>OZ002741.1:203491096-203833596 GCA_963924295.1 Dioctria rufipes
ATATACGAATATTATAATTTGGCACTTCTTAGCCCACCGGCTACAATTAGCATTATCAGATTCCATAAAAAGTATTGGTCAATTGAATCACTATGAAATATTTCTTGACAAGCTCTATGCCTTTTACCACCAATCACCAAAAAATCAACGGGAATTAAAACAAGTAAAAAAGCTAGAATTGGTCTAAGACGTATTAAATTTCGTATGGTCACCGATCTATTCAAGTATTGATTTTGAAGTTGTTTTTCGCATATATTTCTAGAACAGTTTGTCGCACAGAAAAAATGGTAATAACCAATTTTATAGGATTTCGTATTCTGCAGAAATTCTTAGTACAATAAAAATGTCTTGGACGGATCGTTTTCAAAGTATACGTAAAAAACCGAAATTTTTATATGGCAACACCAAGAAGGAGTTGCCCGATTTAGTCCATTTTTGACATTTTATTTGCTAATGTAGTAAAAACATCATGTACGAAATTTCAGCACTCTACGTCGATGCGTTCTCAGGCAGTGTCCAAATATATAGCGGAAAACGAAATTTTTATATGGCAACCCCACGAAGTACTTGCCCGATTTGTCTCATTTTCGAACTTAATTTTACTTTTTTTTTTAAAGTCCGTGTACAAAATTTCAGCTTTTTAAGTATACGCGTTCTCGAGTTATCGTGCGCACAGACGGACGGACGGACAGCGGACGGACGGACGGACAGCGGACGGACGGACGGACAGCGGACGGACGGACGGACAGACAGACGGACGGACGGACGGACGGACGGACGGACAGACGGACGGACGGACGGACGGACGGACGGACAGACGGACGGACGGACGGACATGCAAAAATCGAAATAACTTTTAATATTATGAATGGGTGTCCAATCCATTTTGCTCTACCATCATTATTTCGAGGTGTTACAAAAGGAATGACAAACTTAGTATACCCCTATGATTTCATCTAGGGTATAAACATGTGCTGAAGAAATAGACGTGGAAATTATAAAAATGGGTCGAGTGTTCGGACCTAGGTGGGCAGCTTGCAGCTTACGCACTTCATTGGCGGTCTGGAAAAACTATCCCGATTTATGCAAACATTTTGAATATAGTGACAAAACATCTGGATTATTAAATCGACTTTTAAATTTAGAATTTTTAAAGGATTTAGCTTTAATGATCGACGTCTTACAGGAATTCGCTTACCTTTCAGAAGCCTTACAAAGTCGAAACATTAATATTGTTGCGAGCGTGGCCTTTGGTTCGTTATTTAAAACACAATATTAAATATTTAATATACAAGTTCTTTATTTAACTCTAATCTTAACAATTCACAAACTTTCAATTAATCAACTACACTTTAATTATCGCTTAATACTGTACATATTTTCAATTATCGCAATCTAATTACAACACTTCCGCACGTTATTACTTTCGCTTGTTAACACTGCAACGTCTAAGACTAGACTCTTATTCTGGCTATGACAACTGTTATATTTATACCCTAGAAACTCTCCAGATTATTCTCGAGTGTTCTATTTTCCAGAAGCTTTTTGACTGTTCTATTCATTCTATTCCTGAACCTTCCTGTAGATACCATAATCAATTCTCCGAACCTAAAGTCGTTTACTTCTCCATTGCCACATTGCCAGTAGATGTCACCAGTTGTCTCTTTCTATTGCACGTAACAATATTGTTAAAGCAAATACTCTAATAGTTCGATCTGTTAACGCCGTTAATTATTTGAAGGATTCTGTTGGATGCTATGAAGCTAAAATCGAGGATATGCTTAAGTCTAAAGCGTTTGAAGGTTTTAAAATGGAAGCAAGGAAAGTATATGAAACTCCCACGCGACAAACTATTAACTTGTATTGTTTCGTCCCTTAAAGAAAGATTATTGAGTCAACACAATGATATATTACGAATCGAAGATAATTAAATTATTAGTGATGAAGATTTTAAAAATATTTTTAACGTCTGCTATCCGGAACAGTGGCAAATGGAAGAGGTATTATCTCTGTGGCGAGAAGGCGAAAAAAGAATAAAAACTTTGAGTTTTATTTTAAAGTGTGATTAATGAATTTAGAGAACTTGTTGAGGCTAAACTAGTAGGAAGATCAAATGAACAACCAGTTTCTATAAAAAAAAAAGCTAGAAACATTATAGAAACTGTTGCAATTAGCAGTGCTGAAGACGAAAGAGCTTTCAGCGCAATGAACAATGTAGCGACACAAAAACGAACAACATTTACTGTCCAACATATTGCGGATTTTATGACAATTTTTTTAAATGGTAAACCATTGCATCAATTTGATCCAAACCCTTATGTAAAATCTTTTCTGCGCAGTCATCATTCAGCAATTGAACCAGCAAATAGAAAACCGGCAGAAAAGATAGGGGAGGAAGAATATTCTATAATGGAGCTTTTTGGAATAATTTTATTTTAGTTGATATTGTTGCGAGCGTGGCCTTTCGGTTCGTTATTTAAAACACAATATTAAATTAATATACATACAAGTTCTTTCTTTCACTTTAATCATACACAATTCACAAACTTTCAATTAATCAACTCAACTTTAATTATCGCTAATACTGTACTTTCAATTATCGCAATCTAATTACAACACTTTCGCACGTTTATTACTTTCGCTTGTTAACACTGCAACGTCTAAGACAAGACTCTTATTCTGGCTATGACAACTGTTATATTTATACCCTAGAAACTCTCCAGATTATTCTCGAGTGTTCTATTTTCCAGAAGCTTCTTGACTGTTCTATTCATTCTATTCCTGAACCTTCCTGTAGATACCATAATCAATTCTCCGAACCTAGTCTTCTTCTCCATTGCCAGTAGATGTCAGTAGTTCTACTTCTCCATTGCCAGTAGATGTCAGTAGTTGTCTATTTCTATTGCACGTAACACTGCCCCCTTCTTAAATTTGTTCGTCCCGAACAACAGGTGGTCCACGGTCTTGATGCTTGTAATATTGAACAAGCGATCCAGATGAACGATTTTTCGTTTGCCTCTTGTACCACGTTGAATCCTGTATACTACGTGATTTATTCTAGTTACTACTGAATACGGTCCCTCCCAGTGTTGTTGTGAATTTGGAGAACGTCCCTTACGTCGGTTCGGGTTGTACAGCCAAACAAGATCACCTTCATTGAATCCTGCTGAATTCGCACGTAAGTCATAGCGGGTCCTCATCCGATTGGCACTTACTGCTAATTTTGTCCTCGTGGCTTCTTGTACATCAGCTCTCCTTTCCAATGGGGCTCTGATATTACACTTATACATTTCCTTTCTGCTGCTATGTGGCGGCCCTTTGTAAGAAGCACACACAGTGCATCTGCGACACCACTTCTCCACATCCTCCCGCATATGTAACCAATAAAACTTTTCTCGTATTTTAGAAATTGTTTTATTCACTCCCAAATGTTCTCCAGATGTTCCACGATGCATTTTACCTAGAACATCGTTGACCTTTGATGCCGGCAAGACTATTTGCATTCGGAATGATTTACCGTTAGGTGCCTCCCATTTGCGTTTTAAAATACCGCATTCCACATGAAGAGAATTCCATTGAGCCCAGTAACTTTTCAGTTTCTCACTCCGTTCCGAAATATCCTTCCAGTCTGGTCTTTCCATATCTTCTTTCCAAGCGAGAATAGGTGAAATGTCCGGATCTTCTCGTTGCGCTGTTCGCAAGTTCTCGATGTCCCAACCTGTTGATGGTTCCACAGTTACCAACTGTATAGTTGCTGTTGTTTCTCTTTCTTCCACCCGGCCGCAATGTTTGCATTCAAGTTTGCATGGACGTTGTACAAAGGCTTCTGCATTTCCATGAATAAGTCCTTTCCTATGTTGCATCTCAAAGCCATAAGGTTGGAGTCTAGTCGCTCCAAGAATAGCTTGCTCTCTAGTTCGCCAACTTGGACATTCTTCTCTTTCTTTCTTTTCTGTTGATTCCCTTCGACGGCGCTTCCTGCAGTCGCTTTGAAGGTGTCCCAATTTATTACAATCCCAGCATCGAAGAACACTACGTGAAGGGTTGCTCAGTGATAACTGCAATCTATTGCAAGTCTGCTGCCCAGCTCGGTATCTTTGCAATTCCACTCTCCTGTCTTCATCTAGGGATTCCACTCGTCGGCGTTTTCTGCAGTCCCTTTGTAGGTGTCCCGGTCTATTACAATTCCAGCATTGCAGAATACCACGTGAAGGAGTGCTCTTTGATGATTGCACTCTGTTACAAGTACATTCTTCCACTGAAATTTCTCTTACTCGTACTGCACTCCGTGAAGCTTGTCTTGCGGATTCATACGCTAATGCATAGGCTAGTGCTTCTGCTGTTGATTTCTTTCCCGCTAGCCTTAACGCTTGTTGTAAATTTTGATCTACAATAGCGTTCACAAATGCCTCCGTAGCCACTTCATTAAGGAAATCCGCATTTACGCTGGAGTATGAAAGATGCGCTAATCTTTCCACATCAGCCTGCAATTGTTGTAGTGATTCGCCATGCTTTTGAATCCTGTTGCGTAACTGTAGGCGATATACTTGCTGCATGTGCTCATCTCCGTAACGTAATTCTATCGCCTGTACTAATGAAGAGTAATCACGTTGATTTTCAATCGGTACAGTTTGTAAGAGTTCTGACGCAGGAGCTCGAAGTGCTAACACCAGAGCTATAGCTTTGTCTTCATCATTCCATCCATTTACCTCTGAAGCTGCCTCGAATTGTCTCTTGAAGATATGCCACGAATTTTGTCCATCAAATATTGGGGGTTTCATTCTACCTGTGCTGGATATTTCAGCTGCTACGTTTAGAGGCTGACGATGCTTTAATCTTTCCAGATCTGCTTTAACGTTTTCAAGTTGCTCGGTGACATTTTGTTGAACTTCCGAAACCTTTTGTTGAAATTCGTGCTCAATTCCTTCAATTTTCAAATTTTGTTCTTCTAAAGAACTTTTTAGAAAATTTTTCTGATCCTCTAAACGAGTTTCTAGACAATTCTCCAGAGAACTCTTTTGTTCGTCCAATGAACCTTTCAGAAAGATCTTCTGCTCATCTAACCGGGATTCCAGAGAATTCTTTTGTTCCTCAAAAGCATCTTTTTGCTCGTCCAGACGGGTTTCCATAGATTTCTTTTGCTCATCTAGAGAATTCTTTTGTTCCTCGAGAGAATTCTTTTGTTCCTCGAGAGAATTCTTTTGTTCATCAAAACGGGCTTCCATTTTGCTCATTAAAGCACTCAAAAGCTGTTCCATTTTCATTGTAGGCTCTTCTTCGACTTCGGTTTCTTCCAAGTTATCTTCGAAAACAAATGTTTCAGGATTCTTTCCTTCCTCTATCAAAGCTTGTCTGAGTCGCTCGACTAGAACTTTCTTTGCACCTGTCGTTTGTAATGACCGGTTCCCTAACTCCACTTTCAAATCCTACGTTCGAAGCTCCTCGAATTTTCGCCCCATTACTTTAGTAATTCACTTTAAGTTGAATATAAATTATTTTCCAGAACTTTCAAAATTTAACACAATTTCACAAAATTAATCACACTTTGAATTTTAAAGTCAATTGCCACCACTTCTGACACCAGTTGTTGCGAGCGTGGCCTTTCGGTTCGTTATTTAAAACACAATATTAAATTAATATACATACAAGTTCTTTCTTTCACTTGTTAATCATACACAATTCACAAACTTTCAATTAATCAACTCAACTTTAATTATCGCTAATACTGTACTTTCAATTATCGCAATCTAATTACAACACTTTCGCACGTTTATTACTTTCGCTTGTTAACACTGCAACGTCTAAGACAAGACTCTTATTCTGGCTATGACAACTGTTATATTTATACCCTAGAAACTCTCCAGATTATTCTCGAGTGTTCTATTTTCCAGAAGCTTCTTGACTGTTCTATTCATTCTATTCCTGAACCTTCCTGTAGATACCATAATCAATTCTCCGAACCTAGTCTTCTTCTCCATTGCCAGTAGATGTCAGTAGTTCTACTTCTCCATTGCCAGTAGATGTCAGTAGTTGTCTATTTCTATTGCACGTAACAATATTCTAGCTAGAAGTTAATTTTAGTTTGTATTTTTTTATATTAAACATTTTGTTTGATAGTAATATTCAGTTTGTGATTTTTTGATTTTGTATATTTTAAATAAAAAGATTACTCTTTTGCACTTTTTACCGGGTTAAACTTAATTTTGTTCAAGAAAGAATTTTTGGGGATATCTCCGGTATATAGCAAAAGCTAAAAATGTTCTAATTTCATCACACAACCCATTAATTTTTGGTGACAACTTTCAAGTCTTGGTTTGACTCATCAACAGGTCCCAAATAGCGAGATTGGGTGATTTGAAAAACAAATGAAAAAATGAAAAAAGAAGAAAGAAATGAAAAGTTTTTTTTTCTATTTTTCTCAAACTTTTCATTTCTTTCTTCTTTTTTCATTTTTTCATTTGTTTTTCAAATCACCAAATCTCACTATTTGGGACCTGTTGATGAGTCAAACCAAGACTTGAAACTTGTCACCAAAAATTAATGGGTTGTGTGATGAAATAACAAATTAGAACATTTTTTAGCTTTTGCTATATACCGGATATATCCCAAAAAATTCTTTCTTGAACAAAATTTGTATATTTTGTATTGTATTGCGTTTGTTTTTCTTTCTTTAAATTTTTTATATAAATTATTTCATAAAAATAATTTTTAGTTTTTTTTAAATAACCATGAAAAAAAATTTCATCAGACTCCTTCTTGAAAGACGGTTTACGTACACCTCTTCAACACCTTCATGCACTCTCTGTCTTCTCAGCTCAGCGCCATGCCGGACCTGTTCTGCCACATCTACGCAGATAACATCATCTGCTATGCCTCGGGTAACCCACCGTTCGTGAATTCCATCCTCACTCAGAGTCTGAGGAAAATCTCAGTTTGGTCTGAACTCAATGGTGCCAAGGTTGCCCTCAACAAGCTGGAGGCTCTGCACATTTGCAGAAGACGGAGTTGCAGGGAAACACAAGTCCATTATAATACAGCTTCTATCCCCCTATAAAATGTGCTCAAGATCCTGCGTCTGCACATCTTCAAGGCGCTGGACTGGAGCAAACATGCTAACACAATAGTAGAGGATGTCAGCAAAAGAAATAACCTCCTCAGAGTAATCTGCAGAAGAAACTCGGGTCCCCCATTACCAACTGCCTCCCTGATAGCGAAACAGCTCGTCATGGGAAGGATTGAATACGCAATCTCCACATACGGGCTCTCCACTAAACAAAATGAAGCGTAAGTGCAGAGGGTAAGAAACACCGCTGCAAGAACGGCAATCGATGCTTTATGCACAACGCCGATAAACAGCCTTCTCATAGAAGCGGGGCTCCCTTCCTTTTCTTCGAGAAGAGACCAGCTCGCAACTAGTCTGGTCCTTAAAAATTTGCACAACCCACAAGCTCCTCTTCACGGCCTGGTCGTGGACATCCTGTCCACCGGCCGACGCTGTGCTACACGCACTAGGTCGGGTCTACACCGGGCGGCCGAAGACCTCCCCACACCCCTTAAAGCCATTCCCCCCCCACCCCGAACCCCTCACACCCTCCGCTCCCATCCCTCCCTGGAAGATCAAACTAAGCAGGGTCATATCAAACGAACACAGATACCACGACCGAGATAGCCATACAAAAATGAAGCTCCACATGGAACTTTGCGAGTATATCAACGCAGACGTGGCGATCTATACAGACGCCTCTAAATCTGAGAACGCAGTCTCCATGGCGGTCATTGCCGGGAGCTCCAGTAGTCACATGCAGATCTGCCATAAACTCCCTACATGGTGCAATGTCTACACGGCTGAACTGACGGCCATATGGAAGGCAGCCAAGTGGGTAGCCACCCAATCGGGCACCACAGCTATCTTTTCGGATAGCCTCTCGGCTATCAAAGCGATCCAAAACCTGGACAACAAGAATGCGCTGATACAAAGCATCAGGTTGCTCATTCAAAACGATAGGACTTGGATCGCGTGGTGCCCGGGCCATGTAGGCATTCCCGGCAATGAAAGCGCGGAGCGCCTGGCAAAACACACGGCCACAAGCGAGCACACCACTATCTACCCACCGGCATACAGAGCGGCAGCCATGCATTGCAAAAGATTGCTGGAATCCTGCAGGTAACTAGCCTGGAACGGCTCTAACGACTTCCTGGCCAGCCACCAAAATTCAATCCACCGGCCCAACATATGCGAATACCCCAGACGCAACATGATCGAGATGGCTAGAATCAGGTTGGGGCATTTTCTAGCCATCAAGGAACACATCTTTAGAAGGCAACCAGGTCCGACCTACATTCACTGCAACGGAGCACCTCAGCTCACAGCTCATCACATCTTATTTGAGTGCGGGGAGCTGGCCAGACTACTTAACGAACGAGGAACCACGACTAGACCAACGGACCTCCTGAACTACTCCAGAGAGGATACTAACATACTTATCCCTGCACTCAAACAACTCCTGACCTCAAACGGACAAACAAACAGACTCTAACGAACCGAACGCACATCACATGTACGACACCGGGAATACCAGTAACCCCACCCAATAAAATATTTAAAAAAAAAAGTAGAGGAGAGACGAATCTCAATACTTAATTATAATAATAAAAAAAAAACAAAAAAATAAATGAATTGTAATTACAAATGTTAAAGTTTCTAACTAACTAAACTTTGAATTCAATTATTTCTTAGATATAGCAATGTTAGCAAACAATGAATTATAATAAAAAACAGGGTAGGTTAAGTCAAGCAAAAGAAACAGGAAAATTTTAAGAACACTAGATCATAAGTCCGGCAGAGCCCAGATGGCCTAGTAGCCGTGGGCCAAGTAACTTTATTGTATTCCTTTCCCTTCTGTTTTTCCCATTCTGCTACTTCCATTATTGCTATAATTGTCGATATACACAATACTTTACGTCTCAATGCCATTTTTATACCCTAGATGAAATCATAGGGGTATACTAAGTTTGTCATTCCGTTTGTAACACCTCGAAATAATGATGGTAGAGCAAAATGGATTGGACACCCATTCATAATATTAAAAGTTATTTCGATTTTTGCACGTCCGTCCGTCCGTCCGTCCGTCTGTGCGCACGATAACTCGAGAACGCGTATACTTAAAGAGCTGAAATTTTGTACACGATCAGTCCAAGACATTTTTATTGTACTAAGAACTTCTGCAGAATACGAAATCCTATAAAATTGGTTATTACCATTTTTTCTGTGCGACAAACTGTTCTAGAAATATATGCGAAAAACAACTTCAAAATCAATACTTGAATAGATCGGTGACCATACGAAATTTAATACGGGCATTCATCTGGCATGCAAGCTGTACTTTCACGTGTAATCCCCCGGTTAGAGGCAGGCGAGTAGTTGGCACATCGACAGACAGCGAAGAAACAGCAAGTAAAGACATTATGCCCAATCTCAGGAGACGGTTTCATAGTTCGAGTTTAAACTCAGGATTAGTTAACTCTGTTAGTAGTTTAAACTGAGTTTAAACCAAAATGAGTTTCACAGTGCAATGTGGCAGCAGTATGCAATTGTATTATTGTTTTTAATTATTTGCAATTTTCCCGCCAAATCGTTGTGAAAAAAAAAATTAATTAAGCCTAGAAAAATGAGTAAAGACTCTTTAAAACGCACTACGAACTTTTCATCAAAAGAACCAACAATATTAATGAAATTTGTTGAAAATCATAATAATATTATCGAGTGTAAGACTACTGACAGAATGCGCGCAGACAATAAACTTAATAAATGGAAAGAAATAGAAAAACATTTCAATTGTGAAAGTGGTAAAGCGTATAGAGTATAGACCTTTTGATGTACTGAAAAGGAAGTACGAAAATTTAAAAAACAAGACTAAACAAAATTTTGTTCAAGATAAGAAGCAAATGTATGGTACCGGGGGTGGACCCCTAGCAAATAGTACTCTTTTAATAAAGCAATGAATTGCGACACTATTTTAACAGCTCTACAAGCTATTGAACTGTAATGAGCATACACCCCGTAGCATACAGCTTGAGTACCAGGGAAAGCATTTTTTCATTCTGTAATGCACTATTCCTGCAATAGAAGATGACATATTTTTCGTATTTTATGTTTATATCCATCAAAGCTTACCAATCAGTTTTATGTGTAATATTTGGGGCTATTAACTCAAGAATTGAATATGCTGATGCCTTACTGGCCTTTTTCGTCTAGATTTTATAGTTAAAATGATTGAAATTTCTTCATCGTTAATATCTTCCTGGTTTGAATTCGTTGTATTATCACACAAATTATATTTGTACACATATATATATATATGTACTTTATATATATATATATATACTTTAGCAAGTGTGAAAACGAAATGTCACTGAGTTTAAACGATCAATTTTGGTGGCTTAAGGTAGAGTTTAAACGAGGTTTAACTTACCACTGTGTTGAAGAGATAAACTGAATTTAAACCACATCTTAAGCTTGAACTGTGAAACCGGACCATAATGTCAGAAGCGATGGCACCAATAAGCACGGACTCCTTAGCAGCAGCAGACGACCAACCGGATACTGTGTAAAATAACTTCAAAAATTGGATCGGCAGCACCAGGTGGTGAAAAAGGTGCGTTACAATTGTTAAGCGTGGTACAAAGATCATCAACAGTGGACGTCAGACTAGAGAGATTAGAGAGAACACGCGACGACTTCTCAAGCAAAGCAGATGAGTTTGAACTGAGCGCCTCCGAAAAATTAAGAAGCTTGTCAAGTTTTAAGTGGAAAGTATTGAAGTCCTCGGAGTAAGCATTGAGGTACGACCAATTGTCAGACAAGCGCTTAAAATTATCTCCAATAAAACATTGGTCGCTGGAGATGATAGATTTATTCCTGTAAGTTCAATTTGTACATTTTTCATTAATAAAATAATAATAATATATATGTATATCTATTATATATTTTAATTTCGAAGTACACATAGTATATTTAGTTTTGTTTAATAAAACCTTAGCTTAATGAAATATTCAAAACAAAATCGTCTGCTTGATTAATTCTGTCTAGAATAGCAAAATTGTTCACTGATCATGGCATCGGCATTAATATTCGCCAACATTTTACCTATTGACATGTTTTTTTTTTTTACAGATGCCAATGCCGAGTCCAACGCTTTCAATTGATGTCTCGTCAGTTACGTTGTTTGCGATTTATCATCTCAAAGTAAATTACCATTGCCTGACAGTGACCCACTATAAATATTTTTATTTGAAACTCACTACATACATACATATCAGCAGCCCAATGTACATGGTAATATAAAACATATAAAAAAAAGCAACCTTAATTATTTAAAAAATTAACACCAAGAGCTTGTATTGCTTGTAATGATTTTTCTCCATGCATTTCTGTAAACGAAGATAAACGTGTTACTTTCTCCTTTTCCATCTTTTCCAATTTCCGATAAATCACTTGTGAAATCTGCAGAAATATAAAATATTAAATATCGAATTCAAAAATATTGCTCTTAAGTTTTGCTTACTTTTAATAACAAATAACCAATTTTTTATATTTTTTAATAGTTTAAATGTAAAGATCTTCCTCATTCCTGCGAAATTCATTTTGAAGAAAACAAATAACATGTAGTTACACCTTGGTTAAACACCAAAGTGAGACATCTGGTGGAATGCAAGGATAGGGCCCGCTCTCGCCTATCGAAAAGCAAACGCCTTAATGAGAAGGGAAATCAAGGTTGCGAAAAAACAAGGCTGGCAGGACTTTGCGTCCAGCATTAGCTCCACCACCCCCATGAAAGAGAACTAGCGCAGGGTTGGGACAATTTGTGGACTACGGCAGGCATCACAGGCCTTAGAGTCGACGATGTCATTGTCACTGACCCAGTGCTCATGGCTGAACACATCGCCAAGCACTGCACCAGCTACTCTTCCGATGCAGACCAACGTAATCACTCAATGAAGGCGCATTTGGATAGGCGCAGAAAACGAGATATTGAGAACATCAAACCCTCCCCATTTGATGTGGGGGGCTGCTTAATCGATTTTTGGCTCTCGGCAGGTTTCCGACAGAGGAAGGTGGCAGAGATTCGCTCAATCCCAAAGGGAAGCCCCGTATCCCAAGCTCTCCGAAACTAGACCTATATCCCTCCTCAAAACAATATCCAAATCTCCTAGAGAAACTGATGGCAAACAGATTAGGCTGGCTCCTGGAATAGAGGCTGCTTCCGACGGTATGGAGCTAAAGACCAGGTAGAGGTACTTCGAACATTTTGCAGGTACTGGAGCACAACCTAAAATGCGCTTTGTCTAGAGGCGAGCACACTATCTTGCTGTCCATCGATTTGCGAAAGGGTTTCGATAGAACGCCGATGCACTCCGTCCTTAATCAGCTTATAGAATGGAAGGAGGGCACTCGTTTCACAAAGCTAGTTGAGTTCTTTCTCACCGACAGGAGGATCAAGGTCAGAGCAAGAGGTCATTTCTCTTCTACCTACATTTTTGAAAACGGTCTGCCGCAAGGCTCTCCGCTCTCTGTGCACCTTTTTTCAGCTTACTCTCACTCCCTGTCGACTCAACTCAGCGCAGTCCCTGACCTTTCCTACCAAATCTATGCAGATATAGTACGCTACGCATCTGGCAGCCCACCATTCGTGAATTCAATTCTCACTCGGACACTGCGGAAAATCTCAGCAAGTTCAATTACTCGCCCAAATAAATTTTAGCAGTTTCAAATTACGTCTGGAAATTATTTCAAGCGCGAATGAAAATGTATGATCAATTGCTTATTTGTAACAATCAGCAAATTGATTATATAAAAAGTCGATAATGAATAATAAATTTTCATTAAGTTTTCAATTTGACGAAAAATTTGTGTTTTTATTTAACGTCTTCTGTACTTCATACACTGCGCTAATTATAGGCAGTGTAATCCAGAGCATCCAGCACTTCAACAGTGTAACCGTCCAAGAACCCTTGCACAATTCATCAAGGTACTGGTCCATGAACCAGTCCCATATCCACCCTACGACAAGAGTCCAAGTACAAGAACTTGTACTCTAGCGCAGAACAAAAGAGTTCCCTCGCAATACAAACATAAGTGATGTCTGCGTCAGTTAACGTGAGGCATGAGATTGCGAAATTTTATAAGTGATTATGATATTATAAGAATTTAATAGCTTTAAGGCGTTCTTTCCCTTTGAAAAGTTTTTAACGTCGCATTTAAGTCCAGTGTTATATGATTATTGAATACTCCGCGCGCGCTTTCTAGTAATCAAATTTTTAAATAGAGTTCATGAGTTTCGGGATTGAGCTTTGTTGAGATGTCTGTTCTAGTTTGAATGAGTCAAATGTGTCGGTTGTCATACTAAGTCTTAAGTAAAAGTTGCAGTGAAAACTGGTGTTTTAGTGTAAAATAATTAGTGTAAATGTAAGCAGGGAGAAGTAACGTGTTCACAAGAGAAGAATTACTTCAATTCCAGTCCCAAGAGAAAGAGCTAGAATGCAAGAGGCAAGAGCTGAAGGAAATCCAGACACAGTTACTAGGGTACGAACAAGACTGGCAATACATTGAAGAACGACTCACAGGAGAACTGCAAAGACGTCTAAACAGTGAAGAAGTAAAGGTTTGTTAAAAGAATTTCATTGGAACATAAAAGGCGGAAGTACAAAAGGCGAAATATTGGACTCATTGGTGGCCTTAACTTTGGAAGTTATTCAAAAGCTGGAAGATTTGAGAGTGCGAGTGTTGCAAGGAAAGCAGGAAGAAAATATAGGGCTTATGGGAAGAATAGACTGAGCTTACAATTACAGGAATCAAAAGAAACTGCGGCGAATTTAGAACAGGAGCTGGGAGTCGCGCGATTATCATCGGAAAAAGTGCAACACGAGGCGAGCAAATCAGGAAAAAATAAGGGATACAACCGAAGAAGCTCATATTTTGGGAACACCGGAAAGAGACAAAGGTAAGCACAGGGCCGGGACACGCGGAATTGGTTAAGAAACAAAAGGATATAGCAGAGATACACCGCTTCCTAAACTGCTGCAAAGATCTCTACGATCGTCTCAAGGCCGAGGAACAATCCATCTTCATGAAATGTGTGAGATATCGACTGATGGATGATGCATACTATCTAGTAAGTTCCGAGGAGCCAAAGAATTTTGAGGCATTGCAGCAGACCATTAAAACTATCTATATGCAGATAGAATGAAGGGTCCGTTAGAGCAGATTAAATCAGCGGTGTCGGCTAAATATTCAGGTAAAGATGAAGGGTTGCTAGCTGAACTAGAGGCGGATGCAGTAGCAACATTCAAAGCAGGTATCAATGGTAACTCTATCCGAGTGTATTTAACGGGAAGGAAATTTGAGTCACTAGAAGAGGTAAGAGAAGAGGCCATATATTTTGAAAAAGACGCCCGAAAATTGCAAGTTAAAGAGCCGGGAGTATGGTATGGGAATCAGCAAAGAACTAGAGCAAATGTGCAGGAAGGGAGCACGAACTATTCCAATGGAGATTCGCAGAGATGGCCCCAGAGAACATTCAAACAGAACCAGGAGCCAACTCAATCAAGAAATTATGGAGTGCTTCATGTGTAGGAAACAGGGGCACATAGCTAAAGAGTGTAGGCTAGGGAGACAGCCTTCTTATTGTATCAAGTGCGGTAAATATGGACATAAGGCGTCGATATCTAAGAAGCAACAGGTCCGGTTCGCGGATGCCTCAGCAAACAATCGAAGTGAGTCGTCTAGGTTCCGAAAGTCCTTTATTGTCAATTCTTTCATCCCTGTGACCATTACACAGATATTTGTGTCAAGAAATATTTGGCAGAGCAAGGAAGCCAGCAGGTAAACGGGGATTCGCAGCTGAGAAATTTCCCCCAGCTGCCTTCAATTAACCAATCCGGTAAGTATAAGCGCTACTGAGAAAAATATACAGAGTGAAGTAGAATTAAGTCTACTAAGTTATTGCAGCATCATACTAGAATCAGATATAGCGTTAGAAGGTAAGTTAACCTTTTAGTACATATAGGATCTACTTGTAATTTAATTAATGCTAATCGAATAAAGAGAAACACTGTTATCCAACCCCAACGGTCAATTACAATTGGTGGATTATTTGGAGCTCAATGAAATTCACTAGGGTTTTGCAGGGCCAAGTTACGAATGGGTGCTGACGAACAAGACTGCGAATTCAATGTTATATATGACACGGACTCCATACCGGTTAATGGGATATTGGGGATGGAATTTATCAAAGATAAGGCTGTAATAGACTGTATTAATAGAAAATTGTCCATAAGAAGCATAAAAAAGCCTAGGAAATACCAAGACCTCTATTCGGCAGTATTACGAGGATAGAGAAAGTTGCGACCATAGTTTTGAAGGGATACAATCAAGAAGATACATGGCAGTCACCCATCAGAGAAGAAAATCGAGAAAATTTTCCAGAAAACGTTAAGCAGCGTAGGACAGATCGGATCAGGGCATTGCGGGACATTGTGCGCAAAGCTGGGTCAGCCACAGAAAGCATCGACCGATATTTAGGGGGAGATACGAAAATAAAAGAGCGATAAAGGAAAAGAGAAAATGCTCAGCGGGCACCCACACTGAAGGACAAATGTAATGAAACTCCAGACACATAGCAGCCGAAACAACAACAAGAGCAGGAAAACACTTTGACTGCAACCCTTTCTGCACCAGAAGCATTTGTAAATTGGCCTAAAGAGATGTGGGGTGGCGAAGAGGTACGTCTAGCGAGAAGGAAAAAAGTAGAAAAACACCTTTAAATGGAAGCTGGATCTAACAACGTATAAAGCCAAGCTTATACCAAAGCTCAAGCCCAGAAGCGAGAGACAACACCACATCCAATAAGAGTCGAGTACAGAGAGGGATCTAAACTATCAATTGGTAAGAATTGAAGTTGCTAATAAGCATGAGATGGTATGAGATGGCGGAAGAAATCAACCCGGGTGTGTATTGTGGGAATGCCTTAATCAAACCGAAGAATGGACACGCATTTGTGGGCATTATCAATGTCAGAAGCGAGCCGGTCGAGATAAGGAATTTCAGGCCAAAATTAGAACAGCTGAGTAAGTACTGCATACAACCACTAGAAAAACAGAGAGGAAAAATTCATTTCAATCAAGAACGACTGAAGCTAATGAAGCAGGCTCTCATGCTAGGGGATGAACTGAATTCCGAAGAAAGGGAAGCTGTATTTCAAATTTACTATGAGTACAGTGATATTTTTCACTTACCAGGAGATCACTACTGCGAAAACGTTTAAATTACCTTTAATACCTAACGTTGGACCCATAAATAGGAAGCAGTATCGTATGCCAGAACCTTACAGGGAGGTGTGCCAAGAGGAACTCAGAAAACTGTTAGAGGATGACATCATTGAGCCAAGCGATAGTCCATTTAACTTTCTAGTGCTGATGATTCCTAATAAGGGAACGGATGAAGCAGAAAACGAAAGTAAGGGTTATGCGTTGCGGATTAAGGACATTTGGGATAGGCTGGGTCACTCTCGGTACTTTTCACATTATTTTTAGCTAATTGGTATCATCAAGTACTAATAGATCCAGCTGACCACGAGAAGACTGCATTCAGCACGAATTTCAATCATTTTCCATATAAAAGATTGCCATTCGGGTTAAAACTGCTCCTCATTGAATGGAATTTTAACGGGTCTGCAGGGGATAACGTGTTTCGAGACATAGTAATATTCGCGAAAAACTTGTATGAACACAATGACAAGTTGAGGGAAGTATTTACACGTTTTCGAGAAGATAACCTAAGGCTACAGCCTTCCAAATGTCAGTTTTTGAAGAAGGAGGTGGTATACCTTAGACATGTTTGTTCAGAACAAGGAGTCAAGCCAGACCCACGTTTAGTGGAAGTTGTACAAAACTTTTCTCGTCCAAAGACAACCAAGCAAGTACAGTCATCTTTGGAGTTAGCAAAATATTATCGGAAATTTGTGCCTAACTTCTCAAAAATCTTAGCACCCATTAACAAATTATGTATTGGGAAAAATTATCCGATTCACCTGGGGAACGGAATGTGAACAGTCCTTCACAACTGTTAAACATCTCCTCACTTCACCACCGGTATTAGGTCATCCAGATTTTAAGAAAAATTTTACCGTTATCACGATTCTTCAGATAGGGGCGGTTTTAAAACACGTGGATAGACCAATTAGCTATGCCAGTCGGACTCTAAATCCAACCAAGGGGAACTATTCGACAACAGAACGGGAAATGTTAGCTATTGTCTGGGCGATACGCAACTACAGGACATTAAGTCATCTACATAGAAGTCACCCTGGAGGCAATTGGAAACTTGTCTCCTTCATCTTTAACCAATTGTTGTAATGCTCTTATTGCCAGAAATGGAGCTGATGATGCTCCAAATGTTAGAGTCCAAAGAATTCTCTGAAAATCGGCATGATCCTTGACAAGTTTTATTTGCCGATACATTTGGCAATATCTGCCGTGCATACTATTCTGTGTGTCATTAAGCGATTTTCTTGGTAATGTACTTTCATGAAGCATCGAAGACTACGCGATATTTACTAGTAGAGCTGCCTTCTTTGACATCTCCATGATGTGGTAAGCACGAAATTCTTATCTTTTTGCTGACACCAGCAGATAAGTGCGATATGAGTGCGATGGTTGGGAAAGTGTTCATGCGAGTTGGGCAGTAGTTACAAAATTTCGACGGAGCCAAGTCTTCCGCGCGACAGGCTCGAGTTCTCTATCTAAAATTAAATTTATCAATTCTCTTCAAATTAAAAGTTTATAAAATCGAGTTCTTTTTCAATTTTGTAAATTCTTTTTCTATAAAATAAATAAAATTAAAGTTTATCAAAGAAGTGCTGTTCTCATTAAATCACAGCAAAAGATATCACCAGTAAGTTCACCTGAAGATTCTGTGTTCTGTCTGGCTTCCATTATATAGTATGAGTGCAAATACTCCTTTCCTGCTCCAGGAAACGAATTGCTTGGGATAATTGTTTTTGAAAGGGTTTTGATTAACCCTTTCGGTACGGAAAAGCTCAATGCAGAAACGCTTTGTATGACCGGAGCAAAATTAGAAGTAACACGTCTCTGTATACGGCCGATTTTTCGTGCATTTCTACATACATCTCTTTCCGTGGACGGGGAGTAGAGAAATACGGTCCTTTATTTGTATGGGAAAAAAATATAGGTGAAAAAAAAAATTGATTGGGCGGAGAGTGGGTGAGGAGTAGTACTACCCCCATAGGGGTTGCCTAAAATGAGGCGTGTGGAGTGTATAATTGAGTGTCGGGGTTATCTTTTTGATCATGTAAACTGCATACAGACGTTTTTACCGTTAAAAAATGTTTTTTTTTGCACTTGGGTCAAATACACCCCCCTCTTTCATTTTGCATATATGTTGACGGTTCTTTCTTTCACGTGCATTAGCGGTCTGTTGTGAACGTTTTTTGTTAAAGTGACAAATTTCCCAGACGTAACGGTTGCTCGCAAACATGAGATTATAGTAAACCCATTTTTTTACTCAAAAAACTGCCATTTGCTAGTTTAAAAAGGACTGGCACAGTTCTTTTCGAGTTATCTCCGAAACTAATTATCGACTTGAAAAACTAATAAGATATGTGATTAGGGAACAAAATGTAGAAGCAATTTCCTTCTACAAACATGCCTCAGCGTTTGTATTTAAAAATTTTATAGCACCTCTTCTGTGCTGGAAGACGACCAAATTGAGCTTTTTAAATATTAAAATGTAAAAAAAAATTACATTCGCATTGGACGTCAACTGGTGGCGGCCAATAAAACCGCACGGGCTTAGTATTTCCAGAAACTGCATTCCACATGTCTGTTTTATCGTACACAATTTATTTAAGCCAATTCCGTTACTTTCTTCAAATTCTATAAGCGTTTAAGTTCGAGAAGTCTTTGAGCGCATATATACGCCCATAGGCCAAAATTATCGTATTTTTCTGAGCGCATATATGCGCACGTAGTCCCGAAAGGGTTAACACAAATTTTGAAAGATGATCCACTACCAGAAATATATTATTTATTGCCGTTGAGGTTACGTGGATAAGGTCCAAGAAAATCGATAAAAATTCGCTGGCAAGGTAAATCTGAGGTTTTGAGGAGAAATTCAATGGCTTGCCTAATTTATAGAAATTTCACAAACGTTAACGTACTAGCAAACATCAGAAGCAATGTGTGGCCAATAATAAAAACGCCGTAAATTTGCTAACACTTTACCAAATCCAAAATAAGAGGAAATAGATGGCTTGTGTTTTTGCTCAATTAAAGTGGCAGTTAATTCATCCGGAACCCATAGCTTCCACTAAACGGAACTGGAAACTGCAAACTTGTGGAGAATTAAAAGAAATATACAACCGGCCATCCTTGACTTGGAGATTTGATGCGGAATGCAGCAGCTTTTTCCAATCTTTCCAGATAAGTTTTACTCAGAAACGCCGGAGATTCCAAATCTATAGTTTCAATAACTGTTTCCAACCTAAGTTCGTTAGTACCTTCGTCGCTGGGCAAAGCGTCAGCTACAACGTTCTCCTTACCCTTTCGATATTCAATATGGAAGTTAAATGACTGAAACTTGAGGCTCGAGCATGCAAGGCTGCCACACAGATCAAGCTGTTTCATATTATCAAGGCTAAACGGCTACTAATTAGCAATTGTGATTGTGGTGATTAGATGCTCTGAGAACTAGCTTTATCTAGTAGAGGGCTTCTGTTATTGAAATCAATTTGGTCATTACCTAGAAAATAGCTGAATTTTAATTATCGTGTAGATGTTTTGCAAAGGCTGAGAATTTATGTATTCAGAAAATCTTGTCTTAGAGATCTTTTTGTCTTTCCTACATAAACAGCTTAGCAATCGTTACAGTTTAGCTTATTAACTCCACTTTAGTTTAGGTTTTATCTTGTTATTAGTTAGTAAATTTTTAAGAGTGAATCTATTGCAAAAGGCTAGTATTACATTAGCATTTTTAATGTAATTTATTAAATAAACCTTCTATATGTGGAATTTTCTTGTATTTGACATCTTGACTATTACTGAAGGATAAATGGAATCGACAACTTGATTAAAAGATTCCTTCTTGAGAATACAGATAATTGTACTATCTTTATATTCATTATTTAATGCTATGGTCAAAATGGTGCAAAATTCTTTATTGAAATCAACTACACTAAGAGGAACTTTTAATAGTCTGTCAATCAATCATACAGTAAAAACATGCCATTTTTGTATTTCAAGAGTGGCAAGATTTACAGTGTCAGTAAATATAGGTTTTCTTAAAATATTGTAACATAATTTATTATTGTCTATTTTAAGCGTCAGATCTAAGAAACTGATTTATCATTGCCTAGTTCTACAGTAAATAAAATATTTTTGTCTAATTTGTTTAAAATTTTATTCACAAAAATTTCAAGTTGTCGTTCAGTTCTCATCCAGATGCATAGAATATCGTCCACATATCTCAACTAGAATAAAATATTTTTTATAACGAATTAAAAAGCTCATCTTCCAGATTGCATATAAAGAACTCAGATAGAAAAGGTGAAAGAGCCGAACCCATCACTCTGAATGTAAAATTTCTCGTTAAATTGAAAATAATTTTGGTCAATTCACAGGTCTATAAAACTAATCAATTCGCCTGGAGACCTGAGTAGGATTTAAAATTCGTGAGGTCTCCGTAGGATTCCGATTCTACCTTTGGTTTCCAGACAAGCAAGCAGGACAACTTGGCTTAATTACACCAAAAACACTACAGCCATAACAAAAGATTCGCTGCGGACTTAAAGAACAGTCATGATAGGAATGTTTCTCTCTTTCACAAATCCAATATATTAAACGTCGGGGAATCTGCGAATACGATTTGTATAAGGCTGGAGGAGCTGGTGTAGTTCTCAGACCAGGCTGGAACGCCTCTACATTTTCAGCGGAGTGGACAATAATACTATCTTTGATTAACGGGTTATCGGAATATTTTCGGCGAGCACAAATTTCTGACCACAGCTGCTTTTCGTGCTGATTAAGTTTCTCAAGTCAAGAATGTGGTCAATCGGACAAAGTAAAAGAACCTCCAGTAATGTTACGGCGAAAATTTCAATTAATTTCATGAGGAGGAATATAGGAGGAACCGTTTTGATCACCAAAGCATGAACTACTAGACGAAAGTCACTGAAGGATTCACGATGTCCTTGTCCGTAAGTAGTGGAGATCGCAAATCTTCCCAAGTATGATTTGAGATGAGTCGCAAGAAAATGCAATACCAATTGGCTGCTTTTCCAAAAGCTAAGGCATGGAATCCAGCACATAATCCAACTCTCTCCAAGTGAGCTAAAGATTCCAAACGAAAAATAAATTCAGAGACTTCTAATCGAACACAAATTTCCACCCACATTCTGTAAAGATCCGCCGATCAGAGCAGAACGCTAAAGTAGTACGCTTACTTAAATCGCGAAAAAAGTAGTTACAAACTCAGCTTATTCAACAAAGGCAGGTTCATTGGAGGAAGAAAGTATTTATTCACCGAGTGGAACAACAAAATCCGCTGAATCACAGGCCGTAAGTCGGAAGATTTTACGTTTATAATATCTATAATTTACAACGCAAAGTCGCTGTGACAGCCAACTGCAACACGTGCTCACTCCGACCGTAATCCGAAATTTGAGAGCCGATTCAGGGACAATATCCGCAAATAGGTGGAAGCACAATATCTCTCCGAACTGCAAATTCCAGCAGCTGGGGAGCACACCAGGAGCCCAAGTGGTCAACATAGGAACCAACTAAATTAAAAGCTCCGCAACATTCTAGCCGCAAACCACCTTCTACCCTGTTTTGGGTACAGGGCGCTCAGGAAAAGAATAATACTTATTCTTTTCACAAAAACTCGGAAAATAGAGCTCACACTACATTTTATAACATTCAACACACAATCTTTGGCGAAGAAGCTTTACAACACACAGTCAATTACACACCGAATTAATTTCCCCAGTTATATCTAGTTTTTAGAATCTAGCTTTAGGTGGTGGGTAGTTTAAGTATTTCTGAATTCTTAGTTTTAGAACTGTTTAGGTTGCTTGCTTCAAGTTTACTTTACCTTTTTTTCTTCTAAACCTAAATCTTAGCAACTCCTATTGGAATTTCCAATCGGTAAAACGCCCCCTCTCCTCCTCTCTTAAACGCAAAACAACTACGTAGTCGGCGTCTGCTACCACAGCACATAACGACTGGACGTACTAGCGAACCGACTCAAACTGACAAAACCGCCAGGTACCACTCACTCTGAGGTGGTCTAAAAACACGTAGCCCGCATAGGGCGCAACAACATGGCTACGGCCGATGGGCCGTCGAATCAGTTCGCCCTCCTGGACCCGGACAACTGGCCCAGGAAGGCAGCCAAGAAGGCAAGGAAAAGTGGAATAGGCCTTGACTTTCCGTCGCTCCAACAAACAACCACGAACACTTTCTCAGGTACAGACCCAAAATATGTTACAGTTAAGCTCGCAGATGAGACGAAAAAACTGACAGATTTGAACCCCTTTTTAGTGTGCAAAATGATAGAACACATTGCCCCAAGAGTCCAGTCCTGTAAGAGCTTGAGGGACGGCTCCTATCTAGTCCTACTCCCATCTCAAATTGAGGCGGAAAAGCTGGTGAGACAACTGAAAGTCATTGCGGGACAAGAGACAAAAGTAACATATCACAACAAGCTCAACTCTTCCAAAGGTACAACCTACGCACCCAACCTCAAATCGCTCTCAGAGGCTGAAATCCTCGAAGGGCTACAAGAAAAAAATAAAACCATCACTGAGGTGCGAAAGATGACGAAACCCGGCAAGGACATCACCGACCGAATTCCCACCGGGGCTTTGCAGCTCACCTTCGACTGCTACGCCCCCCCAACATCCATCGTCTGCTGCTTCGAGAGGCTCCCTGTCCGTAGATGGTATCCGGCCCCACTAAGATGCAGAAAATGCTTCAAATTCCGACACCACGAAAGTGGATGTCACATTACCCCGGTCTGCCCAGACTGCGGACTGACCAAAGCTAGTGGCGATACTACTCACGTATGTGAGAAAGTGTATTGCATTAGCTGCGATGCGTACGGAGACCACACCACTCTAGACCCAAGATGCCCAGCCTATGCAAGAGAGAAAGCCATAGTAAAAATACAGGTGGACAATCACCTCACCCGCTACGAAGCGAGAAGGCAGTGGTACGCTACATATGGCAACCAAGCTCCCATTGAAACTAGTCCCAGCAAAATTAAAACTGGAGTCTCCTTCGCGGAAGCTTCCAAAAATGCCAACCCGCAGATACGATCCACAGCCAAACCTCAACCTCAGACAACTTCGAAACAGTCTACCTCCCTCAACTCGGCTCAGCTTGCAAAAACGGCCTCGCAGCCATTGACTATCCCCAACAATTTACAGAAAGATGTTTTAGAAAGCTCCAAACCACATCCAAACAGAAACGCTACATTCTCCACTACAACACAGACCCACAACAAACCCTCCCCTAGCAACACACCAACTACACAACAAAATAAAGCAAGTCTAGACACCAACACACCCCTCCACATAACACAGCCCTTCAGCTTCAACACTTACATTCCTGCTTCCTTAATCCAAAACCCTTCATCCTTATCACAACTAAACCAAGATGCCATCTCCAGCTCACCTAAACTTAAAGGCTCACCCCCTCCACCTCCCCTTACCCCCACTAACATTACACTGTCTCCAATACCGTCCCCAGGCACTAGATTTTACTCAGACTCACCTAACGTCTCCACCATCTTAGGTGGCAAGGACGACGAGAACATGGTGATTGTGTTAGACTAGACGACATATGACCCACTTGTCTTGATCCGCATCCCCTCCCCTTACTCACTCCCATGCCCAACTCCCAAGTGATTCCGCGGAAACACCATGGAGACCTCACTGTCCTCCAATGGAACGTCTGCGGCTACTACAGTAACCTAGGCAGCCTTCAGCTCCTAATTGATCAGTTTGCTCCCGGCATCCTGGCTATTCAGGAAACGCATCTCCAAAACGGAGCCTGCCCCCCACGCCTTTTCAACTTCACGCCGTTCCTGGCAAACCATCGCACCTCCCGAAGTGGCGGAGTTGGGGTGTTTGTCAGAAGCGACATTCCTGCGTCCGAACTACCTCTAAACTCGTCCCTCACAGCCGTAGCTGTCAAAATCTCCCTCCACCCCATCTTCCACATCATTTCGGTGTATATCACTGCCGAGGACGCTGTCACGGTAAGCGCCCTGCAATCCCTGGTGGATCAAGTCCCGGGTCCGGTGCTCCTTCTGGGGGACTTCAACGCGCATCATCCGCTGTGGGGTTCTCCCAGGGGCGACGCTAGAGGCAGGACTATAGCAGAGTGGCTGAATGACGGCGGACTCGTTATCCTGAATGACGGTAGACCTACAATCCTTAACACCAGAAACACCCTCACACACATTGACCTTTCCCTGGTCACCCCATCTCTGGCCCCAGCTATAAAGTGGAGTACAGTGGAGAACCCCCGAGGTAGTGATCACTTCCCGATTCTTTTAAAGATGGAGAGAACTCTCCCGACTGTCCGGCACATTCCACGATACGTTGAGCCAAAGGCTGACTGGAACAACTTTGCCGAAATAATCGAAAACTACCTCAAAGAACGCCCCCCCAGTCTGGACCCAGACAGGGAAGCAGCGGTTCTTGCCAGAGCAATTCGACAGGCAGCAAATAACTCCATCCCCTTGTCACGAATGAGAGTGAAAGTCCAGCCACCTTGGTTCAACCCCAAGGTCAAGCAGCTCGTAGTATGCAAGGACAGAGCATGGAGATTCTTCAAGAAATATCCTACCACTGAGAACGCTGTCCACTATCGGAAAGCAAATGCCCTCATGAGAAGGGAAATCAAGACCGCGAAAAAACAAGCCTGGCAGAACTTCGCCTCCAGCATAGACTCCTCTACTCCCATGAAAGAGAACTGGCGCAGGGTCAGAGCAATTTGTGGTCACCCCGCTAAGGCAGGCATCACAGGCCTTTGCGTGGACGGCACGATTGTTACTGATCCAGTGCAAATGGCAGAACACCTTGCTAAGCACTGCACCAGCTACTCAACAGATGCAGATCGCTCTCCACTTTATTGCTCCACGAAAGCTCAATTGGAGAGGTGCATACTCCAGGAAATTGAAAACATTCCCCCATCCCAACTTGAAATCCCCTTCTCACTCCTGGAACTTAAGCGTACGCTTAACTCCTTTCAAGGTTCCACTCCAGGTCTGGATAATATCTCCTTCGGAATGATCAAGCAGGCTCCGGAAATCTGGCACCACAGATTGACGGGACTGTGTAATCGATCTCTAAATCTCGGCGGTTTTCCGACTGAGTGGAAACTAGCAGAGATCCGTGCTATCCCCAAGGGGAACATCCGCTGTCCATCCCCCTCCGAAACCAGACCGATCTCCCTCCTCAAGACCTCCTCCAAAATCCTGGAGAAGCTGATGGCAAACAGGTTAAGTTGGCTACTAGAACAAAAGCTGCTTCCGACGGTTTGGAGCTACAGACCAGGCAGAGGGACTCAAAACCTTCTGCAGGAACTGGAGCACAACCTGAAATGCGCCTTATCTAGAGGCCAACACACTGTTTTGCTATCCATAGACTTAGAAAAAGCTTTTGACAGAACTCCCAAGCACTCCGTCATCAAGCAGCTCATTGAATGGAAGGCCGGAGCGAACTTCACCAAGCTGGTCCAATCGTTTCTGAAAGACAGAAGAATAAAGGTCAGGGTTGGAGGGCACTTCTCCCCTACCTACTCCCTCGAAAACGGCCTGCCGCAAGGCTCCCCGCTTTCGGTGCATCTGTTTAACACCTTCATGCACTCCCTGTCATCCCAGCTCAGCGCAGTGCCCGACCTCCTCTATCACATCTACGCAGATAACATCGTCTGCTATGCGTCCGGCAACCCACCATTCGTGAATTCAATCCTCACTCAGACCCTGAACAAAATCTCAGTCTGGTCTGAACTAAATGGTGCTAAGGTGGCCCTAAATAAGCTGGAGGCGCTGCACGTCTGCAGAAGACGGAGTTGCCACGAAACTCAAATCCACTACAACACAGCTTCAATCCTACTACAAAATGAGCTCAAGATCCTGGGTCTGCACATCTCCAAGACACTGAACTGGAGCAAACATACCAACTCGATTGTAGAGGACGTCAACAGAAGGAACAACCTTCTCAGAGTCATTTGCAAGAGAAATTTGGGCCCACCGCTTCCAACCGCCTGCTTGATAGTAAGACAGCTTATCATGGGTAGGATAGAATATGCGATCGCTATCTACGGTTTCTCCACTAAACGAAATGCATGTAAAGTGCAGAAGGCAATAAACGTCTCCGCCAGAACGGCCATTGGTGCTCTACGCACAACACCAATCAACAGCCTTCTTATAGAGGCGGGCCTCCCCACCTTTTCGTCAAGAAGAGACCACCTTGCTACAAGCCTCCTCTTCAAAAACCTCCACAATCCTCAAGCTCCTCTACATGATCTCATTGTGGACATCATGTCCACCCCCCGACACCGTGCTACACGCACAAGGTCGGGCCTACACCGATCGGTAGAAGAAGCCCCCACATCCCTGAAAACAATCCCACTCAACCCTAACTCCTCAAACCCCACCCTGCTACTCCCTCCCTGGAGGATCAAGACAAATAAAATCATTGCAAACGAACAACAGTACCATGACCTTGACAATCACTGCAAAACTAGTCTACATAAAGAACTCTGTGATGGCATCAACGCAGACACGGTGATCTACACAGACGCCTCCAAATCCGAGAACGGTGTAGCCATGGCAGTCATTGCCGAGAGCGCCCATGGACAGACACAAATCTGTCACAAACTCCCTGCATGGTGCAATGTCTACACGGCCGAACTTACGGCCATCTGGGAGGCAGCCAAGTGGGCAGCCACCCAAAAGGGCACCACAGCAATCTTCTCTGACAGCCTGTCGGCTATCAAAGCACTCCAAAATCTATCTAATAAGAACGCACTAGCCCACAGTATCAGAAATACCATCCAAAACGATATGATCTGGATCGCGTGGTGTCCGGGCCATGTAGGCATTCCCGGCAACGAAAGTGCGGACTGCCTGGCTAAAAGCACAGTCGTAAGCGAACAAACTACCATCTATCCGCCGGCATACAAAGCAGCAGTAATGCACTGCAAACACCTACGAGAAGTATGCGGGCAACTCTCCTGGAATGGCTCCCACGACTTCCTGGCGAGCCACCACAAAACGATCCACCAACCTGAAATGGACGAATTCCCCAGACGCTCGATGATAGAAATGGCCAGAGTCAGGTTGGGACACTTCCTAGCCATCAAAGAGCATATCTTTAAAGGGCAGTCGGGCCCGACCTGCAACCACTGCGACGGAGCACCACCACTCACAGCATATCACATCTTTTTTGAGTGCGGGGAGCTAACGAGACTACTTAACGAACGAGGAATCACGACAAGACCAACTGACCTCCTGAGATACACCAGAGAGGATACGAACGCACTAATCCCCGCACTCAAGCAACTACTTATTTCCAACGGACTAACGACTAGACTATAACGCACTGAACGTACCCAGGCGCACATAACATCGCCATCAGCGACATACAATACAAACACCGGGGCAAAAAAATATAATAAAAAAAAAAAAAAGAAGAGGAGAAGAGAGTGGAACACTACACTAAAACGAAAGAATATATAAGTATATATAACACAACCCCTAGGTAAGGGAGAAGAAAAGATGAAGCAAAAAAACAAAAACTGTACAAGGTACTTATTATAGGAAGCTAGTACAAGATAAGCATAGATATACATAAACATCTTGTAATTAATAATAGGCTTAATTATAGTAATTTAAAAAAAAAAAACTAATTCTCTAGCTGTTTAATAATAGGTGGGGTTAAAAAAAAAAAAAAAGGAATGAGATCTCTAATCTTTAAGGAAGAAAAAATAGAAGATTTGCTACATTAGAAATAATACATAGGACAGACAGAGCCCAGATGGCCTAGTAGCCGTGGGCCTAACAACCTTTATTGTATTAGGCTTATTTTTAAGGTTGTACAATAAAGAGAAAAATAATAATAATAATAATAATAAATTTCCACCTAAAAATGGGATTCCGTGAGCGCTTGCAAACTCAAAGACTTGCTGGACCTGGACCAAAGTTGGTACAGGCACGCCATATGAACGAGCAGAGTGATTTCTAATAGAAGAACATTCTTTATTTTGACACGTAATGAAAGCGTCTACCGCCGTAGGAGCGGGAGTAGCACTTATGAATAGAGTAACTTGCCTTAACTGTCGGCAATTACAAATCCGTTTCGGATTGGCTATTAAAAGAGGAGTATGAACTGCATTAATAACTTGATTAGCAGATACCGGTGATGAATCCCATGGATTTTCAAAACCCAGGAAATCTTCACCGTTCAATGAAGTGGACTGGTAACCTCTACATTAGAACCTGACTTTCCAATGACAACAGATCTAATTTTTGATAGTTCCAGAGCAACTAGGTGCCAAGCAACTAGGTGCCAAGCAACCACTAGCTCCTTGGGACATATGATCAACATCAAGAAGATCTTTAAAGAAATTCAAAAAGTTCAAATGATCTTTTAAAACAACAATAAGCTTCTCGGAGTTTACCTTAACTAGCGGAGAAAAATTGTATAAACGCTGGCATCTGTCCAGTAAGCGCAAAATGACCTTGACCAATCTTAACTCTTTTTACACTACAAAAAATATAGAGCTTAAGACAACTCTCGAAAATAGATACATGCTTTGTTTACCGGCAAAACATGTATCTTAAATCTCAGAACAATAGATTACAATTTAAAACAATATACAATATAATTTTAAACAATATATACTTACATAAACATCGATAGCTGCATACAATTGCTGTTCTTTGGAAAGAGGAATAATATGCCACTTACTCATCCTGACTTTGTTATTTTTGTTTATGCGAAGCTTACACTAAAAGAAACAAGTTTTCAAAACTTTACCTCCAATAATTTAGTCTCTACGTACAATATAACGGACAAGTTTTTCAAGACTCCACCGACCCCCAGTGCTACAAACTTTGTTGCACCAGGTACTCAAATCGACGCACTGCTGAATCATTGTTTCTATTTTATTTGCGGAGATTTCGCGGAAATCTCTTTGCAATTTCCGGAAGTCACTAAACGAACAAATATTAAAATCAAATGAATGTCAAAAAAATGTATATACTTTTTGATGTTCACACCATGCAGTATGACTTTATCGTGAGTCAAAAGTGCATTTAATGAAGCTGGAATTTTTCTTAATTGCGAAATATGAAACACATAACATAGGTTTTCGTCAGCACATATTTGAATCACTGCGGTTCTCCCAGGTCCAGTCTGAAAACTGAAAGGCCATTCCATATCAAAAGCAATTGGCAATTTAGTACTGCTTTGAGCATCTACCCACTTTCTGCAAGATTTAATATTTTAATAAAAGAATCGAAAACTTCAAAGATTTAATCATACAAAACATCATCACAGGCACAGGCAATGTCCACACTATCCGTAAGATAACGTATGCTTCCATTGTACTCAATAAAAGGAAGTTCTTTAGGAATCTCTACTGGCTTTTGGACAAGTGAACTACTTCTGAGAGATCTCCGGTTGATATTTTTTATATCGCTTTGAAATATATTCTCCAAAGGATACCTGGTTCTTACGGTTGCATTCTACACGGGAAAAAGTAATTTAGACATTTTTTAGCTTATTTTGCTACAAATGCACAAAAAAAACACTTTATTAAAAAACATTGGCCACGTACATGACCATTTGCTAATTATTAGGTATTATTAAGTAGTTTTAGGCTTGGGGATAAGTTTAACGTTGTCCTTTTTATTTATTAAGAAATTTGTTTTAGTACTAATTTTTGTTGGCACAGTACAATATAATACAGAAACTTTATTACAAGGCCCTGCCCTAGTCCATGAATGGTGGGTAGGTACATAGAACGAAAATAGATACAATTGACAAACTATCCAAAAAATAATTAAACACATGACTTATAATGTAGTTGAGAATATATATTAATAATGCTATAATCAAATCTTCCGCAGACATACTCCGGTAGCTTACCATTCCTAGCTCAAAAAATTAAGCTAAGTACTCCATACGTGAAGAATTTAGGAAGTGAACAGGATGAAATTAACCATCAAGTGGGGAACCAAATACTTGTATATTCAAACTATAAATAAACCATTAAGCTCTTGCGATTGCTTATACATATAAAACATTGGCTTGGCTTGGACCAAAATATACTCTTGAGCAAATACGATTAACACGTAAGCCTCGGATTCATCAGTAGCGGAAGGTCGACGCAGGTCGACGAAGAAAATCTTATTTGAGTACAAAGCTTATTGATAAATAAATCTTGTGGAACTGACTCGAAGGTCTTCTTAAAGTCCAAACGAATTTAAAGACATTACTCCCAATATCACATATAGAACGAAGGTTTGATACTATCAAAATAAGAGAAAGTTATTCATACTGATGTGTCCAATTGTTTGTTCCGCTATCAGTTTTGTAGGCCTCGAATCATCCAGAAAAGTCGCCGAATAATCTGAATGATAGGCGTGACATGTCCAAGCTTCCAGCAATGAGGGAACTATGAGCACATAATGAATTTATTGAAAACCTAGGTTACCCTTGGAATGATATAAGGCAAGATAATTTTAATTAATTTGAAAAATGGCATATAAACTCATCCTCGCTAACATCCCGGAGAGAAAACTAGCACTATTAACATCCAACACTAATAGGTTGATCATTAGATAAGGAGGTGAGCAAAAAAGGAATGATGTGGAAGAGAAATAGATATATAATCATCAAATTCTCCCAGATCCACATTAGATTTTGTCTTTACCTTAGAACCAATACCTAGGGTATAAACTTTTATTCCTATTTATGCACCAACAAATTTCATGTTTCGTTCAATTTTATTCTATTATTACTTATTTCTTAGACTTAAGAGAAATCATATATTCTCAACTACCTTATAAGTAATATATTTTAGAGAAAACTGTTCAAATTCAACTGGAAAAATATTTGGAAAGGAATAAAATAATAATCCCGGAACAGTGAGGGTTTCGAAAAAAGCATTCATGTGAGACGACAATTAATTTTATTATCAACTACTGGAAGGAAGAGATAGACCAAAAGAAAGCAATTGTAGCTGTTTTTCTAGACTTGAAACGAACCTTTGAAACGGTGGACAGAAATATTCTGATTGAGAAACTGGACAAGTATGGAATTAAAGGGTGTGAATTGAATTGGTTTGTGGATTTTCTCAGAAAAAGAACGCAGAGAACAAAGTTCAACGAATCTCGCTCAACAACGATTGAAACTGAAATGGCGGTTCCACAGGGATCAGTCTTAGGAACACTATTATTCTTGCTTTATATCAACGACTTAAAGCAAGCGATAGTCCACTCAAAGCTCATGCTGTTTGCTGATGATACACTGATATTTTGTACTGGGGAAAACATAATGATATCAAAAGAAAAATAGAAAGCGATCTGAACAAAGTTAAAGCATGGATGGATAGCAATCGGCTGAAATTAAATACTAGTAAATCAAAATGTATGATAATAAATAGCAAAGTAAATGTGTCGATCGCAATTGAGCATGAGCGAATTGAAGTAGTTGATGACATCAAATATTTATGTATAATGTTGGACAATAAACTAAATTTCAATAAACACGTGGATCACGGGGATCTGCCACCATATTTAAGAGAGAAAATAACACTGGTGACGGATGTGCAGCCATATAATCTAAGGAATGCAGATCTAAATATAAGATTACTTAGCTGCAATGAATCAGATACACAGAATTCATTAATATATAAGGGGTTTCAATTGCATAATAATTTGCCACTAGTGATAAAGGAAGAAAGAAATGTAAATGTATTTGTAAGACTTTATATAGAATATATTCGAGCTATGCCATAGCAATTTGTTAAAAGGTAGTAAGTATAAATAATTTGTAGTTTTTGTGAAAAGTACGTTTAGTGCTAATAAATTATTATTATTAATATACAATAGAATAGAATAGAAAAAATCGTTTATTGAAGAACCTCAGCTTAAGCTACGTAACAACGTTAGGTACATCGAGTAAATATTAGATGATTGGCATAATAGGTATGGTACAAAGTTATTTAGCAAACTAACAAAGGAGCAACGAACAAGCTCATTGAGGTAGATTAAGATAATAGTAATACAGTTAGTTTTATGATGACAAACAACAGCAAGCATAAAGTGCTCAATATAACGTTAGAGATGAAGAATAAATGACAGTATATTCCAAATACAAGAAAAATTTATTAAAAAGACCTTGCACGATGGATACGTAGGCATACAACATTTACACACACCTTTTGTTATGTTTTCTATATTATAATTATATAATTGGAAGAATGTAAATCTATATAACAATCGTGACAGCCACTGTCCTAAGACATGGCTCCTTGGCCGGGGATGATAATTAATATACATATTTTCTATTCTATTGTCGATCCCCACCGTTCATGGGCGTGCTCCTGGTAAGGGTCTTTTAATGAATCTTGTAATTAGTAGTGTATTGAATGGTGTTACATATATAGATCGAAGATATTTGACTTACAATTTCAGCTTTATTATTTTCACATTCTGTTAACCATTCGGGAATTCGTCTAGCAGACATCTTTTCGCAATTTTATTTGCATAAATATTTATCAATTATACTAGTAGACAGTTGTTATGCCAGTTGAGACATTCTTTTTGGTTCTTAAAAAGTGCTTTTTATATTGTCGTCTGTGGTTTTAAATAAAATCATTGGTAAAATTAAATTCGTAAACAAATTTTTAATTTCGCGCCCTTTTTAATTGTAAAAGTCAAATTTTACTTCAATTTTTGCCCACGGTGCATTCAAGTTGCCAAACACAGTGGAGCTTTCAGACTTCGACTCAGCACGAATCCTGAAACTTCGGCGTGGTGAACGTCTTGAACTTTCAGTTATAACACAGTGGTAGCGTTGACAATTTCTACTTCCTGACTTTTTTTTTAAGGCTTCTATACTCCCGACCAATGTATATAGAAGCCGTCTATATACCTTGTTCCCGATCGAAACTTGGTAGCACGGAATTTTTCCTACCTCCGAATACATCTCATCCGTTACACATTATTGAACTGGTGCGTCTATGCACAAGGGAAGGAAAATCCAACTTCTCGTGTGGGTTGACTATGTGTATGACAGCCTGTATGCTATTGTGGATAAAGGCCGAAACACAATGATGTCGATACGACATTTACGACGACAAATTAAATGTTGACTTAATGGCAATACCATGTTGCTGTACAGAATGGCGCCGACCGATTTTGTCGCCGTAACCAGAGTTGGGAATAATTCAACTTTTGTCGTCCTTGTTGTCGTAATTTGATTTTGACAGTTCAGAGTAATGACCAAAAATATCTTTCAAGGAGCAATTAATTAATTTATTGAAGGAAATGAAGTATTTTTATGCCAAAAGAAATCCTCAATATCGAAATACATATTTAAAAGAAAAAAAATTGAAAGAAATTGGAGAAAAGTTGAAAATAAGTGGTGGATGATATTTTGTAATCCACATAAACTCAGTGTTAATCATAGCTTATTACACTTTTCCAACTTTTTTTTTATATCTTTCCCATATTGTTAATAAATTTCAACAAATAATTTTGCCACCTACATATCATTGGGCTAATTCAGCTACATTTACGACGACAGTGTCCTCGCAATTGCCGTGTCGGCATCATTGTGTTTCGGCCTTAAGCCTTTTTATTTATAGCGATCGTTACGCCAGCGAAATTATGAAAAACTAAATACGAAATCAACTGTGAATTTTTTTCTTAGATATAAAATTGTGATTTCCGTCGTACGTCGTATTGTCCGGACTTTCGCGCCGTATAGGTGTTGTGTTGAAGTTGTTTCGCTTTATTAAAACGTTAAAAATCCTGATTTAAAGCTTCAATAAGGCTGGGCTGGGCATAATTTAAATATATCAACAACAAGTGTATTCTCACTTTTTTTTATTTTTGTGCATTTCTTCTGATAACATCAAAATGTTTTGGGGTAAGGATAACTCCTGCCACGTGTTTTCCGATAATTGTGGATCTGTTTTTGTAGATATTATTATATATTATTTATTTTTAATGTAGGTCTAGTATTGAAGGCAAATAGAAAGTACACACAAACAATTAAAAAGGGATTTCACTTATCGCATGCGGCTTTGGATACAACAAGCTGCTCAGATGAAATAATCCAAGTAATGCTCACATCAGACGGTCACAGTTACATACTTTGTAATTTAAGGAAAAATAAAACCGAGCAAGTGGCCTTGGATTTAAATTTCGCAGAAGGAGACGAAATATCTTTCACAAGTCAAGGTAGGAAATATTTTATTAACAGAGCCTAGATACATAACTTTCTTGTAGGTAATGGAAATGTTCATCTTTCTGGATACCTCATTCCGGAAGATGATATCGGGTTATATGGCGAAGAAGACGACCTAGAAAGTGAAGATAATGAAACTGCAAAAGTAATAGGAAAAAAACCTGTTCACGAGAAATTAAAATCTAAAAAAGCAAAACAAGAGGAAGTCGACGATAGTAGCGATCTTGATGATAGTGATGAAGACGAGGAAGAGGATGATGACGATGAAGACGAAGAGGATGCATCCAGTAGTGAGGAAGAAGTGGAGCCGAAGCCAAAACATGCAAAGCTTGATAGTAGTAATAAACAAAATGGACTAGATAATGGAAAAGTTCAGTCGAAAGAGAAACAAAAGGAGAAAAAGGAAAAAAAACAACAAAAACAAGAAAAATCTCCCAAAGGTGGTGAGAAAACTGTTCAGGGTGGTGTCAAAGTGGAAGATATCAGAGTTGGTAATGGTCCCGAAGCCAAAGCAGGCAAAAAAGTTCAAGTGTATTACGAAGGTCGATTGAAATCAAATAATAAAGTATTTGATAGCAGTAAACAAGGAGCTGGATTCAAATTTGGCCTCGGTCGTGGTGAAGTCATCAAGGGCTGGGACATTGGTGTCGCTGGAATGAAAGTTGGAGGCAAACGAAGAATTACTTGTCCTCCAAATATGGCTTATGGCGCTAAAGGTTCACCTCCAGTTATACCACCTAATAGCACCCTCGTGTTTGAAGTAGAGCTTAAAGCTGTCAACTAAATGTAAGTTTTTCTAATCAATAAAAGTATCGTTCTTAATGTTTGCATTTTCATTTCACAATATTTTGGTGGGAGAAGCATGTATCAGGTGAGAGCGCCTTTTCTGCTTCATAGGTCGTCAGAGAACTAAATCTTATTTTTGCCCAATAGTACAGATTTTCTTCTATCCCGTCCAGTTCTGTTCTCAATTGGCGCTGAGCTGGTTTTTTGTTTTTACGGGGCGTGTATCTTTTTTTCCGCTCCGTAGATCGAACAGATTTTTTAGAACGTTCAAAGCACTTGTAGCTTTTTTTTTTATATTGGCAACACTTATGATTTGTGAAATATCGATTGATAATACAAAATTCTATAAAAATAAATAAGGGGTGTAGGAAAGGAAGGAAACCTTGAATTTGAAAAAGATTCACATTTTCGATGGGATTTTTTGCGGTCTATTGGTATTACTGACGGATTGCTCCGGTTTATCATCTACGATTAGTTAGAGTACTCTGAGCAATAATAAAGATACACGCTCCGAAGAAATCTGCGTTCAGAGCGCTCTGACCAGACGGGTACCAAGTGATGTTAACTCAAAATTGCAAATTACTTTGCAGCTCGAAAAAAATTACTGTGTGTAAACGTCGTTGCACAAAAAATACATGTTTATATTTTGAATATATGAAAAACCTTCCATTCTTCCATATTTTCATCGTGGTCATACATATATTTATTAAATAACTTTAAGTGAACAGGCTTTATTTCAATTTCGTAACAATTAGTTTTTTTTAAACATATTTTTAGTATATCTAAAATTGCCTTTAAAAGTGCAGTTATTTAACCTATTTCTAATCTACGTTTTGTTGAGATAAGACAGAAAAAATTCTTTTGACTGCTGCAGAATTATGAGGTCGGCAGAATAAATGTGAAAGAAGTTTCTTCAAATAAGGAGACATTAAAGATGCATCTCCTTTTTTTCATATGACGAACTCTCCCCCAAAACTCAATTATTATCAATTTCTCGTAATTCCCTAACAAGTCTGCATTCAGAATCTAATACGCTAGGCAGACGGACCAAAATCAATAATCATTCATTCGTAATTGATTGTTTTCATTGATTTTGCCCGTCTGCCTAGGCTCTTAGCTAGGGTATAAGGCATTAAAAATACTATAGCCACATAATATATTGCGAAAATGATTTGGAATAATTGATGCATTTTTTGAAAATTACTGGTATCTAAAATTTCAAAGAAGACATTTCATGGAATCGAATGAACCATTTTTTATTTGTATGGAGTGACAATCCACCCGCGAATGTGATTTAGCTGGAACTAGACTCAGTTTTAGAAAAACTCATTTATGGGGTTAAATAAGGAGATTCATTTCTACGAACTAATAATAAAAAAATCTAGCCACGTTTATAATTAAAACAAAAAATTTGTTATGAACATTGACAACGCTCGAAACGACCGAGCGATGCATATCCTTCAGATATTTAAACGTATCGCCGCAGTCAATAATCTCTCTTATGCTCTACAAATAGTCCTATATTAGCATAAATATCGATTGTATGGAGTCTTACATATCACGTGCATTTAAATAGACCAGATTTTTTCTCGCATATAAGCTTGATAAATTATTAACCAATGTAAGGATCTCAATTTTAATATCATCCAATTCGACGGCCCACCCAATAACAATTTACCGGCTGTACTTTCGAACTAAGACTAGCCTGCTTCTACCTCTCAATACCTGTCGGTTGCTAATTACTTTTATCATATTGTATTAGCTAGACTACAGATATTCCTTGAGCCGACATATATGTATAACCTGTCATATAATCTGTAACCTATGCTTCATATAAGCTTAATGTGTTTCTCAAGAATTTCTGATTGTTCTAACTATCGGTTTATTGTTCGAGCCGTCGAGAAGGTTTCTTGGTTCTTGCATTTAATTAACTGTTCACAAGGATCTCGCCAGATGGAATTTTTTTGGCGACGATCGTTACACCAAATAATTTATTTACTATCTTTTGAAACAAGACATATACTAGTTGGTTTCCAAAAACTAAGATTCAGGCCTGATGTTCATCGAGCCTTGTTTACTAAGGATGTATTCTTCTATAATATCAAACGTACAGAGTTATTGTTGCTCTTCATACTTTACGTCAAGGTATATAGAAGACAAGGTATTCTCATTAAAAATTTTGTACTAGGACTGTGACGTGTTTCGTCCTAGAACGTATATACACTTCTATTGAAAAGACAGAGAGATGAGAGAGAATATTGTGTTCTCTATACTGTACTTTCCTATACATTCGGACACAAATGGCTGAACGTGGTTCGTAATGGGAATACCTTCTCTTCTAAATATCTTGCTTTACGTTATCTACACGCAAATTCGTTTAAATGAATTGCTTTGTACCCCTCGTCATTAACCGAATTAAAAAAGGATGTTTTCAATTCGACGTGTATGTATATTTTATTTTGTTATACAAATACATCGATTACTCAAGAACGGTTTCACCGATTTGAATGATATGTAATTGAATATATGAAATATGTGTAATTTTTACATTATTTCTCTAGCGACCTTAGGAAAAGTACTAGGTATACTATTTCGATGATGGTGTAGGCAGGATGGGGTGGCTGGGGCGGACCGCCTGGGGCACCACAATAAGAGGGCACTAAGTTTTTTTTTTTTTAATGACTGTATTATTGCACGTTTTGATGAATTAAAAATGTCTGCCCACAAATCATTGTGAGTCTTTTAACTCTAATAAAATGGCCAGGTAGCTCAATTTCCATAACTGATTCTAGGTATGATTCTAATTTCAAATAGCCGTAGTAGACATTGGATTCAAAAATCTGATCATCGAATCTTGGATACTCTTGAGCTCGTAGCAATTAAGTTATTTTCTATTTTATGTTTCAGTGATAAATTTCTGGTAAGCTTCAACAGATTTCATTTGTGAACTCGATTTCGAAGTAATTTATCTTATCTCTCTTGCTATTTTTAGTAAAATGTAGTAAAATGAAGACACGTCAGGAAAGTGGCACTTAGTTGTACGGGCACTATAGTATAACAGATTATTTTTTCCGAAAGGTTTGCTGCTTGCACAAACCCTTCACTCAACCTCGCTGGGATTCAAGCGGCAAAAGTTGAAGTTAACTCATTACTGTCTTCGGGATACTTGATCGACTTTTCGCGTTCTTTTATTCTTAAACTCACCGATGTTTTGATGAACACAATTAGTTCGAGTTTGAAGGGCCTGGTTGAAACGAGATAGAGCACCAAAGGAGATACAGTAAAAATGCTAAAAATGAACTTCTCAACAATTTTGAAGGTTTTGGAGCAGCTTTCAGGAAGGATCGAGAACGCAAATACCTGGACTGATACCGCTTCGATTTTGATGGTTATTTTATCTTTCTCTTTCTTCAGTTTTTTTGGATTTTAGGTACAAATTCGGGTTGAGGTGAATGGCGTTCAAATTTGCAAACGCTAGGCTTAAACTTGCAGAGTTGTGCTCAGAGACTAAAAGCACGGTAAAATTATCTCACGGAGACTCGAGAGGTCATTTCGCAGAGCAGATTTTGCTTAAGAGAACTGTAAGGAGCTTGGCATTACAACGCAACCTCAGCGTCGCATTCGGAGAAAGAAGAAGATGCCTGGCGAAAATTGCTAAGATGTTTGGTTTGCTTTGAGAAATGAGCTACGTCGCGATATACTCTCTTCATTTGATCGCATCAACCAGGAAGTAAAAACAAGATTCCAACAAATGCATGAACTCACAAGCCGTTTCGACTTTCGGATTCCAAGCAATTTTTTGGACTTCAGAATCAGCATCAATTCCTGCAAAGCTGAATGCTGCTAAAATCGACATGGTTGAGTTCCTGCTGGAATACACAAGGCTGATTTACTTAATTGAAGCTTCTCCAAAATCTGACAACCTTGAATCACTGAATGTGGAAGGAGCCTTACACCTTCTGTGCTTTATTCAAGAGCTCAACTTAGCTGATTCAGTCCTGAATATCGTCGTTATGCTACAAATCCTCTTTACCGCGGACATCATCATCGCGACTTGTGAGAGAAGTTTGAACTTATAAAGAATTATCTACGGTCAACGATAGGTGATGCTTAATTGAACGATTTTGTACATTGAATGAGCTCTGACTATCTAAATCGACATGGAGAGTGTGATCAACGACCTTGTTAGTAAAAAACTCCTAAAATAGTTTTGTGAACATTCTTAACTTTATCCTTTTGACATGGCCTATGATAAAATACAGATTTTAGTTAATTAAAAGTTTTCAGATCAGTTCTTGTGTTGAAATCCTGTATGGCACGATAAAAATTAGGGCACGACTTTCACGGTCCGCCTTAGGCCCCAAAGCCCTTACTACACCGCTGTACAAAGTCATCGAGCATAATAAGCCTTCTCACTGGCTGCAGCGCTCTACAACAACTGCTCATCTCCCTCTTTAATTTGACTCATCAGAACCAGCTTAACACAAGCTCGCTGCATGGACACGTTTAATAAATAAACGGTCAGCAACACATGCGTTGCATCACTTAGTCGGTGTTAATATTAGTATGTTAAACTAAACATAAACCAAACCGGATGAAATGACATGCAATGCGACATAGAAACAGAAAACTAAGTATTATATAGACGTTGTTTAGAACATGCTAAAAATTTTTTCAATATAGACAAAAATTCATTTCTCCGTAGAATTTAAATCGACCATATTTCTTCCTGTGGCTGTAGACGGGATGCGGGATGAGTTGGGTGTGAAGGGGCGGAGGCGGTAAATACATTAATATTTTCTTGCAATATATATAATACAACAAACTTGTTGCTCTTAAGGCCACTACACACGCTCAAGCAAATCATACGACTGGGCCAAGATGGTCCAGTCGTATGATTTGCATGAGCGTATGTAGCGCAACTCGGAACTTGAGTTGAGACTGAAGTTTGCTATGAATGAAATCTGACAACACTATTGTGTACAAGCAAACCTGACGACTTTGCTATAGGAATGAATTTAAGTTTGAACAAAATTCGTTGCGAGTGGTGGCAAAAAGCAAAGTCATAAGTTTTGCTTGTATGCAATAGTTTCGGCCGATTTTACTCATGCTCTCTCGACTCAAGTAAGGTAAGGCTACTGGAGAGTTCCGAAAAGTTAGCCTTTCTAAAATTGAAGAAGTGTTGTGTTTCGTCACAATTTGTAATGTTTTTGGATTCAAAGCAATATGCAATTAGTAGAGGGGGGTGATATTTGTCAAGAGTAGACATTAAAACTGGGCTAGGTTCGACTAATAAGTTACCTGTGTCAGTAGAGAAAACCAGGTCCAACTGCCTACCCATGTCATTCCTTACATTACTGATTTGGTTAAGCCCAAAAGATAAGAGTGTCTAGGAATAGTGAACGGAATGACAAGTTATTAAGAGGAAGATAGTTTAACCAACCTAGTCATTGATCTCGGTTCGTACATCAAAAAGACAAGCGGTAACTGTTCTGTGAAGCGATGTTAATGAGACGTCTAGGATTAAAAGATTTTTATCAAAGTCACTTTCAACACCTGCTCCTCCTGACTAGAGATGTGGAATGGACAAATTCTAGTTATGTTAATACATTCCCACTATTTACAGCTTATCATTTCGACGTAGTCTCCGAGGAAAGAGAGGAAGCCTTTATCAGTAATAACGAGGCACAATGTGCAATAGATTAATCTAAGCCTTTAGGTCCCCGGGAAGGGACGAAATATTTCCAACTTTCCTTCACTACTCCAGCGAGGTGATAATTAGCAAGCTTGCATATCACTTCAAGGCATATTTAAAAATAGAATAAATGCCACAGATATGGTAAGAGTTTAAGCTGTCTTTATACCCAAGGCTGCCGGAAAGCCATATAGACTTATGTGTATTCATCATGGACGATGTCTTGGGAACACTCATCCGGTGGATTACGTGGTGACATTAGTAACAAATTGTTTTGAGACAAAGTAATGCTGACTTCGGATACTTATCAACTTAGGCTTAAGCATGAAACCACTGAACAATGATATTACAACAACCAGCCTGCGCATCTGGAGCTAAGGGATATGATAAAATTTATGGGAATTCTACTGTGCTAGAAATTGAAAGACAGTGCGAACAAAGCTTGTGTACCTTCACCATGTGTAGAGAATAGGGAGGAAATGGGGTTTAAAATCTCGAATGATGCACAAATATCATCCAACCCATTTTAATCTATGGAGCAGCAGTGTAGTGGAAAGCAATGAGTTTTACCAATCACCGAAAGATATTGGAAAATGTGCCTCAACCCATGTGGTGCATTTTGACCCTCTGTTAATCGGACGTTTGAAGTCAATCTTGACATACACCCTGAGTTTTGGCACGTTGACTCCAAATCCGAGGAAAACATTCGGACATATTCTATAAGCGGGAAGCCTTGATCAAAGCTTTCGCAACCTCTACCTTGGTATTGCAGAGTGAAATCATTCTTAACGCCCTTAAGAGGTGTAATGAGTCACTCATTTCGTAATCGGGATTGCACCAAAATATTTTATTTCATTATTGTGCTGACTACCAGTCAGAGATAGAAAGGACTCTCTTTCGGTTCTTGGCCCTAAGCTAGGGCTCCTCGCTCATCAATCTTATGGCCTCGCACAATTATTTTGACTTCTCAACATTTTTATAATGAGGATTTATATATATGTAGCAATGAACAACAATTCCGTGCCCATTATGTATGAACTAGAAAAAGCAGTCTGAAGTTGGCTGTCTTTCTAGTTCATTCCACCTCTTTCCTTGTTCACGAGTCAATGATACTTTCTTTGCCAAATTTTTCTGAAAAATTGTTTAAGTTAAGTTCAGAGGGTCTATTCATGTAAATTTCAATCTCAATACTTTAGAATAAAAATTATAATAATGAGTTTTTATTTCCTCAGAGGATTCATCAATTCAAAACATATTCTCAATCACATAAATAGCTTCACTATCGCATCCACAAACAATGTTTAGGCCTTGAGAATCGAACGAGTTTATGGGCTTTCTTATTCCGGTTATTAATGCAGTGACGTTTATTTTACTTTTAGCTCGCTCTCCATTTAACCATGGATTCGCAATTTCTGTGTCTGATGTTTGTGTTTGTCCTTGTTGTATGGTAAAGGAATCTTGGTTCCACTGCCAGAGTTCACCAAATTCGGATGCTGAAAAAAGTTTTGTTGGTTGCGTTTTATGAAACCCTAATTCCGTAATGGCACTGGTATGAGCACTTAAATAAGATGCAGGAAAATTAGGCTGTCGTAAATCCCATACAGTGATTGAACCCTCTTCGCTTCCGACCAAAATCTGTAATAAAAATCACCATAAAAGTATAACTTTGTATAATCAGTGCATATAAAAACGTACAATATGCTTCTGTGTCGGGTGATATGTGATGCAGGTAACAGCGTTTGATTTTTTGTCATCCTCGCAAGCAATAAGAAATTGCGAGACTGGTGCATCGCTATCAGAGCGAATGTCGAACATTTTTACAACGCCCATACGATTACCTACAATTATCTGAATTTTACTTTTAACTATCGGTTCTAAGAATTTGTGTTTTACCTCATTGTGGTTAACATATGTCACAGCCATTAGGGAGCAGTTATCAGCATTAAAGCTCCTAAGTGAGTCCAGTGCATTGCTTGTTATTACATTTAATCTGAAAATAGAAACATCGCGTAATATATTTTATTATCTTAAAAGTTGAGCTTCAAAGTCATGTATTATGTATTCCCTTTCAGTCTGACCAAGTTCAGAAGTTAGGACTGATGGATTCAAATTTTACATTCTGTCCTCAAGTTAACAGCATTATTTTGCTCCAGGGTCTACTATGAGCTTTCATCCTACGTGCCAAACTAGTTAAGGCTTTTATAATCCCTCAGGCAGCGTTGATGGATAAACTCAAAAGGTAGGTTGATTTTGTCAATGACTCAAACCCAGTTTCGAGCAAAAGGCGTACATTAACATGTGGACTCGGTATCGCTATCGATTAAAGACTGCAACATACGTCACTGCTCGATAGATGCATTTGACATAAGGATTTTAAGTTTGTCAATTTTTTTGAACACTTATTGATCTTTTGATATCAGCCAAATCAGCAATGTAAAATATGATATGTGAAGGCCTGATATTCTCCACTGAATCAGGTAACTTGTTGGTTGAACCTAGCCCAACTATCAGGTCTACCCACTATAAATATCACCTCACTCTACCTACATATTACATATTGCTTTGAGAGTTGAGTGCGTGGAGCCAACTTAGTCGGACGTTGCCACGTGTTGCTAGTTCAAAATTCGTTCTGTCCAGTACAGTGCAGTGACAATAAGTTTTTAAGCTTTAGCCACCCACAACGATAATTATTAAAATCTGGCCTGCCGGTTCTAATAAAATATTTAAATAACCCAAATAAATCTATACCAGTCAAGTTAAGGACTTTTCTATGCCCTATCGACATTCCATAAGCTAGCAGCACATTACAGTAATGTTCACCTTTCTTCATCAAGCAAGTTCATTAGCACTTATCACTGATCAGCACTGCGGGTGCTCCCAGCTGCAGCTATTGGGCTGCACGATCAGAGATATTGAAAACAGCAATAGACACAACACTATTGTTGTTGTTTTTTTTACCTCGTTGTGTCGTAGACTATACTGTTTGTGGAGGTCAAATATTTGTGTTGCTGTGTGTCGCTCTTTTTTCTGCTTTTTTTGTTTTACTTTTGAGCATGCAGAATTGTATTTCAGATTTTTGCAACATTCGTGGATTGAGAGCAAAACGTTTTTCGGTGTACTGCCACATTAACTTAAAAAATCCGGCAATTATTCCGCTAAGTGAAACCAAGGTCATTTCTAATGCTGATATTATTATATAACGAAATGATGTGGATTTTACCATTCTTAAAGATTTGTCTTCCGCCAATCTAGAGTTTAATACATCTGTATTAGGTTCAAACAGGCACATCAGTACTACTGTTTCGTTTATTTTAGCCCAAATATATCTGGTGACGGCATGGTGTCCATATTTGATAATATCTGCAACAGTATTGGTCATTTGCTTTCTGTCTCCCTCCCTTCCGAAATCGTCTTAGCAGGCGAATTTAATGTCAATAACATACCGTGGCTCAGATATTCTTCGACCACAAGTCCTGCGGGCCGATTCGTTGAGCTCGTTTGTGAATCTTTTAATTTGCAACAGGTAGTGGATGCACCAATGCAAATTTCTAATGCATCTGGAGATAGAGCTAATTTACTAGATTTGTTTCTAATATCTACCCCGATAAATATTTCATCTCAGTCGGTTCTCCACTTGGTAATTCAGACCACTGTTTAATCGCATTTCACTTTACCACCTCAAATCTATGCTGCCTTACTTCTCCATCTATAAGTAGGCTTCTATGGAACTATAAAAATGCTGTTTGGAAAAGTCTCAATCAGTATCTTAGAGAACTTGATTACTCGGTCTGTTTTGGTTCAAGGAATGTTGCTGAATGCACATTAGGGCTTAGTAACATCCTAAATCTTAGCATGAGTGAATACATTCCGCATTCCTACAGTAGATCTCAACAACAATGGCTCTTCGTTTAATTATAAGTATAACCACGCTATAAGAACCTGACCCTCGCGCCTATCAATTGTACCTATGTCTAGAGCTGAAATAAGTCTACAAGACCTGCAAGTCTACTATCCAAAGAGAAAAATTTCTTTTTGACCACTGTTAGGCAAAGAATCTTGGCAAACCGCAAAGGTAGAAAGGTTTCTGGTCTCTCATTAAGAATATCAGGAACAACTTCACCAGTTATTCTCTACTTTCACTACTTAACAGCGGTAAAGTGGTTGTTGACTTCCTGTATAAAACTAATATTTTGGCTGCTAGATTCGCTTCACATTCTCGGCTTCCACCCACTTCACAGAAACCTGTTTTGCATCTCCCATGTGCATATGCGCAAGAGCCAATACACATACGTACGAGGGATGTATTCAAGGTTCTTATGGCGCTCAACGTCTCCAAAGCCTCGGGTGTTGTTGGTTTCTTGCCCCTTTTAATAACATTTTTTACCTGTCTTATTCGACTGGTAACTCTCCAACTACTTGGAAACTAGCCCAAGTTCAGCCTATTCCCAAAAAAGAATACGATTATTATCGACCAACTGCAATTACTTCCATTCTTTCGAATAATGAAGTATCTAGAAATCAATCAACTTATCAACGATCGCCAATATTGCTTCCGGACTGGATGCTCATCTGGAGACTTATTGACTTTTTTTTGTGGAACGCTCGAGGCGTACTCTTCACAATTTTGGTGAGTCCAAAATCGTTGCCCTAGGTTCAAAGGTCTTTGATAGAGTCAAACATCCTGCTCTTTTAGCCAAACTCAAATCACTTGGTCTCTCCCCTCCTCTTCTAAGACAAATTGAAAGTTTAAGTTTATCTGGTCGCCTAATACGGGTGTATATTGATGGCGTTACATCTGAACCTCACCCTATAAATTACTGTGTATCCTAGGGCTCTGTTATCTCTACGTCTCGGTCTCTTCTTAATTTTCATTAATGATCTGCTTTTCCTTACTTTGTAGCTATCTTGTTGGCGTACTTGATTAGGCGGGATGCCATTTTTCAAGCTTGTCTGGGTTGCTAACAAAAAAAAAATAATTTCAGAAGATGCTGGTGACTTCACTTGGGTTCAGCATAGGCTATCGCCGACCAAAGCTCAGGGTTAGGGGGGATCTTGCCCAGTGCGTCAACACTTCCACTGCTATGCCGAATATCGAAAACACAACATAGGAGAAAAGGGGGGAGGGAAAGGGGAAAAAAACGGAAAAATGGTGGGGAAGACAACGATAGGACCCCTCAGTCTTACCGCCAAAAGATGGTCAGGGCTCGCTCATCTGTTGTCGATATTTAGGCTCGGGTACAAGTTTTACATGAGCTACGGCCTTTTCGAAAGGAGAGGGGGTGAGCAACCGAAACGCTACTTACTCTGAATTCATGCTATCTATTTCCATTCTTTAATCCAAATAAAATCCAAACTTAATTTTATACCCTATAAGCGCCTACAACTAAATTGTAGTACAAAAGCCTTCCGTGATCTTACATTCTAGGAAAATTAATTTCTTACTTAAAAATAACCAAGTTGCTCAGATGCAGGCCGGTGGCCATAAAAACGAAAGAAAACTCAATACTTGAAAACGGAAATTACGCAAAATTGAAAACTTAAACTCTGGGTCAGCCATTCACCCGCGCTCACAAATATATGCAACGACCTTCAAATGGCTATTTCTTTAGCTACCTATTTTTTTTTTAGATTATATATATATATATTTATATGGATATGTACTTTTAAGTACCCATATTAGAGTTGGACCCTAACACAACATGAAATTTACTCACTCCTTTTCCTCTTGTGAAGAAGATCTTCTGTCACTGTGGAAACTCTGCTGTCGGAAGTAAACACAATATTTTTTATCTCTATATATATATAAGCATGTATATATATGCCTTTCTTCTGTAAAAATTAGTATTATGTATTTTTAAATTTTTTCCCTTGGAGCGCACGTGAATGATTCACGGGAAGGAACGATTAGACTGCAAGCAATGACGTTTCTTTTCTCTTTTAGCCCGAATGCCAAACTCGAAAATTAATCAGAAACTATACTGGAATTAGCTGGCTTTCGTATTGATAATTCAAATGGGTATGTATCCGACTAGTTGGATGCTATTTTGACGTGGACTTGCTTCAACGAGCAGGTGGGGAATCGACACGACGAAGTCCGCCCCTTTTTCGGAATAAGTTCCTTCGCCAGTGAAGAAGGGAGCACTGCACCTTAAATTTTGTTAGCTTGTGCGAGCACTGGAATAGTCCCAGTCTCCGCCTCACCTTTTCTCCAGTATATTACCAGAATCCAAAGTGTCGCACGGAAAGTAAAAGCTCTCGTCTGAAGAACCCTTCCTACTATAAGTGCACCTTATAGGTAATTGTTTTTTGGCTGCACTTTTGCAAAAAAAAACACAAAATCTCTAGCACTTGTACTGCGAAATTTTTTCTACGATTTCTGGCTGTAACTCTCTATAATCATGCGAGAACCGATTTAAATTCCTAGAGTGATGACTTTCGTCAGCATCAAGCGTACAGCTGTTCGAATAAAATTTGTTGCCGACTGGGAGTCTTTTGTCACTATTGTTTCTTCGTAGAGGGTCATGGTTCATTGCCCGAGACCGAATTTCATAATTTTCTGCAGAACACAGGAAAATTGATAAAGTCGTACCAAATTTTTGCATTGCTGGGCTTTGCCGCAAGACTACCCCGTTACGTGGGAGCAATGAGTGTGCATTTGGGATTATCGGAATGTTGTAACAATTTGTTGTTTTTTTTTTCTTTTCTTTCCGGGAGTGTGATTCAAAACATGATACCGTTCGAGAGAATTCCATAGGTATATGATTTATTTATGCACCAATTGTGCAGGAGAAAAACAAAGAACCGATAAGTATTACAGGTGTAGGTATACATATATGCATACAGGCCTTAAGGAAATCCACCTTAATAGGATGATTGAAGAATAATAACTTATTCGTGAGAAAGGAGCCTGGCCGTTACAACTTTCAATCCCATCCATAATTTTGCCAATGACAGTGCCCTTGATTTCACTTACTCCCCTTGACACTCCTGCGAAGGGAATGCCATATGTGTCAAACGCGTTTGCATGATTAGATCATTAAATAACTACCTTGGCAATATTCTCGTTTGAGGCAAAGCTAATCGCGTCGAATTCAATGCGTCTAAGCCCCAAACTTGTCTCAACTCTTTAAAACAAGATCATAATTTTATCAATCCCGTTTCTTTTTATGAAGCACTAATTTCCGACACACCCGTTTTATTCATTATTGGCATTAATATTTCCAATAAGTTAAGTTGGACACATTACATCTTCTCTGTTTCACAAGAACCAACGAAATGTCTTGGATTTCTGAAAAGGTGTAAGAAATATCTCAGCCCATAAAATCTAGCGCTCCTCTGCAAGCTCTACATCAGACCTAGATTGGAATACAATGCCCCGGCTTCATTCATTCAAAAAAGTGCCTTCAAACTCATAGCTTCCTTTGTAGATTGATTCATGCACGCAATGCTCGCGCTGCAAACAGCGCACATCCTTTTATTCTTCAAAATACTTTCGGTTGTACAGTAAAATTCCGATGCTTTTTTATCCCGAACTGTGCGGATGAGGAAGTCTATCCGTCTTTCGTTCGGCTTACAATCTGCGAAAGGGTAAGAGTGACATAAATCAGAACCTCCGCCACTCTCCTCTAGGTAGGTATTCAAAAGGTTAATTTTTCGGTAATTGGTACAGAGAGTTCCAGAACCCTTCCATATCATTACGATTGTACGATTGCTTTATTTGATCACTTCTAGAATACGCAAGCCAGGTCTGGTCCCCATAAAACGGCACACAAGTCGGTTGTATCGAGTCTTATGCTTATAAGTAGTTTGTATTCTATTGATAATTCTCAGTGATAAATTTGTAATTTCTCTAATTCTTTTAGATTATCTGGGGCTGGATTAACTAGCACGGAGAATTGTGGAGATGAGAGTTCTTTTGACACTTAACTCTCCACTCGGAATTCTGTAACTCGGGGAATTTGTATTGAGAATTACCAAACTCTCTATTCCACTCGACAAAACTCTCGGCTGTTTTAGTTGTGGAGAATTAAGAAGAATAGTTAATTCTGAACTGACAGAATTGTTTGTTTTTGTTGTGGTTTGTGAAGCTAGCTAGGTACCTAGGATTTTTAAATTAAATTATGGATTCACCGCATATCCTGGCTATATTTGCAAAAACAAATTACGGAAATCCTTGTAATACTTAGAGAGAAATATGAATTTTGGTGTCTCAAGGTACCCGCTAAAAATTTTAAATCACACGAAAATGATCAATTTGGTCGTCTTCCAGTACAGAAGAGTTGCTATAAAAATTTTAAATATGCACGTCAAAGCTTGTATGTATGATGAAGTCGCATCTACATTTTGTCTCCTAATTAGATATATAATTAGTTTCTGAGTATAATAAATGGTTTCGGGGAGAAATAGTCCTTTTTACGGTTTCGAAATGACCGATTTTTGGTACAAAAATGGACATATTTTCAACTCATCATTATGAAGAACTGGTAAGTCGTAATTCACTTTCCACGAGAAAAATGCTCACAATAAAGTACTAATGGATGTGAAATAAAGAACGGAAGAGATATATGGAAAATATAGGAATTGGGGTGTATATGACCCAAGTACAAAAACTCCGTTCTTCATCGGTAAAAAAAGCAGAAACAAACTACACCACTCGATTACCCGCCCTCCCGCTTTATTTGATACCAAAAATGACATATTTTGGACAACCCCCAATGAGGCGTGGTACTACCCCCCCCCCCCCCCCATCACCAAAGACCCCTCCCCCAGAAATTTGTCACCTATATTTTTGTACTCTAAACCCTAAATCCGTAGAAAAAAACACCCCCAATGCTCTACGACCTTCCCACACAGAGTTAACCGTCGTTCAATATTGCGACACTTCTCACGTTTTCCCTAACTCCCCAAGTATGTTAGAGAATCGCGAATGGAGGGTTACGGAGTTTTAATCGGGGAAACCAAAATTCTGTGACCTTTTATAACTTTTAGATTAGCTAGCGACTTTTTGTTTACACTTTGTAGAGCCTTTTGCCACCCTATTTTTAAGGAATTTTTAAAAGAGCCAATGAGCCAATAAATAAAGGAGCGTTTACAATGGCAGAGTAGAGTGGAGTCACCAGATTGCATTTGCTTTCATCATCTCACCAACGTGAGATTAGGAATTTTTCAAATCTGACGCTACTCCGTGAAATCCACTCTGGTGGGAAGCGCGAAGAAATTATATTAAAGTGCAAGTTTGAGACAAGGAAAGACAATGCAATCTGGTAACTCCACTCTACTCTGCCATTGTAAACGCTCCTTTAAAGAGACTTATTTACATAAAAAAAAAAAATTATTTTCTTTATTTTCTTTTCGTTTCGACTTTGTTTGAGTTTTTCGAATAATTAATAAGCTATATTTTACTTTATTTTTACGACTTATAATTTAGTGATAGCTGCTATTGTTACTGTCACTTATTCTACATTTCAAACTTTATATTAAGCACTTTATGCTTGCTATTATTTGTCATCATAAAACTAACCATATTACTGTTGTCTCAATCTACCGCAGTGAGCCTGTTCATTGCTTTTTTAGTTTGCTTAATAACTTTGTACAATGCCAATCATCTAATGTTAACTCGATGTACCTAACGTTGTTACGTAGCTTAAGCTGAGGTTCTTCAATAAATGATTTTTCTATTCTATTCTATTCGTTTTGCTATAATGTGTATCTACTATGTAACTCGCTATGATGTACCCAACGCTTGGCGTGCCTTTGGCACGGGTGCTCAAATAAATAAATGTTTAATAGTACAAAAAATTGAATATTAAAACTTACCTGCCATCTTCTCCAACGGTAGCAATATTCTTATCGAAAATTGAGAGTCCTGTACAGGCAGCTTTAGCTCCAGAATTGAACTTATGAATTGTGGGTGTTTTGCATTTCTCTGCTAAGAGGCCTCCCTCCGTTGATAATTTTGTATTAAACAAACTTACAAAACCTTGAACAAAATTATGTCAACATTAACGTAGAACTATTTTCTTTAAATACATACCGTCGCCAAACGAAACAGCAGCATTTTCTGTGTCTATTAATTCTAAACCGCTGACATCACTTTGAACTTTATATTTATCTGTGCACTTTGGGATATATTCTCCCTCATCTTCTGAGTAAAAATTTTTTACAAGTTTCCAAATTTTAATACAATTTTCCGGTGATCCCCATGCTCCTGTTATGAACTTATCGGCAGATGGATATTCACCTTGGAGCCAACGTATCCTTGATATTTTCTCGGATACAAAAGACCCATGAACTTTAGTATTCTCCATTATACGCTTCCAACATGAATGGCAATATTCAAGCTATATTAAAATTACTTTCAGTCAAACTAATTATACTTTGTAACTACTACGGATAATTAGTAACGCAAAATTAACGTAAAATCTATCAGAATACCGGGTCTTCTTCTTCCAAAAAGTGACAACCACATCTAACCACAGGCCGAAATACTAATGGCTGGATTACATTAACAGCGACGACGGCGTCAAACGCCGAAGAAAACGCCGGGCAAGTACATTAAAGGCAGAATTACAATGGACGCAACGGAACGCAACTGAACGGAGAGAAATGTCAAATTTACGCAGTAAAACGGACGTCGAGGTTAGCTGCTTACAATGGACGCATGATTAATTGAAAGTGATAGTGATGTTTGACCCAAAATTTATAAACAATAATGGATAAAATCAAAAAACTCTTTTCATTCCATTTCCTCACTGCGTATTACACACTTACCGCAGCACAGTTTCACTTGACGGAACAAAATAAACAATCCCAAAGCTAATTTGAGGTTATGTTTATCCGTTCAGTTGCGTTAATTTCAGATTTTATTAAACTTGCTGCGTACGACTGCGTTTTCGTCCGTCCACTGTGCGCAACTGCATTTGAAAAGCATTTAAAGAAAACCGGTTTGATATTTCTCTCCGTTCAGGTGCGTTCCGTTGCGTCCATTGTAATTCCGCCTTAACACTAGGCTAGGCGGCAGCGCCATACGTGGCCATACCTTAATTTCTCTTAAAGCCTAGTACTAAGCTCCGCGCTAAGCTAAATTTTGTATGAAAATTTAGCAAGCTAAAAGATATTGGCGAAAATTTATCTTGAATTTTAGCGAAAGCGGTACTAAGGTCAACGCGCTAAATTTGCTTTTGGGTTTTGATTATAGATGGCACCACCGGTAAGTCTCCAAAAAATTTAGCTTGAATTTATCCGCCCGGGCCGTTCTTTAGCACGCTAAAAATATTTATTTTCAGAGTTCTGGGGCGTGTATCTTTTTTCCGCTCCGTAGATCGAACAGATTTTTTAGATCGTTCAGAGCACTCTGGAAAAAAGATACAAATCCGGAGTGCTCTGAGTGTGCTGGTAGTTTTTCTTTATATTGGCAGCACTTATGATTTGTGAAATATCTATTGAAAATACAAAATTCTTTATAAAAATAAATAAATAATAATAATAAAGTTATAAAAATAAATAAGGGGTGAAGGAAAGAAAGGAAATATGGAATTTAAAGAAGTATTCACATTTTTAATAGGATTTTTTTGCGCTCTATTGGTATTACTGACGGATTGCTCCAAATGCTCCGAAGTTTATCTACGATTAGTTAGAGCACTCTGAGCAATAATAAAGATACACGTTCAGAGCGCTCAGAGTACTCTGAAAGTAAATAAAGATACAAGAAATCGGTGTTCAGAGCGCTCGGAGCGCTCGGAGCAGAATAAAGATACACGCCCCTGATATTTAATAAATTTATTGACCGGATTTTTGTAGTTAACGTAGTTTTGTACATCTTTGCTGTAAGTACGGATGAATTAGATTTCTTTTGGTGGCCGTATTTTCAATATCAATTGTTAATTTTTTTTTATTGTATACATAATGCATATTATGTTTATATTTTTAATAGGTATTTCCAAATAATTTTACCTACCTGTTTTTAGAAATATTATCACCGCGCGTTGTATTTCCGTAAACAAATTGCAAAATTCTTCTTCTTCTTGTTTTTAATATATCTTTTCTGTGAGTCTCCGCTGTCATAATTTAGCTGCTAAAGAACGGCCCGATATTGGAGACCCGCTAAAATTTAGCTTAGCGCGGACCTTAGTACTAGGCTTAAGGCTGAAACAGATTACACTTTAGTGCGCGGCGCGACATCGCGGCAAAATGAACGGTGAAATTGCTCCGCACCGGTGTGACACTGATTGCAATAAGAGCGCAACAGTATAAATACAGCAGCAAATTTAGAAATGATTGCGCGGGAAAAATTTTCGCTGTACATTCCACAAACATTCTGTGAAAGGTATGGAAACAATACGCACTAATATCCAGTTCATTTCTTTTAATGCATTGATGTCCTACGACGGGAAGGTATATAAGGTCCATACTTGCACAATTTACCTCTGCATGACCAGTAAGGTGAAAGGAAGTCTTCCTTATTAATTCTTTGGAAGGCGAGAAAAAGCATTACATTTCAATTCTGTGGGAGCATTCATTCCACCATCCCAGGAAAGTGTATTGAACCATTAAGCAGAAGGTTAGAAAGAACCATTCAATATTATACTCTCAGGAAGATGGAGGAAAGCACTCTTCCTATTTTCAGTGAGAGGTAAAGGAAGAACATTTCCTGCTTTCTTATAAAGGTCTTGACTTATTCGAATCTCGTACTTAAATGAAAACAATCCACTTCTTCTGAAATAATGCACAAATCAGAATATTTTCCATCGGCACGCACTTTTCCTACCTTCGTTGTTCTTAAAAAAAAAACAATGAAACTATATGACTCATTTTCGAACTGTATGCACTCCCTCCACTGCAAATATAGCCGCAAAATTTTCGATCTCTTTTCGATAACAGCTCGAATGAATATATCATTCATATTCATTACCTCTGCCTTCTCTAAGCACTCCCTGAAAGCAGTGATGCCAACTTAGGGATTTTATCCCTAGATATAGGGATAATTTTCGGTTTTACGGATTTAGGGATAAAAGTTTCAAAAGTAACGATATCTAGGGATATTTTGTGCACTAAAAGTTTCTATTAATTTATTTGCTCCAAGCTAGAGAAAACTTCTGCAAATTGAAGAAATACTAGCACAGAACGAGAATCACTGGAGTGGACTATTAAATTTACTCTTCTGTTGTATAATGAAAATTTCCAGTTTGGAAAACGCAAAGTTCAGATTATTCGTTTTCAGATTTTTTTTTTTTTTTTAAATTGTGTTATGGCTAATAGAGCTCTCTATTTCTAGTGTTTCAACAGCAAGATACATCAAAACAGAAACGAAAATTTAAGATTGATCTTTGCGAAAGGCTTTGTGATCCAGAATTCAAAGGTTTTAAATATTTTTATTGCACCTTAACTTTTATTTTTTATAAAAATCCATTTAAAGTTTTCACTGCAAAAGGGAAAAATGATTTGACATGTTTTGGTTTGGCAGGTCATGTTTCGTCAAATTGGTGGAATTGCAGAGGCATGCTGCTACTAAAAAGCATCAGATATCTATTGGTGGAATTCAGAATGTTTAACCAATATCACAATATTTTTCTGGTGCCCATCAGCATAATGCACAAGTCGCTGACGCTGTAATAAAATTGGCTAAAATTTATCAGCCTTATCAAAGGAAATATTCCCTGATTCTCGTAAAATATATGTAGACTTAGACTACCAACAATAACAAAAACAACTTTAATTTGCTCCTGGAAAATGTTCACCTTTGACTTTTACTTAAATAATATTGCTAATTAGTTTTGTGAGGGGGAAGATTTTCGCATTAAATTCTTATGCTCATCTGTTACTGTAAAATAATTGCAACAATTATTGCTTGAATATCTCAAAACAGCTTGTTACTCTATTTTTATTTTTTGTCTTTACATCAGTTAAACAGAAAATATACGCCCCGATTAAGCATTTGAATGAGGTAGACTTAAACAAAGTCTGGCTAAGTTCCGGATATTTTTGATTGTGTATTCCCCCCTAGCAAAATCTTTACATACTATACAAAAAGTGCCAAAATTCTAAAATGTTCATATTGTCTAAATTTTTCCGCTGCTCAAAAATGCGACGCATCAATACATTACGCCTGACTTCCTAAACCAGCTCAACGTAATGTATGTTCATGTACTCATTACTAATGCCTTCCAGGTAATGTTAACAGTAAAACTTAAAATCTAAGTCAGATATTCCCATTTTCCCGGTGGGAGGTTAGCCCATTAAAAACTGTTATCAGTACAGCGGTCGTTAACTTTGAATTGCGCATCTGTATTTACACCTGATCCTGTTCCTTTCTCATAAGAAAATCTAGCAGATTTTAGCTCAACTGATGTAACACCACAGAGCTAAAAGAACTTTATTTTGGTCTAGTACAAGTTGGCTGACAAAGCATTCAACACAATAGTACTTTGTGGGATATGTTGGTTAATGTTTTGGTTTTTTTTTATAACAATGAATTGTACATATATACATACATGTCAGTATTTACAATATAAATTATACCGCAGGGAACAATTCGCACCAAGTTTACTCCAACTGATTGTAAGAAACTTCTACCACAAAAGCAGTGCTTTTAGGATAGGATAAAAGTAGACTTGTGCTTGGCTCGTCTTATATTCAAACCATTCTTATTTCCCCAGGTATGTCCTGCGCACAGTTTTTATGTCAAATAAAAGCTCCGAAGAACGTTAGGTTATTCAATGTTCATAAGGAAGGACTAAATAGAAGCTTTTATCATTAGTTGTGAAAATTTGTTCGATGCTCATACATCTCTATGGTGTTGTTGTTTTTTTTTTATGATTAAATAACTTCAAGCATTAAAATTACAAATGTGTCGTGAAATCTGTTTCTGCAAAGAACGGGAACCAGATTGAAGAATTAGATACGATCATTTGTTTAGAGAAAACAACTTAAAGCACGTATTTAAATTTGACATCTGGAAAAATTATTGATTATTATTAAAAGTGAATCAGTGCGTTACATTGCTTTACACATTACTTTAATGTTTTGGGGCAGAGGTTTTTTTTTATTTTCTGCATTGTAACAAGTAATAAGTGTGTAGAGAGACACTAACTGTGTTTAGATAACTATCATGATATTAATAGCCGGTGTGGATAACTACTTTAATGGTAAATAGAGCAGTAATTAGTAATACGCACTCATACATCGGTATTATGTTTTCCCAATATGTACGTGCCGCAACAGGACAGGAAGTTGTTTTATCTATGACAGAAAGCTTTTAAATATTTCGATACATTACATCGCTATATATACCTAGGTCTACAATAAGTTTTATATACCATCTGCACGTCTTATACATTAAAAATTATAATTCTGTGGTAGATAATATATTTACTCATTATATTGTTTATTTTTAACTTAGTGAAAAACTACATACATATATGTATACATACTATGTAGATTAATCAATTCTACAAAACTGACCTAAAAATATTCAGAAAATCTTTAACGATATTTTGACTGCATTAATTATTAGTTATTAACGTTTCTACTACGTCACAGTTGCCCACATATCACAGTAAGTGAATCACTGGAAATTCAATTGTTTTACTGCGTGGTAAATCGGAATAGGTAGTGATAAACGATAACACTTTTCTTTCAATAAAAATCAAAAGTATAAGTAGTAAACTTGTAAAGGGTTCCGTTTTAAGATTTGTCGGCTGTTGTAGCATTTATAATTAACATATTTATTTCTTGTTTTCGTAATAGGTACTTATACTTATAGTATTGAATATGTAGGCCTATTAAATTAATAGTATAGAATATAGATATGTAACAATATACACATATAAATATAGTAATCATTAGGATGTTAAAATTGACTTAAAATATACCATTTCAATTAAGCGAGTAATTAAAAAAAAAATCAAAGCAATAATAGAAAATAACAATGAGAAAGTGTTAAATATATGTAGCTGCCCCTCTGTTTTCAATATACATAAGAACTGTCTATCCATTCGCAAAATTTGTCCCACATACAATTAATAATCATGCAGTCCATGTTATATAGTATCTATCATTTGTTTCATTTTTATGATAGTGATAGGACACATCAAAAAATGTTTACCTAGCAGAGGGAAAAAGGTGAGGATAACTTTCGAGATAACTCTGGATCTAGAATTGTTTGGATATATATTTATGGATCCCTTGTAACTTTCTAACTATGAACCTTATGAACGTGTCTAAAGTTTTATTCAATAGTAGGCACTCTTTGAGCCTTCAACTGAGTTCTTAACTACTTTTCTATTCCGCCCCCTCGCTGCAGCATTATATCCCTTTAAATTTTAAGACTCATATTTTTTAGCGAATGTTTTCTAAAATTAACGGTATTTCTCAAGAAAAACGTATTTTACAATCTTCACGGAAATAGCCAAAGTTGTTGTTTCAGCCCAACCGTGTATGATACATTTGCATTTTACTTTTTTTTTTATAGCAGAAGCACAGAGGCACATCTCGGTAATTATTTGTCGTTGAATATCTCAAAATAGTAAGAGATAAATTACTCCGACTTGAATTAAAAAGAAATTTTGGAGATGCTAAAATATGCTTATTCTAGAGAAAATGTGGTTATTTAAAAAAATAAATCTCTAAAAAATCATATAATAAATACTACAACAAGGTGGGAAGAGTTGTAATTAAGGTAGCTAACACCTCAGTTGAAGGCTAAAAGTTTATAAATAGTTAGAAAGTTACTGGGTGATCCGTAAAAATATCCTCAAAAATTGTAAAATACCGCTAGCTTTAGCCAGTGGCGTAGCTATGCAAATCGAACCATTATACCGGGTGATTCTGATCAAGATACCTTCCGGTATACCACGTGATTTCTTGAGGTAAGACGATCAAAAAATTGTTCCATATACCCCCCCCCCCCCCCTTAGAAACCTTCCTTTAGGAGTTGAGGCCAGTTGAAGATATTCGTGAACCCTGATGGGAATAAATGAGTATAAGTTTTGAACCACCCTATATATTTTGGTTATTGTTAGCTTATTAAATAGCCAAGAATAGTAGCTTTTGAAAAGTGTATTACTCTGTATTTTTTAATTAAGCATCTTTAAATTATTCTCAAATTTTTCCAAAACATTGATTTTTTACACACAAATTTCATAAATACCGTTATTTATTTCAAAAACTTTTGTGTGTAAAAAAATCAAAATTTTAGAAATATTTGAGAATAATTTAAAGAAACTTAATTACAAAATGCAAAGTAATACACTTTCCGATAGCTACCATTCTTGGCTATTTAATAAGCCAACAATAACCAAAATATATAGGGTGGTTCTAAACTTATACTCAATTATTCCCATCAGGGTTCACGAATATCTTCAACTGGCCTCAACTCCTAAAGGAAGGTTTCTAAGGGGGGGAGGGGGGGGGGTATGTGGAACAATTTTTTGATCGTCTTACCTCAAGAAATCACGTGGTATACCGGAAGGTATCTTGATCAGAATCACCCTGTATATATATTTTTTTTTTAGCTTGTAAGCTGTTGCTTGACCCATTAACCCTGCCGTACTAAGTGTAACACCTTCTGCCGAAATCCTATATGTTGTTATATACCTAAAATCTTCTAGTTAAACCCATAAATTAAATTCATCATAACATATGTACATACATATGTACAAACTTGCTTAAAAAGATGATTAGCTTATCTTTTAAGGACACGAAAAAATTGCATTAGAAATTTGTTCAGATGTCCCACATTCCTTAAATATAAAATAAAAACGACTTAAAAAAACCAAACGTTTTAAATTTCAATCCAAGTCATTAAGGATAATAAACCCAGTGGCGGGGACTAAGTACGTCGGAGGACCGGGGCGGCAACATATTAAATGAGACCCCCTAGGTCTGCTCAGAAAATGATGTATTTATAGTGTGTATTTTTTTTTTTTTTTTTGGTAAAAAATGATACATAGGTATACATAAATGTAATGGCTGACTGTGGCTGTGTGCTGGATGCTCTATTGGTCGTCGGGGTAGTGGTTTCCGAATTAATCACGACCGCACACCACATACTTTGGTCGAACCTTGCGGCTGCGGTGGGAGGAGAGCTATAAGTTAAAAATACCCAGAAATGTCCCACAACTTATAAACACTAACAGGACTCGGAGCCAAGATAGCTTGTGGGTGTTCCCAAGATAGCATAATATATGGCAAATTTGGCATTCAAGAGCATTCACTTGTTTATAAACCATTTGACATTATTTTTAGCATCATATCGGTTTTATACCCTAAATGAAATCATAGGGTATAATAAGTTTGTCATTCTGTTTGTAACACATAGAACTAATGCTGCTAGAGAAAAATGAATTGAACACCAACGCATAATATTGAAAGTTATTTTGATTTTTGCATGTCCATCTGTCCGTCAACAAGTAAAAAAGCTAGAATTGTTCTAAGATCAATTTTTATGATACCCTAGATGAATGCGCGTATCTAATTTCGAATGGTCACCAATCAGTGCCAGTATGATCGTTGAAGTGATTTTTCGCATATATTTCTAGAACAGTTCGTCGTACAGTAAAAATTATTATAACCGATTTCATAGGATTTCATATTCTGAAGAACTTATCGGTACAATAAAAACGTCTAGCACTGATCGTTTTCACAGTATACGTAAAAAACCTAAATTTTTGTATGATTACACCAAGAAGAGACTGCCCAATTTAGCTCATTTTTGAAATAGTATTTACTTTTTTCATGAAAACGGTATGTACTTATGTACATAATTCCGCTCTCTACGTTGACGTGTAGGCAGTGTCCAAATATATTACGAAAAACGAAATATTTGTATGGCAACCCCACGGAGGAGTTACCCGATTTGTCCCATTTTAGAACTTAATTTTACTTCGTTTTTAAAAGCCCGTGTGCAAAATTTCAGCTCTCTAAGTACACACGTTCTCGAGTTATCGTGAAGACGGACAGACGGACGGACAGATGGATGGACATGCAAAAATCAAAATAACTTTTAATATTATGCGTGGGAGTCCAATCCATTTTGCTCTACAATCATTATTTCGAGGTGTTACAAACGGAATGACAAACCTTTAGATTTCATCCCCCATCCCCAAAAGTTCTTACCCCAAAAATTATTCATCTATATTTTTGTACTATAGATCCTAAATTTGAAGAAAAACACCACAATGCTATACGACCTTCCCCCACAGAGTTAGCCGTCCTTCAATATTGCGATACTTCTCACGTTTTCCCTAACTCCCCAAGTATGTAAGAGAATCGCGAATGGAGAGTTAGGGAGTTTTAATCAGGGAAAACAAAAATTCTCATCTCCCAAACTCCCAAAAGCTCCGAGTTATAGAATCCGGCCCCAGGTTTAATGATTTTTCATATCATAGCCCTAGAAGAACCTTACGCAATGGTACTGTTTCAGCTATTCGCAAAGCTAAAAAGCATTTTTATGAATCTAAACTTAATTCTAAGCTTCCTTCAAAAATCCTTTGGAAAAACTTGCGGATGACTGGCATTAGTTCATCTCGTAAAAATAATTATGCTATTGATCCCAATTCAGCTAACAATGAATTTCTTCTGTCTTGTGTAGATGATGCTGTTGACGAGTCATTATTTCAATCTCATGAAGCTGAGAACTATTCTTCTTCAGCTCCAATTTTTAATTTTTCTCGGGTCACAAATGAAGACATTTTTGCTGTAATTAATAGCATCAAATCCTGTGCGATTGGGGCTGATAACCTCAACCCTCGATTCATTAAGATGTGTTTGCCCTATATTCTTCCAGCACTCACACATATTTGCAACTCGTGCTTTACTACTAGCAGCTTTCCTCTGTCATGGAAGGCCGCTAAAGTAATTCCAGTACCTAAAAACACCAGCTCGCATTGTAGTGAGTTTCGGCCTATAAGTATATTACCATTTCTCTCTAAGGTAATTGAGAAAATTATGCACTTACAAATCTCTCATTATTTAATTTTGAATGGTTTTTTGCACAAGTATCAATCTGGTTTCCGTCCTGGGCATAGCTGTACATCTGCTCTCCTTAAAGTGAGCAATGATATCGCGCGTGCGGTCGATAAAGATGAACTAACGGTACTAGTTCTTTTAGATTACTCCAAGGCCTTCGATACCGTTAATCATAGACTTCTTCACATGGAATTTTAACTTCTCTTCTCATTCTGCAAAGTTAATTTATGACTACTTGAGCAACAGGTCACAAGCAGTTTTTTCAAATGGTTCTCAATCATCTTTTTTACCAGTGGTATCTGGTGTACCTCAGGGATCCATTCTTGGACCCCTGTTATTTTCCATGTTTATAAATGATATATTTTCTCACGTCAAGTATTCTAATCTGCACTTATATGCTGATGATGTTCAATTGTATAGATCTAGTGTACTTGGCCTGATTGAGGATTGTATCTCTAGGGTAAATGAGGATTTGGAGGCTATATACTTGTGGTCCTGTAATAATAAACTAACGCTTAATCCCTCAAAATCTAAGTGTTTGCTGATACATAGGCGTGTACTAAATATGGATGGTTTTCCGTCAGTTTCCGTTAACAACACTGCTATTCCTATTGTTGATTCAGCTAAAATTCTTGGGGTGATCTTTAATAAAACATTTACATGGGATCTGCATATCAATTCTGTTGTGAGTAGAGTTTATGCAGGACTTCGTTCTCTATGGGTGTCTAGCGATTTCACACCCATGCCTACACGAGTATTTTTGGTGCGTACATTATTAATACCTATTATGACTTATGGATGTGAAATATTTGGAAAGCTTGATTACAATAATAGAAGAAAAGTTGAGATTGCCTTTAATTCTATCATCCGATACGTTCATAGTCTCAGGAGATTTGATCATGTTTCTCAATTTAAGAATTCAATTTTGGGGTGCCATATTTCTGTTTATCTTGATTACTGCTCAGTAATTTATTTGATCAAAATTATTAAGCATAAATGTCCTCGGTATCTTTACGAGCTCTTGGTATTTTCTAGATTCAACAGAACACATCATTTGTTACTACCGCGAAATAATTTCCTTATCACCCAACGCTTGTTTTTTTGCCATGCTATTAGAATATGGAATGACTTACCACAATCGATAAAAGACATGGTCCAGTCCAACACTTTAACTACAATTAGAAGTAGTGTTTTTAATTTGTTTAATCTTATTAGTTAGCATTGATATTTTTTTTTTTTTACGTTATATTGTAATTTTTTATAGTTTTAGTTTAATTATTCTTTAATTGTTTGAGCTTTTTCTCTCTTCCATTGGTAGGTATATACTACTTAGTCATATTGTTTTTATTTTGGATTTTTCTTGTACAAATAAAAAAGATTTATGTCTTAATTGTACAATAGTTATGTAAATAATAAATTTGAATTTGAATTTGAAATGATTAGCACAGAAACTGAACATAGTTTTTGGATAGACATTTCGGAATTTTCGCTGTACTCCTTGATGTACACCTGACATTGACGCGGCATTGTCATAACGTTGAGCCCTGCACAACGCAATATCCAACCCATCTTTTTTTAGCTGTTGTTGAATGTCTTTTGACATATCTTCTCCAGTCTTTCCCGACATAAAAAAAAACTAAGAAGGGTTTTTGAGTTTTCACAGTGTCATGTTTTACAAGGACGACGTATCGAACTATCGTCAGCTCTGCTTTCATCAGGAGTGTTATAAAAAATTATTCCGTAATACTTAGCCTTCTTTATCCCTGCAATAATTTTTTCCTTAACATGTTCACCAAAACTTGAAATGAACTCATTTTGTAACCCTTTTGACAAGTACGACCCACCAGCAAACTGTTTGAGCTCTAAACAATACTCTGTTAATACTGGATCGTATTTCGCTATCAGTAGCACCAATTCTAAGAAATTTCCTCTGTTTTCCAATGAAACGTCTTTACGATGACCGTGGAAAGCAATGTTTTGCTGAACTAAAAATAGCGTGACGTCCAAGAGGCGATGTAATATGTTTTTCCATTTCGTGGTCTCATCATTAACAATCTTCCAATTTTCTTTGTCAATGTTTTTATTAAGTTGCAGGCCTACAGAGAGAGTTTTCCATTTCTCTAAATTTGATAGATGTTCAGAAGAGTGATTCGTGATTCGTATATTGTGATTTCTTTGGATTTAATTTCCACCACAGATCCCGAATCGAAAAATAAATTTATTTCTGTTTGTATCACCTTCAGGTGCAAATAATTGGCAGAAAAACTAGTACAGTTTCTTTGTTGATTGTGAGTATATCAACATTCATTTCCTTACATATTTAGACTCGTTCAAATTTGAGTATAATCACGACGAAATTAAACAAGCTCACCCAGGTTCAGTTTGATGGTGGGGGGGGGGGGGCACCATAGGTGTCCCAAGTCCAAAAGAGGTCGGAAAAATATGACTCTAAAGCCGAGTCCTGGGCCCATCTGAGTACTTACGAACTGCTTCTTTTGAAGATCTTGAAAGTTTATCTGCTAAAATCTTTACATGGACCATAAAACTTGCTGTTTTCTTTATCTTGAACAAATTAATCATAATTGCATAAGCAATAAAGTACATTTATTTATTTAGTTACAATACACGCAATTTGTTCTGATTTTAAAAATTTCGACATGTAGTGTATGTACGACAGACAGACTGACAGAAAATTTGCAAAATAATCTTCCTACCGGAATACCGTACATTTTCCATTTTGAAAGTTTTAATACAGTTTCAATGAAATTTTTACCACAATAAATACTTTATTATCCTTATCATCATTTAGTATCATTGGATAAAGAAAAGTCGAAGTTAGAATAATCAGAAACATGTTTATTCGCAGTAGTTCTCTCATAAATTTTTTTCAGCGTCATTTACGCCGGAGTCTTCCACTGACATATAATAAAAATGGACTGAGCGTTCTTGCTTCAAAAATGGCACAAATATTGAACAAGCTGTGAAAACCCTTTATTTCGAACAATTGCACACCAATCTATAATTAATTATTATTTGTCGATTGGAAACGCTAAAGATTTTATAAAATAGTATTGCATTAAATTAAGACTATTTAAGAAGTTAAACTTGTTTTAATTAACCCAAAAATAAATTTTTAATATACTCCTCTGCAGATTTGTTGTCAAATTTAATTGAGCTTGTAAGAGAATAGACGTATAGAAACAATATAAGCCACATCTGTCAAATGGGATTGCATGTTTAGATCATTAAATAACAATTGATAATATCCGCGGCTGGGGCAAAGCAAATCGAGACCCAAGGTTGTCCCATCTCCTCAAAACAAGATCATAATTTTTCCACTCCGGTTTCTTTTGATGGAGCACTGATTTACGACACACGCCTTTATGCATTCTGAGCATTACTATTTCCAGTAAGCTAAGCTGGACAAATCACATTTTTTCTGTTGCCAAGAAAGCTTCGAAATGCATTGGAATTCTGAAAAGGTTTAAGAACTACCCATTGAATCTAGCGCTCCTCTACAAGTCCTCCTCTACTGATCGCACAGCCTTAACTTCATTGGAAATTGTCCAGAATAGAACCTTCAAGCTTATTGGAGATGTGGCAATAACTTGTCATATCGACTCGCTGGAACACGGCCGCAATTTCATATGCCGGTCGCCCGTTTATTGCTACAAGCATGCTCAATGAAATGATGAAATATTTAGCCTAATCCCTTGTAGATTAATTTCTGCAAGCATTACTCGCGTGCAGAGCTGCACGCATCCTTTCACCCTTCAAAATACTTTCGGCCGTACAGTTTATTTCCATGATGCTTTTTTATCCCGAACTGTGCGAATGTGAACCAGTCTACCACCTTATGTCTGTCCGCCGGCATACAATTTGCGAAAGTTTAAGAGTCACGTACATCAACACTTTTGCCACTCTCCTCACGCACTCTAATTCCTTTCCCTATGTCCTTCTTACCACACTGCACTTAAATAATGTAAAAGTTATGAACAAATTGAAGTGTTCCAAATGATGTGTCCAGTTTTTTAACAATATATCGGAAAGGAAAATATAACAGATATCGTGAATATCTAAAAGGAAAATTTCAAAAATAGTAACGACTTCCCAAAGTCTACCGCAATTATTTACATGTAATTTTTAATATGGAAAATAGGGTTTACAATGGGTGACAGATCACACCGAAATTAGACGATATTTTTTAAAATGATGTGCTAAGGGAACAAATTATTATAGGTTTGAAAATAGGTTAAGAGCTAATAACTCTTGAAGGTCTACAGATAGCACAAATTAAAGAGGAGAGTCTACAATTTACAGTTTTTATAAAAAAAAGTTATGTTAACGACATTTTTGCAAAACACAGGTAAGAAAATGCGAAATTTTTAGTTTAGACAACCATAATTCTTGAGGAGAGAAGGATACGGGACTGGTAGAGCAGTCGCTGGAAAGACCATGAAGTTTTGCATATAATAACTGTGACCGTACGCCCTTTAGTTTTTAAGATACAGGGTGTTTTGTGAAAAACTAGCTTTTTTTTATCACTCTCTAACTCCTAATCGGTTGATATTGCCTCCCACCCTGCCATACAATTTTTGGTTCGTCTAGGTGAGTACTATCACCTCCTGCTCTATTCACCTCCTACGGGGAAACACCCTGTATAATATTTTGTTCTATAATTTTTGTCAGATTGGAATCAAAAATTACTGTGCTGAACAGTAAGAATTATTACATGGGTTAAAAAAACGACAGAATATAATTTAACTTTTACTCATATTATTTCTCTATAGAAATGACCAAAATTATGAAATGACCCGCATCTATTGAGCCAGAACAGTAGTTGTATTTCTCTTCGTGTAGGTAATAGCGGGTACGTACCCATCGGGAAAAGGACGCAATGCCGCATCGAATCAAAGCCGTATTGCACCTTTAACATTCATCAGCGACTTATTTCTGCACGAAAACTTCAATGAATTTAACACACGATGTCCTAGGCAGGATGTGATGTCTTTCTGCTGAAGTAAATATCAAAGAAAACCTCAATGAATAATCATCGATAAAAGCGTCGAAAATAATCACACCACGAAGACTTCGAAGTATAATCGCAGATGATTCTTCTCGACGAATCATCGTGGAAAATATTAATGACCAGTCAAGTGGGGCAAAAGGAGTAGTAGAATCAAAAAAAAAAATAGTAGTAAATTTGAAAAAAAGGGACTAGAATTTCAAATGTTCATATTATATTATATACTATTATAAACAATTCTGTTTCCAACCACTAGGTGTGGCGCTAATTGCAATTTGTAGACTTACGGAGCTTTCTAATACTTGTTACACCTTTCTAATTATCTTATTTTATTTGGATATGGACGGTATATATGGAATCGGGTAAAAAGGAGTAGAATTCGGATACTCCGGTGTACACAATTCATGGCAAGAAAAAGGTAGCAAATCTACTACGATTGGAGTATGGTCGGATAACTGCCAATAATGTAGGAAAAGATGGGTGAGCAGTAGATGAAGAAATCTTCGGGGAAAAATAATCAAGGAAATGCTTTATGAACAAAAACCGATGATAGTTTTAATGATCAATAATAGGGAAAATTCATGATGAATATAATATTAGATTTATTTTATGTAATTTAGCTATTAGAAGTCGTTTCGCCTTTACTTGATTCAAGTTACATAGTAACGCCCCAGCAGAAAGGAATGAAGTTTAGATAGAAAAGGAAGTTTAATCAGTTACTGCAATACCAGGAAAATTTTTGGAAAGTTGGAAAAATTAAAACACACGTATATTTCACAGAATAATAATATGTAATACTAAATTTACTCAAGAAAATCACGTTTTAATTTTCAATCGCACTTAAAACAACGGCATAACTTGAATTTAACTTGAAAATTGAAACTGCAACGACATTTAGGCAAAAACCTCATCAATTCACGCACGGGTAGGTATGCTAATTAACCTGAAAACTTTGACCTGCAGCTACGTTTATGCAGATGACTCATCAATGAAATTCCAACTAGAAAAGAGTGAGATTTTATTTCATGTGCAGGCAGGCACCTGAGTTATAACATGATTTTATACTTCAAAGTCGTGTATAGCTTTTTGTTTTCTGCGGGATATATATACATATTTGGCTTTGGTACTTATTTCTTAATGAATTCCTGCATGTCTAATTTCATGCAAGATCATTTTCACGCTGCGTATCAACGTACTTGAAAACTACGATTTTAGATTATTATTAAGTATATGTATAGTTTTATATACTTTTTGGCCCTTCTTAGATACATGATAATACCATCACTATATATACATATACATATGTAAGTATGTAGGTATCAACCCTCCACCAGTAGACAACAAAAGCACCAACCTAGATGAAAATAGCATTTAAATAAAGTGAAAAATCAAAGTATGTATGTAGTTCATTTTTGAAATTTTCAGCATTATCAGCATTCTATGTCAACGCGTTCTCAGGCAGTTCACAAATATATAGTGAGAAACGAAAGTTTTGTATGGCAATCCCACGAAGGAGTCACCCGAATTGTTTAAATGTACTTTTTTTTAAAATACCTCTGTGCAAAATTTGAGCTCTCTCAGTAAACGCGTTCTCGACATGCAAAAATCAAAATAACTTTTAATATTATGCGTGAGTGTCTCCAATCCCTTTTACTCTACCAGCATTATTTCAATGCGTTACATCGCAATGACAAACTTAGTATACCCTATAGATTTCATCTAGAGTATAAAAGCCTACTTTCTGGTTGAAGATCCATTGGAACGGAAAGTTGGCATATGCTGCAGTGTGTGAAATATGATTCTTTAATTTGTTGTGGGAACATAAATGAAATGCGTCTTAAATTATATATCGGGCATTTGTGTTAGCTTAATTTAGTTCCAATTAAACTTGATAGTGTTTATTTAAGTCAAATAAAGTCAAAGAGGTTTCAAAGCTCTGTGTTTTGGTGAACGTAACATCTTGGAGGGAATATAGAACAATGCTATTACAAAAATTAATCGATGTTTAATTTCTAAATAAAGAGGCAAAAATAAGACTTGGTATTTTGAATATTTCCTGAAACTATCAGCTAAACTTGTAGATAGTAGTTGTTTAATCGAGCATGTTTGGCTGGTAGGTTGGTTGATTAAAGAGCGAGATGCAAAGTAATAAGGCGCTACGGCAATTGATGTGGACTGTTGTACAAACTATCTCAGCTTCTTAAAGTACGCAGATTCCTTTGAGTAATTTTAAGCGCACGCCAAGCAGACTGTTCACCAACTTATGAGGGTCCACCTGTGGTTTACCAAAGGTTGACCTTCTACATTTAGCTATAGCTGGGTATTTACATAAGAGATGTAAAGCAGTTTCATCATCCTCCAGACAAAGTCTGTAGGCGGGAATAGCGCCAACGCCAAAAACAACAAGGTAACCGTTAATCAGAGCAGTTCCGATTGTAACATCTGTCTTACTGTACTTTGGATGCTGGATGCTCCTTTACGCTTTCCATAGACGGAATCGTCACAAATCATTTGGAATGATTCTGTTCCACGATGCTCTCCTAGTACATGCTGTGGTTCTCTGATACATGTTTGAATATGACCTCTTTTCAGATTATTGTATGATGTAAGTTCATCAGAATTTTCATTGCCAGCAAAGACTTGATGTCCTGCCATTCAAATCAGGCTCACCTGATTGTATATATTCAGTTTGCCAAGGGCGGTAGATGATTGACTGACTGTCGGCAGCGCTCCACATCTCCGATGCCCTCGTCAGTTTTGAACCCATCCGTGTACTAGATGAGTCTCCCGCTGGGGAAGTCCTCTTGGTGAAGGGGCACGAGACACAGCAAGATTTCCAGCGCCGCTGACGGTTCGGAATAACACCAGTAATACTTAGGAAGGTTATTCTGTATTCTTCTCAATTTGTTAATATGGGTTTTATGATGGAAGTATAGATCTAATACATCGTTCTGAGCTTTGGGCCCCATGTCGCAACGCACGCTCTGCGTCAAGTCCAGAATGAACATCGGGCTTTTTCTACGATGATGTCTATGAGCCTTTTCCTCGTAAAAGGGACCAGAACAGTTAACATTGAGGTCAGCCCCGCAACAACCAGTTGTAAACGTGTCCACAGATCCTGCTGAGGAGGTCCACAAATTTCGCCCGAGAGCTTTCCGTGGATACGATTACGAGATCATCATTGTGATGAGCTCTCGCTCCCAGGGAGGCTCACAACCCACCGACCAATTGTCTAACCAAAGTTCTCGTGTTCTGAGAACATAATGTAATCATATCGATTGATATATAGTATTATCAAAAGCTGTGTCAATATCAATAAAGATAACTACCGATAATCTTGCATTGAAGAACCTCCTTCAGCCTCTCAACAAGTCTGTGGGGTGCTGTGACTGCAGATTTCCCCGTGGGTAAGCATGCTAATGGGTATGAAGTGGAAGAGTGGAAGCATACTTCAATCTGATAGCCCTATGAACCTCCATAGTTTTCAGAATAAGCTATGTTAAGTTTATTGACCTGTATAGCTAAGCCAAAGCGTAATTAAATCAGCGTTTTAAAGGAATAAAAACTTTTTGTGCAGTCCTCCAAGCAGAGGGTATATGCCCAATATAACGGAGGCCCAGAATAGCTTGTACGGCAGTGGTGCCAGTATATCAGTGCCCTCTTGTAATAGTGCAGGATAATTTCTGACAGTGCCGGAGGTTTAAAATGTTGAAAGGATTAAATAGCATCTTGCCCCCACTCCTAAAAGGAAGGTCAGCCCAACCGGTTTAGCCACATCACTGTCATTTTCCACCTTCTAGTGTTAACTCGCAGACCTGCAAGCTATTCATCCCACCAGGGACCGTTCATAATAAAGGTCCTCACTACTGTGGGACAACTTTCACTAAAGGCAGCCCGGGTTGTGTCAATCATGGTATCCGCAGCAAGTTCCACATCTAGCAGAAAATTAATAGAGCCCATAAGCCTATCGACTCTACTACCCGTTCTACATTGAAAGCCTCCCAGTTAGTTTACTTCCACTCTCTGAGTTTAACACAATCCTCAATATTAAAACTAATGTGTTTATGACCAGACACTATCAACTATTATTGTGGTATCATAGACAAATGTTAGAGACTTGAAAATGTTTTTTTTACTGTTATCCTCGTAATATAAAATCTTTTTCTACTTTTAGGTTCTGTGGAAGTGACCACTGTTTTCGGGGCATTACTGGGATTTGTGGCACTTTTGTTGGTTTTCTTTTTATATATTAACCGAAAGTGGTGTTTTAATGCAACACATGGATTCACCTGCTGTGATGAAAATACATTACCATCAAAATACATGAATAAAATAGGTATAATCGACAAGATTAATTCAAAGATTCAATAAAATTTTCAACAATTTATTACGTGCCTTCATATATAGCACGGAAAAGACATTATGACAACACAAGTTCTGATTCAGAGGAAGAAATACTTCGTCGGTTGCGACTACAAGAGTCCTGTAATTTAAAGAATGGACAAGTGCCGAGATATGGCATTAATCATTTCAGTCCATTATCTCAAAGTCTTAGCTTTAGTGGTTTACAACATGTTACTATTACTCCCCGAGATTCATCAAAAGATCCCTTGGGTGTTGCAGAAAAGGGAAAGATTGGCCTGCCTTCTTCTCATAGTGAAAGTAGCTCAAATGATTCTGTAGAAGCATCCGCAGAAAGTAATATGGGTATTGTTAATGGCGAGAGAAAAGGTATATTTTCCATTTTATACATACCTAGATAATATAGCTTTGATAAATTTTATTTTTAGATCGTAAACAAATTATACCGTCTTTGAAATCACCAGATATAAACGTGACATCTATAAAAGAAACAAGGATAGACAATCGTTCTGATAGGAGCAGTACTAATTCCACCAAGTATCAAAAAATGATCTCATCACACCAAAATAGTTTGGATGACGTACCAGATTTGAATAGTAATAATAATCAAGATGTAAGATCAAGCTTTGGACTCATACATAGATAAGGAAAGAAAGCTAAATCTATTTTTTTTTTTTTTTTTTTTTTAGTGCATTGTAACACTATCACAAGAGCCGCTTTTTGACACAAGTGATTTGAAATCTTTAAAATCAGAGACTGACACAAGGCCACAAAGTCCAAGCTCTGTTAGCGGGAGAAGTGGGAGTATAGAGATTTCATTGCTGTATGATGCACCCATGAGAAAAATGACAGTTCATGTGCTTCAAGCTAGAGGAATACCATCCAGGGAGTCAGGACAACAAACACACACTCAGGTAAAATTGAATTTAATAGAGTAGTTAACGAATTCTCAGCGTGGATAAATACTAAAGGCATCCAGAAACGATAATTTAGTCATTCTATAGAAAGCACAACAGAAAATGAAACATGTTTTGGTAACTTTAGATCCAGTTGTAATAATATAAGAACAAATGGAACAAAGGTCAAAGGACGCGCTTAGTTAGGCTGTAACTAAAGCAAGTATTCGAAATGTGTAGAAAACAGTTGAAAAACAAAACATTGTTTCAATCTCAACTTTTTTTCCTAATTTTATTTTCTTTAACTGCGCAAGGATTAAGCATCAATCTATGATTCAAATCGGACCTATTTTAATAGTAAAACCAATACAATTGTTTTTAAGATACGAATTAATTGTCCTTCATCTAACCGCATGTTTGCATATTCAAGGGGAAATTTAAGACAAACAAGAGATCAGATCCCAGGCATGGAGGCCAGAACGGTCCATTGTGATGTCCTACTAGAAGCCCTATCACCAAGACCTTTCTGTCCTCTTAATGGAGCGCATCAGGTCTTGGTAAGGAAGGTTTTTCAACTCCTCTACAGATAGGAGAACAGAACCTAGAATATTCAGCCTACTCCGGGTGAAGGCCGGATAAGCACACAAGAAGTGTTCGGTTCTCTCAGGCTCTTCTTCCAGGCAGGTTAGACACTCAGGGCTATCAATAATTCCCATCCTTGTTAGATGAGCATGAAGCGTGCTGTGGCCGGTGATGAAGCCAACCACAGTTCTACATTGTTTCCTTCCGAGCTCCATGAAAAAATCAGAGGTAATCCTATTGGGCCTATCAAAAAACAGCTTTGTGCACCTGCAAGTACTCAGTTACGCCCATCTCCGCTGATGCTTCCTATGAACATCCGCTTTGATGAGAGATCCGGTAGTCGAAGTAGCAACGTCTATGCCAGGTTGCGGTCCGAGGAACGGAGAATCAGAGGCAGCCCTAGCTAAAAGATCAGTCCTTTCATTCCCATGATCCCCATTTGACCAGGAACCTACTGAAGGGACACCTTGTTGTGGATACACAACGTCTCCAAAGACGACCTGCAGTCCTCCAGTAACTCAGATATTATCCCAGAGCCAATCAGAGCCATCAGTGCTACCTGACTATCCGAAAGGATAGTAATATCCTTATCCTTGATTTACATATCAAGGGAAGACAGTGGTGTGTCTTCCAAGTGAGTACTTTATCCCACTGTTAGGCTCAGAAAAACCGGTTGAAACTTAAGTCTACATAGATGTCGAAGCTTTTAGTTTTGCTCCGGTAATTAAAACGCCGCAGTTAGCTGGATTATTTGTCTTTTAACCCACAAAACCAGAGTCAACTAGATGAACTAGATGCAAAAGAAATAATAATTCCTGTAGAACAAAGCAAAAACTGTAGCAAGAATAGAATATAATTCGGAATTTATTGAATTATAGAGCAAAATACGACTGCTCATAACACTCTATTATGTTGGTAACTCGAAAATACTCAACTGCAGAAAATCAACTATAAAAGAAGGAAGGACTATTTTACACTATTTTTACAATTTAAAGCAGATGAACATTATCAAGTGGAGTAGACTATTAATGTCTGAGATATATAGTACACTCTATGACATTCATCGATACCAACTCATGCCTTGCATTCTAGATGCCAATAAGTCGTGTTGTATGCCCATCTATAGAAATGCTCTTGAAACATCTGATATGCCTCCTGTTTTACTCAATAATGTTATCTTACCGTATCAAAACTCAGTCAAAAATCTAGGAGTTGAACTGAATTCTAAGCTTTCCTGCTGTAGTCATATCACCAATATCATTTGCAGAGTTTATGGGTCCTTGCGCCAGTTATGGGTCCATGGATATCTTCTCTCCACTGAGATGCGCATGAAATTAGTAAGAACTCTTATTGTACCTCATTTCATGTACGGTACCATATTATTTCCAAAGTTAGACTCAGTGTGCCGCAGAAGACTTACAGTAGCATTTAATGACTCTATACGATTTGTCTATAATCTACCGCGTAGTGCTCATATCTCAATGCACTCAAGCTCTGTTCTTGGTCACTCACTGGATACTCACCTTGAACATCGTGATCTGTTCTTTTTGCATAAATTACTATTTAATAAGTGTCCCGAATATCTCTACAAGAAATTAAGATTTATGCATTCATCCAGAAGTATTGGTTTTCTGCTTCCTCGATGTAACTCACATTATGGCGAACGCTCTTATTTTGTTCAAACCCTACGTAAGTGGAATCTACTGCCGTTTGACCTTAGGGCGGTGGGCTCTAGCAGAGAATTCCTTCAGCGATTAAAGTCCTCATCTAATTAGTGCACATCCTGGTTCGTCGTTATTGCTATTTTATTATACTTTGTTAATTTTTATTAGATCTTAATTTTTCATCTTCTTATTTCATTGTTTAAATTTTTACTATTATTATATCTTTTTCTTTCTCCTTTTCCCTTCTTCTATACATATATGTACTAAAATTTCTTTCCAGTAATTAGGTTTATTCTGCTTGCTATTTGACCATTATATTTTCATTTCAATTTTATATATATAACGTTAGTCTTTATTAGTTTTTCTGTATATTTAAATTCCACCTCTTATCTGTATGTTAACAAGATTATGTAATCTTTATACAGTAGCCAGCAATAAAAGTATATTATTATTATTATTATTATTATTAAGTGGACGATAATTTAACATCTGGCCATACGAAACTCACCCCTCGATATGAAAAGTAGTTGTAATTGAGTGCTTATTGTTATATTTCTAGAAAATGATTAGACCTCTATATAGCAATTTCATACCAAAACGATCACAATGGAACCTAACCCCCTCCGATTTCGATGAAACTTTCAGAATTAGTTAAGTATTAAAAAATATTCTATACGTACTTTTTTGTTTAGCCTGCTGACCTCAGGTCTTGGTTACAGGATGACTGTAATCTTAATGTTTTCACTGTTTTTATTTCAAATTAATGATATTAAATGGGACAATTGAAAGAAATAAAAACTAAATAAAAGTATTGAAAAAAAAATATAATTTTTATTAATTTTGAATTTTTGAACCCCTCCGGAAGAGAAACCCACCCTAAAAAAATATATTTTTTGAATTCCTCTATTATCAAAAATTTGCGAATTCGAGCGGATTAGTACCTCTGCAAAATTTCATACGAAAATTTTAGAATTTACTTTAAAAAAAAATTATTTTTGTATTGTTTTTAGATACTTAAGGGGGGTTACTATAGAAAAATAGCTCAGTAGAACACAAAACGCACGTCCTCTTATGAATAAGAGAGGTAGGCTATTAGGTAGCTACCTCTTTGCAAGTCTGGAGAAGCTCCAAAGCAAAGAGTTCAGATATATCCTGAGATTCCTAAGGGAAGCAGGATGGATCTAGGGTGGTTTTAAAGGTTATCCCATGAGGTTAAGGGGAACACTGGACCCACTGGAGGTCTAAGTGATACAGGCTGGTCTTCTAACGGCACCCGTCTTACCTAACCTAACCTATTCCTTCCTATTCAACAAAAATGAAACATTTTCAATAAAACTGAAATGAGAAAGCATCAAACTCGGGATTATAACAAAACATATTTTTGCTATGACCAGTCCCGAATTATTTGGAAAACGGGGAAATTGTAATGGATATATACACTTAAACAAATGACATAAGGCATGGTATGAAGATTCAAAGTGTGGCACATGGTAGGAATTTTTTCAAGCGATTTTTAGTTATTATGTTATATTAATATTAAGCTACCTACCTACCTAAGCCACCTACCTACATAAACTACCTACCTAAGCTACACTCTTAAGTTGCAAAAGCCACATACGGTTAGATGTTTAATAAAAACATTTTTCCGTCTAGGAAACATTAATAAAATATCGCTTTCTGCGATCATTGCCGTCAGTGTTTGCTGGGCGCTTGATAAATGTAAAGAGAAAAGTGAGTAAGTACAGGATGCTCATGAAACTTCAGAGCATCTTCTCTGTAATTGAAAAGCATTAACCAGGCGGAAAATACTCCACATCGAACATATTTTTCCTCCACCAAACTACGAAATCTCTAGACTTCTAGACTTTATTAACAGTCTTAGAAAGGAAATAATTTGTACGGGGACCCATAATATATCTTTCAGGTGGCAGTGAATGTGAGCCTAGTGCCTGAATATCCATCCACGAATCTAATCTAATCTAATCTAAGTATTGGTGAAAAAAAAAATATTAAATTTCCAATTAAAACATCCTTTTGCACTAATGAAATATCTACCATATGACGTAATTGCCAATTTAAAGTTCGGGAAGGCCATAACTTTTTTAATTTGTGTCGTGAATACAAGCAATCGATAGACATTTGACTGTAACTCACAGGGGATGAGAAGTATGAGATGGTCAAGTAGGATGCAGAAGTACAATGATGAAATTGGAAAAAACCTAGAAGTAAAAATTATGGCCAAGAACAGAGTCAAATGGAGCAGTTATGTAGGGGGAAAGATCATATGATCCCAAGAGGAATAAGTGAGTAAAAATCTCCCACAAACTAGTTTGGTGTTCGACATCTTCATCCTAATTGCGTTAAATTGCTATAAGTACTATTGATAAATCCATAATAATAAATTTAAAGTAAATTTGTCAGGTAACTTTAAGCACGATCTTCATTAATTCATTCATTATTCTTTTAGGTTCGCCTTCTAATGCTACCGACTAAAAAACAAAAGCACAAAACGAAAATTCGTTCTGGAGAAAGTCCACAATTTATGGAAAGCTTTCTTTTACATCGAGTAAACCCAGAAGAAGTAAATTCAATGGGACTGAGAATTCGAGTTTACGGCTGTGAGCGAATGCGAAAAGAACGATTAATTGGTGAAGCAGTTGTCAGCTTTGCAACAATAGATTTAGAGTTAGAGACAAATCTCTGGCTACCACTTGAACCTAGAAATAATTCATCGGTAGATATTTACTAATTTTATATACTCATTTAATTCCAAGAATTCTAATAAATGATATTCTGCTATAATTTTAGTTGGTTGGATCTACTAGTGACCTCCTTAGCCTTGCTAGATCTGATAGTACTGGATCAACGACATCAATGCAACATGGCGGAGTTCCTGAACTACTTCTCGGTCTTGCTTACAATGGAATAACTGGTCGCCTTACAGTAGAAGTGGTTAAAGGAAGCCACTTTAGAAGTCTTGCCTTGAACAAAGCACCTGATACATATGTTAAATTATGTTTAGTAAGCAGCATAGGTCAAGAAATATCTCGAGCAAAAACATCGACAAGACGGGGTCAACCAAATCCCCTTTTCAAGGAAACTTTTGTATTTCAGGTTCAACAATTACCAATGTAAATAAATTCTTAGAAATATTAATAACGAAATTTTCGTTTCATTATAGGTGGCACTTTTTCAACTCAACGATGTTACATTAATGATTTCTGTGTATGCGAAGCGAAATATGAAGAAAAATGAAATGGTTGGATGGTTTAGTTTAGGTTTGAATTCATCAGGTCCAGAGGAAATGGGACATTGGGTGGATATGCGTGAAACTGCAAAAGGTGAGCTTCTAGCAAGATGGCATGTGTTAGTGGATTCCTGATTCGAATAGCTAGGACTTTCTCCGCGGCGACGAAGTAGTACCAGCATACTGGGATTTTCAAGGGAAAAGAAAAAGGTAAGAGAAAAGCGTAGTGGCTCTGTAGCTGTTGATATTTTAGAGCCAGGCTTCGAACTTAACTTTGTATGAAATCTTTCATCACACTATAAAACATACTTCTGAAATGTCATTAAGTGCAAAATTGAAGATGTCATGTCATATATAGTAAATGAGGATTCTTTGTCCTACTTGTGATATTTGTGAACTTACTGAAAAGTTTTATTCAAATTTTTTGGATACCAATGGAAATGTTTCGTAATTATAAATATATTTTTCTTTTTTAACAATTGCAATCCTATACATATATTTTAAATAATATTTGTGAAAATGTATAGTTTTAAAATTGTTACCACTGTCTAAAGCTTTTTATACCCATTTGATGAAATTGTTTTTTTTTTTTTTATTTAAAATAAGCAGCATCAATAATATAAGACAAATTCAATCTAATCTAACTTTGTACTTGTAATTGTATAAGATGCTTTTTTATAATAATTGTTCTTCATCCACTAAAAATGCACTCATATTTGTCATAAATGTGAATTAAAATTCTCAACTAAATTCCAAATTCTATGAATTTAAGACGTTTCCCTTTCAATGCATAACAGTAATTAATTATTACTTTTGAAATAATTATTTCGCCTGAAGATGTACCTATTTACTCATATTTAAAAGTGCTTTTTATGTTCTCTTAAATTATAGAATAATTTCGAATACTTTACATATTAAGTTCAGGCAAATTTTAGTATGAACACAATTTTGGGTAAAAAGCATTAATTCTCGCCTTTAATTGTTGTGCACAAATTTTGTCGTAAAATTGTAAATTAAACTAACTTAAAGCAAAATTTAAAGAAAATGTATGCATCTTATCCATATTTCTGGAAGTCGAGGGTTTGAGCAACGTGAGTTTTCTACCGCGGAATGGCTGTACATTTTATCCATATCTAGAATAGCTAGCCATTACGTTTAATATAATGTCTTTCCCTATTTACTATTGTAAAAAACAAGAATAAAACAAAAATGTGTACTTCATTTCATTTACTGAATACTGATTGATAAACATGGTTAAAAATTTTTAGATCAACTAAGTTGAAGACGATTTCTGCTATATGGTATCGCAGAAATAATCTGTAATTCTTAAATACGCAGAAAATTTGTTTATACGTGTAGGTGCCAAAGTGTATAGCAAGTGGTCTAGACTAGTTGCAATCGCAAAATCGATATAATTAATTACTCATAGATAGTTAATTATTTTTAAATAAATAGTAAGTACATTTTCATTTTTTAAACATCAATGGAGGAAATTGAGTGAAAATCATATTCGACAATTTGGCAACTAAAAACTCATCTTTGAAGGATTTTTTTTAACATCATTCATAGAGGGTTAAGTGTCACTATTTGAATCAGAAGTTAAAATTAACAATTTAGAAAGAGATGATTAATATATTCTTCGATATTTTTTTATAAAATACATTGAAATTAAGTTCTCGAGAATAATAAATAATTCAATCAATCAATAATAATCCTCCTAGGTTACTTCCTCCTTAAACAAGGTCTAAACTTTATCCGAAGCAGGTTTAAGACCCAAATAACGTTCTAAGTCCAATAAATGCCATTAAACTGTCAAAATGGATTTCATTCATCCGATTGGATATTTTCGAATTCAACTGTGGTATTTTAATTATAAAAATGCCATTAAAATAACTGTTTGCAACTATGGTACTTTATGTAATAAAGCGAAACCCGAAAAGTAGCTGGAAAGAACGAAAATCATAATAACTCTATACCAAAAAAAGAATTAATTTATTTGACTAGAAGCGTCGCCGTCCTTATAACAGTGTACTTTCTTTCTCCAATCCACAGCGTAGTTGGGTATTTCGATCTCCTGAGATCTGTACATTTTATTGGGTCTTAAAGTTCGTTACTTGATTCGTACCTACTAACTCATGTGCAATATTTGGTAATACTACTAAAGTATTATTCATACGTTTAGGCTAGGATGGATTAAGACCTGTGGACGCCCTTAACAAATACATCTCAGGGGCTCCCGACAAACTAATTTAAAATTGTAGAAAATATCACAGGATTTATATGCGATGTGCTTTTATTTAAATATAATACGTTGAAAAAAACTTTTTTTTGCAGCTAGAATGTTTATTAGAGGAAACAAGTTGAGCCCCTCCCCATGTTGGCAGCTGCGTTAAAGTTGTATTTTTTTTTTCCATAAAATTTTTTATTCCATGAATTTCTCAAGCTTATGTAAGAAATCGTAAATTGAATTTATAAAATTTATAAGAAATTATTTAATTTGCAATAATTTTAATAATATAGAAAAGAGAGGAGACCCCTTGAATACAGGAGGACCCAAGGCTTGTTGCGCTTAACTTTTAATCGTCCCCTGCGTATTGGATATGCTGAACAATGAAGTGAACCTCTTTTCATACCCTAGAATGCTAGATGATGAAATCATAGGGTATATGGTTTGCCATTCCGTTTGTAAGGGTATGTGCACAACGGGGCGAGGCGAGGCGAGGAGAGACTATATCAAAATTTGAAGAAATAAAATGATTATGCACGCTGTACTATATGAGAGTGTTCATAACAACGCTGTAGTATCGCGCGATGTGGCGAGACACCTCGAGGTATCTTGCTCGAGAATAAAATTTTTAATTTTTTCGCGAGGTGCAGCGCGTTAATTTTGATAGCTAGCATATTTTTGTAGGTTTTTTCTTTGATATAATTGAAGGATTCTTTACTCATTCTCATATACTGGAAGAATTTATGAGGATCAGTATACATATATGTGAATGATGGAATTCCCCGGATTCTAATATCTTGTTATTTTGATCCCATGCACAAGCAAAACTCAGAAAGGGCTGGACAAACAGAAAATGATTAATTTTATATCCATAGAATTGAAATTTTGGCAGTTTTGTCTTAAGTTTATATTAGCTGCGTTTTTTTATCTCTCTGATCTGATCCGGTTCAATTTTATGTACGTAAAACAACAGCAATGCGTGATCTATTGTTATTATTTTATGTACAAAAATTTGAACCGGGTCAGATTAGAGAGATAAAAAAACACACTGGAAGAATCTATCAGGATCAGTCAATAAATTTTTATATAGATGATGAAATTTGCCAAATTCCAGATGTTTCGTATTTACCGGGTGGTAAGTAAAACAGCGGAAGGTACAGTTATGTGAAAAATGCAATATAGTTGCATTGCGTGACAAACACAAAATTTCTTCTTCAGAATCTGATGACATAATTTATGCTCTCACTTTGCGATTTACCAAGAAACTGAACGCCTTGTTGTAAACAGTACACCTCGAGATGTATCTTCACCTCGCCTCGCTCAACTGTCTAGCCAAGCCTTGATTCGGCCCGCCTATATGTGCACATGTATCGTAAAACATAGAAATAATGATGGTAGAGTAAAAGGTATTTAACACCCACGAATAATATTAAAAGTTATTTTTATTTTTGCATGTTCCGTCTGTCCGTCCGTCTGTCCATTAGTCTGTTTGGCTGTGTGTCAGTCCGTCCGTCCGTCCATCCGTGTATCTTCTCGATAACTCGAAAGTGGTTTTACATCGAAAGCTGAAATTTTGAACACGGGCTTTTCAAAAAAAATTTGCTTTAAAATCGAAAATGGCATATATCGGGCACCATTTCTTGGTGTTGCCATACACAAATTGAGGTTTTTTTCGTATGCTGTGAAAACGTTTTTATTGTACTACTGAAAAATTCTTCAGCATATAAAACTCTATGAAATTTATAATCGTTTTTACTGTTTGAAAAACTGTTCTAAAAATAGATGCAAAATCCCATTTTAACAATCAAACCAGCCCACAGGGCTGACCATGTGAAATTACATACGGCCTTTTATCTGTCCTATTTGCCTGCAATAATCGTAACATTGTTGAATAAATATTTCCTAATATTTTGTAATAGGTATACTGCAACAACTTCTTTACTTTACTGTTTTCATCATGCTATAGCTTTGCATTTTCAGTATTGCATTTAGTGTTAAGATTAATTTCTTGAAAGTTACTAGTAGACATAAAATCAATACTCTTAAAAAGCTGCTTAAGAAGTTGAGTTTTAACGCTGAAAAATTGGAAGTATAATTTTCTGAGGGCTTATTGACAGTATGTCTAAACTCAAATTGATTTCTCATGTCTCAATGAGTTCTTGAGAGTGCTAAAATTTCATTTCTGTAAGAACATGATTAAGCATATCACGCAAGTGGATGCGAATGTCATTTAATATGTTTTATATACACCTGTATATATATATATATCTGTTTATTAAAATTTATACTGTTCTGAAATAAACCCTACAATTATTCAACAAACTGGACAAGAAATTGTTTTCGGTTCAAAATATTAAGTAACTTTTTTAGATCAATAAGTTTGACGTTGGATGAGGTGCTCCAAAGCCTTAATTTTTCTAAAATTACATACATAAAGGGATTTCATTTTTTATTATAAAAAAATATATCACCATATTCAAGAACAGCACAAGTATTCTCACCATTACAACAACTACGAAGAGTAAATTATTCTTTGTGCCTACATGGATATGCTCAATATACCATTATAAATATAACCTCTAGAATTTTTTTTTTTTTACAATTCGAAAGAGGTTTTATTTTTCTGTAGAGAAAAAGTATTATTTAAAATTTGGGTTATTCAGTCATTATTTTCAGTATCTACATATACTTACTCAATGAATAAAACTTTTTCAAAGAAAGTTATCACTTAATATCTAATTGAGCTTAAGTATTAAGATTGAATAATTTATTGAGTATTAAAGTTAAGTACAGAGGAAATTGTCATTATAAGCTCAATTTAAAATCGCATTTAGTTTGCAGTTAGTAATATTATTATATATATTATATATATGTATAAGTACCGTACATATATGAATTGATCTCACATATATGTTTAGTACTCAATATGTTTCACCACTAAAAGGGAAATCTGTTTCAATGGAGGATTGATAGAGTCCTATTTTAATTATTCGGCCGCTCAGCAATAAAATAATGAGTTTCTTATAAAATATTAACAAATTATTGAATATGGAAAAATTAACTTTGTGAAATATTTTAAAGCACATGGAAAGATCAGTTCATTTATTATATTGGCAGTGAAATGGTCTGTACTATGCCTCAACTGTGTATTTTTGATTAAATATTCTAATAGAAAGTTTAATTAAATGTTTTTATATAAGGTATAGGTAGGTATAAATTAGACCAGTTTTTACTCGAAGGCGTTCGCGTACTCGAAAATTGAGAGAGAAATAGTTGACGTCACTTTTCCCCTCCGTTCAATTTATTACTTGATTTAACTCAAGAAAAATCGTCGAGTAAAAACTTCGAAAGTGTCAGTTATGACAGATCGTCGCCGGTTTTCAGTTGTTTTTAAAGTTTTCAGTTATTTTTCAAGTTTTTAGTTTTAAAAAAATGGAAAAACCTGTTACTCCTCCTCCAGTAGAAGTAGAATGTTCTCCAAGAACATTTCAACGTATTCAAAGTGGTGAATTAAATTTGTTTATTGTACTATGTGCTAGGAAAATTTCACGTCGTTATTACAGATCCCGAATATTTAAACGTAAACATAAACATTTATTTATTTGAGTACCCCTGCCAAAGGCACGCATAGCGCTGGGCACATCTTAGAAAGTTACATAGTAGATTTACATATTAGCAAAACAAATAATAAAATAATGCAAATAACATTAGACTTAATATATAGTACAGTATAAAATATAGAATATAAAAATATAACAATATAGAAGTAGTAGCTTAATGTACAGCATAGTCCAGTGCAAAGTGCAAAGATGCAGCACAGATAGTTGAAGCTTCTGAATGATGGATATCTGGTAAACAATCCAAGCCCGGGACCGGAGGATGTGAGGCAACTGAAGAACAAATTATGGAAAACTGGAGACCATATTGACACAGCGATTATTGATAGGATAGAAGGCAGAAGGCCATTAGATAGCTGCTGTCAGGAAGTCCAGAGCTTCAGATTTAAATGAATTTAGTGAGGCACTGCGTCTAGCCTCATCAGACATACGGTTCCAATATACGGCTCCACTCAGGAACACGGTTTTCCCACCAAACTGCGTACGTACCCTGGGAAGGACAATTCTATGATTGTTAAGGGTGCTCCAAGTGAAACGTCTAGTAATGTAGTTTGGTAGTAGACCGTGTCTGGCCTTAAATATCAGCTTTAGGGTGTTAAATTCGTACATGTTAGCAAGTGGACAAGGAAGAAGCATCTCAAGAAACTGTGGGGGAACATGTGAACCTCGTTTGAAACCAAAGACATATCTAGCGCAGGCCTTAAACGCACGGATTAATTTAGACAGATTACCGATGGAGATTGGGAAAAGGACTACATCAGCGTAGAAAAAAAGCGGTAGAATCAGAGCCGAGAAGAGCCTTGTGCGGGTGAGCAGATCAATATGCTGGGAAGCAGCATAGAGCGAACGCAAACTATAGTATACTCTAGAACAAATTTTATTTATCTGAGGCTCCCAGGTGAGGCCTGAGTCCATGAGAAGGCCGAGATTTAAGATCGGCTTGGTTGAGAGTGTAACGGTATGGCCTAGAAGATGAATATTCGGGAGATCAGAAGATAAGTTAGTGATATTTCTGAGACGAATTGAATATACGATGGCCTGAGTCTTGGAGGGATTGAGGGACAGACTGTTGTTAGCAGACCACTCCGCAACCCCAGCCAGAGTTGAGTTAATAGTTTCCGCAGCCTCGCTAATATTGTCCCCGGGTGCACCAGAGTATATCTGGAGATCGACTGCATATATGTGGAAACGCACTCTGTTCAGAACTGTACAGACATCGTCTATGAAGAGCGAAAACAAGATTGGGGCCAGCACCGCTCCCTGTGGCACTCCATCCGATACCGATCTCATCGCAGAGTAAGAGTCATTGCACTTTACCATGAATTGCCTTTGCATTAGATAGCATTTGATCAATGCACACGCTGATGTAGAGAACGCAAAACGTGTACGTAGCTTTTCAATCAGTAGAGTGTGTGGAACTGAATCGAAAGCCTTGCTGTAGTCTAGCAACACATGAATGACGCAGTTACCTTTGTCGCAGAGATCACGGATGTCTGTGGCAACCTCCAGCAGAGCGGTGCTGGTTGAATGATGTCGCCTGAATCCAGATTGTCGGTCTGACATTAGATTGTTAGTATCCACATGTGTAGAGATTTGATCCGCTATCAGTGTCTCAAGGACTTTTGATATTGTTGGTAATACTGTAATCGGCCTCCATTCGGAGATATTAGCTGGGGAATTATTTTTGGGGATAGGAGTGATCAGACCCACTTTCCAGTGGTCTGGAAACTGCGATGAAGACAACAGTCTATTCATCAGGTGTGTGATAATCGGCAGAATGTTTGGTAAAATGATTTTGTAAAATTTGAGAGGAACATCATTATATCCAGTTGCATTTGACTTTATTTTCCGAAATGCATTCACTATGTCAACTTCCGAGACATTACTGAAGCTAAAAACTTCAGTGTCGGTGGATGCCTGGGTGGCACTAGGAACCGTGACATGGGAGCATGGAATGGCCTCAGGAAGAGGAGAAGAGGGAACATGCTGCACATCCGCAGTGCTGACTCTTTGATCATCTGGCAGCAATATAGAGCTGGGACAGAGATGCTCAGCATATTCGTCCGGATCGAAATCAGGTTGAGCCCTCGCTTTGGAGCCCAGGCCTATGTCATTTACCTTCCTCCAATTGATGACATTCCCCTCCCTGATACCCTTCATCGTATAATTTCTTAATTTAGATCTGATCATGTAGTCGGCCTGCCTTCTCAATAGTTGAAACTCGCGTTGATTCGCAGCCGATTTATCACTTTTCCATTGTCTATATGCGAGATCGCGATATTGACATTTCAGTAGAATTTCCGGGAATTTAAAAATTGTATCATTAATAGTGCGAATTCTAGTTGTTTTGAGTGGAACCTGTCTCTCAAAAATTGAGCATAGTGTGTCGGAGAAATATTGAGCTGCAGAGTTATGATCGGGGTCGTTATAAATGGGGGACCAATCAGAGCTTGACAATGAGCATTAAAAGTTGCAAACAGTAGTTCATGATCTGATATTCCAGGGCACAGAGAACACAGGTAGAAAACTTGGTAGCGAAATTAGTAGATCCAAAGTAGTTTTTACAAGTTTTTACTCGAAGCCGTTCGCATACTTAGTGAGTGTTACTCTCAATTTCTCTCTTTATCATACATTTTGACATTTTTCATGTTTTTACTTGAAAAAGTACGCGAACAGACCTTTCATCTTGACAAGTGTTAAATATTAATGTCAGAAAAAAGATCGTGTATTAAATTTGACAAGTGTCAAGTATTAAATGTCAGAAAAGGTTTGTGTTTTAAATGATTATGGTTAATAACTAGGTTCATAATGCATTAAACTCGTATAGCGTGTACATTTTTCGCGATTTCAATATTGATTTCCAATGTATTATATCAAGGCCGCCCAACTATTTTTCCACGTGGGCCATTTTTTCAATTCATTACCGATTGATGGGCCAAAAACAAAAAACCACCAATCAAGCTCACGACTGTAACTCTAAGCATTGTAGGTAAGTGGTAGGTGGGTCCATCATATCTTGGCAATCAAGATATTTTAAAGATGTATAGGAACAGTCAGAGCTACGTTGAAACTACGGAACAATCCTAACCTAATTTTGTTAACATGTGAAAGACTGAGTGTGTGAATAAATAAAAAATCACGCTGTTAAGTACATACATAGGTATTTATTTCAAATAAAAAAATTAATGGGATTTCTGAACAAGTTTCTGAGCTAATAATTTTTCAATATTTGGTTTCAAATCGGAGGTCGATAACAGCATCAAATCAGAAATATGTTTCGCTGACAGCGAGTTGCGGCATTTATTTTTCAGCAGGCAGACGGACAAAATCAATGACCATTCATTCGTAATTGGTTTTTTCAAAAATCCAGTTACCCAAGATTTTGTGAATTAAAACGAAAGTCCTGTCAATTTTTATATGTAATTGACAGCACATTTTTAATAATTAAAGTTCAAATTCAAAGGTAAAGCGATTTTTGAAAAATTCAATTACGAACGAATGATCATTGATTTTGCCCGTCTGCCGAGGGTTTGCGTTGAAAAAGCTTTTTCAAATACGTACGTTGAGCTAAACCTGCATAAAATTTGCAAATCTAGGTCGCGCATCTCTGGGTAGTTATCTTTTGATACTAATTTCCAAAATTGTTCATAGTCGTTTGACGACGGTTGAGGTTGTGAAGTCACCGATTCCAAAAACCGGTTAGGTTAGGAACTCGTAGATCCTAGTTTCAACACGGGTATGAAATTTCGAAACTGTAAATTCGTATGAAGGTACTTACCTAGTTGCTTTTTGTTTTTACTAAAACATCAATTTCAGTATAAGGTCCTTCAAAAGATAACTGCTAATGTGCCAGCCAACCACTCCAATTGATAGGTAACTGAATTCAAATAAAGGTAAAAAACTTACACGAAACGAACCAAAAATTATTTTCAATTTTTGAATCTGTTTGTCAACGCAAAAGTTCACTCACTCACATTATTGACATGTTAGCGAAGAAGCAGGCGATCCGTGTACATAAGCGTAGTCAAAATGCCCTGAATTTGTGACTTTGTATATGTTTCATTCCATCATTTTTGTTCTTCCCTTTCAAATTCATAGTGTTGAAGGTTTTGGTTTGTTTTGGACTTGACGCATTGGCGTAGGAAAAACCTTGAAATAACCGAAGGGAGCAAAACAAATTTTACTAACAAACTTTGTACCACTGAAATTTTTTTCCTAATTATAAATTTTTTTACAAATTACAAGTTTTACAGCGCTTATGTACAAACAATATCAGTGTCAATGTGTTAGAAATAGCTACATGATATTTGCTCATTTTCACCTTCTTTAGGTATTACCTCGTTAAGGCGAAGAGTTAGAAAGTAATTACGTATAACTCTGTCTCATTCTTTCATTGTTTGTTTAGGTTTAAATTTCAAAGTGGCGACTGTCCCCTAGGCAATCCCGTTCACTCTGCGCTCGCAGGCTATTGGTGCAACAGAACCGTGTGAGTTGGCGGGCAAATTCAAATGCGTTGGCGGGCCACTCCATGGCCCGCGGGCCTGGGGTTGGGCAGCCTTGTATTATATACTATGTGTACACCGAGCATAAATCGAGTTTTTTCTTAGTATATAGAGACAGACTGACTGTTTAGCGCAAATCGCAATTTTGAAATTGCAAGTCTGTCTCCGGTATAACATGCGCATATTGTATTCATCTACATTATTACGAACAAGACTTGAATAAGTGATACTTTTAGTATTATCACATGAGCTATGCTTACTAAAACAATAATTAAACAATAATTTATGAACATTATAGAAGTCTAGTTATATTTTCATTGATTTTTCAAAAATTAGTAGTTTATAATTCGCAGAAATTGACCAGAAATATCAATTAGACGTACAGTTTTCAAAAGCTTTTAAAAGAACTAAGTATATAATTTTTATATGCATTTTTAATCAAAAAACTCCCACTTTGAAAATAATGGTATGCACATTTTTTTTTTTTTTTACATACTTTGGTATTTTACAATATTCAAACTATTTATAGAGACTTTATATCATTTTCCGCCACTGTATTTAAGTAGTTTTTTTTGTATATCACTAGTTAGCCAAAAAAAATATTTTTCAATCTCTTTAAACTTTTGTATAAATTATAAATTAAATTCACAGCAACCCGAAAAAAATGTACAATATAAAAAGTGATGACAAAAAATGAAATTTTCCCATAAAGATAAATAATTATAATTTGTTAAGATAGTTGATTTAACATCACTGATATTTTTATCATACTTAAATATATGATCGTATAACGGACTTTATTCTCTATCTCGTAATGAGACAAATTTTTAGTATTAAAAGAACCCGGGGGAAATAAATAGGCTGAAAACAAACATGATACATTTGTGTCTACTTATATTTAATAATAAAAGACAATAATCTTAAAAACGGGAAACAATTATTATGAAAGCGTTAATATTAGTATATAGTTTGAAAAATTATTGGTTTTTATTTTTGTTGACAGCCTTCAAAGTTTCGTAACGGATCCGTTTTCGTCTCAATATTTTTTTTTTATAAAAATCAACATTTTAAACTCTGCATTCAAAGTTCGGTGCTCTTTACGGCAGAGGAAGCCCAAAGTCGTAGAACTATACTCCTAATAGTTCTTTAATAATTTTCAAAGAATTTGCCGTAATTACGCTCCACTAGATGGCGCTGTTGTGTCAGAGATGTTGATATTGATATATAAGTTTCTAGGTCCATAACCACTTTAAATTGTTTTTCCACCCTTAAATTATACTGATTTCATTAAATAGGGGAAAACGGATTTTCTTCCACCCATTTAAATTGTGTGTCACCACTGAAAAAACTTTCTTCTACCTTAGGTACTACTTAATAAAATTCAAAACAATTATGATATGGAATTTACTAATACAGAATTTTGTACCCAAACAGTACCTACGTGCAGGGTAAAAGCCAATCCAATATTGAATTCGTTTGAATCACAGATTCGCTCAGAATCATTGTCATAAATAATAAGAATGAACTGAATCTCCTATGAATTTCATATGATCAAAAATATCACAAAGCCTATCAAAAATTATATTTGTCTCTCGTCTGATCGAACACTGAACAGTTCCCATGTCCAGTCCGACAATTAATTTATGAGAGCTAGAGCCGTTTCACATGAGCGACTAGTTGCACGACTAGTGTTCCAATCTTTTGCCACAGATAAAAGAATTAGTTACACACGATTGTGACTACAAGAAATTTTCAGTTATAAGTACGTTAAGCGTAATAAGATTACTATGATTAAAGAGTAATAGATGTGCAGCTTTTTGTGTACTTTTACATTGAATGGAATTCTGGGAAGCTGCTTTAGTACTTCATATAGTTTTAAAAAAGGGCAAGTAACAAGAAACATGGTTTTGGGTGCACCCTTTACTAACTCCCCGCTTTTTAGAAGGGGGATTTCATACCATCTTCGGATCAAAATAACTTCTTTCAACGATTTTTGCATCTGATTAAAATAGAAGTATTAATGCATAATGAATAAAATTTTGCAGTACAAATAAAAATTGCAAAGCACAAAATCCTTCACTTGGAGTAGAATTTTGCAACTTCTTGTGAACTGATTTAATTTGTTTTCATATTAAACTAACAATCGCGCGACAATTTTGCGACAGAGCATTCACGCGATATTAACAGAAGTTTGTGATAGCAAGTTTGAGTTTTAGTATCGTATCCAATATACATATGCTTACGGTTGACCATTCAATTAACGAATCATATTTGAATATTGGTCGTACCATGGCTGTGTACATCTTCAGGTCTCACTTCTTCTGACAGGCAGAGAATGCTATGCAGGCCTTGCTTATCCACTCTTTAATGCTTCATATCTGGATTCCCTCCACGAAGAGTGATATAAATATGCATATGAAGTATTCGGTGCCTCCGTTTGTGTTGAGACGCTTGGGGAATTAGTCACACTGAGGAATTCTGAGGAATTCTTACCTGATTTCAGAAAAATAAATCTCAGTTATTAATAAAATCATATTCAAAGATAGTATACTATGGCAGAAGATCCATTTCAAAATAACGCAAAAATCCCTTAGCATAATTATGCCTCCCACCTGAACAATGGAGTTCAGTATTAGTACATATATAGTAGACGGGAACAAAAGCTGAATACGAATGATTATAACGAGCATTTTACGATTTCATTCATATAAAATTTATAGTAAGTATGAATGATATTTAACAAGGTAATAAATTTAATTTTTTAGATTTAATACTAAACAACGGGCCTGCATCCGTTAACTTTTTTTTAATTTAAAAATAGAAACATACACACATCGCTATTTTCGTCCTGACGAAAAACTTTATCTCTATCGCTACTTTAGATAATTTTATTTAAAATTAGTTATAGAAATTTTAGTCACAATGGGACACTATACAATGTGACTTTAGGAATAATTGTAAAAAACTTTTTGCAAATTTTGGAATCAAGAAACGTCTTAATGCAGCGACGTATACATAACATTTTGTAATGTCTAAGTGTTTTATAAATTACTGTAATATTTGGAATGTCTTGTACAGAATTTTATATAAGCATATCCATTAGTCGAACTCTATATAGTCGGATAAATTTCAATAGAAATTTATACAGATTCAAAAAACAAACAAAAAATATGTAATAAATTTTTAAAAGTTAAAAATCAAATTTTTATATAAATTATATTCTATTAAAATTGCACATTAAATTTGATACTGATGAATAATAGTTGTGAAAATAAAAACTTTAATGTAATATGAAATCTAATAACTTGAATAAAGAAGACATTTTTATAATTACTTATTAGATAAATGCAGTGAAAAAAACTCTCAAAATTGAAAATTGCAATTTTTATGAAAAAAAATTTAAGAACAAGAACCATTTTAGTGGAAGATAAAGTATGAATAGCTAATATATTAATATAATTAATATATATTGACATATAGATGTGTTCCTTATCGTTTTAGTTAACAAGGGCAAAGGAAAAAATATTTTCTAACAAAATAAACACTCACCCACTCACACCCGCTCCCACACACACACACATGTACACAAACACACACACACACACACTTTACAGTATTCCATTTGAAATATCTTAAAATAAATAACCTTCTTTATTAAAGAGAATTAATGTACGTACTAAAAATTGTATTTGGTAACTCGAGCAGTTTCTTAAAGAGTTATAGTTACACATTAGTTTGACTAAGATCTGTAAGACTTCTCGAGTATTTTTGAGAGGATGCTCTCCAGCATCACTTGACCATTTTTGAAAGCACAAATAGTTCTTAAGTAATACAAAAGTAAGTACATAATTGCTTTTCTACTACATACGATATGGATTTAAAAAAAAAAAAAAACAATTATTGTTCCAAATCTTTGTACAATGATATAATAAATAATAATGTTATACATATTTTGAATAACATTGTTATTAAGGACTTTTGCTTCCAATATCATTTCTCATGAACACGTAAAATAGCAGATTTTTATGTATACATGTATTCATTTTTTGTGAAAAGATTAAGAAAACTGCAAGACTTTGTTCAATCTGTAATGATTACATACCAATTTCTATCTTAATTGATTTTGTTCTCATTTATTATAAAAATTTTTACCAGAAAAACAGTTCAAATTAAATAAAAAGGAAAAACGAAAATGGGGAATTTTTTTTATCTTGAATTTAGAAATCTCTCCATTATTAGTGCCTAACTGAAAATTTGTCTGTTCGTTGCAGCATGCAAAGATGCCTGTTTACGAAATTGCTTTTGATATTACCTAATACACTAAAGCAGTAAACAGTCGAATGATGATTGGTCACAAAGTCCCACTCCACTCGATGACTGCCGTTAGTAGATATAAGGTCTATGCTAAGAAAACACTGTATTTAGATAAGTATGCATAGCGTGCGAGTGAAATATGCAATTTATACTTAATTGCATTTTATTATTATATATAATGTGAGAAAGTGAATTGAAATTAAATTAAAGGTGGAATGCAATGTCTTTTGTTTTCAGGGTCTTATCCCATATATTGTATAGGGCAATACATTGATGTATTGGGCTAATGGTTGTGATTGGGTGCATTGGTACAACATTCCTCCCCACAGAAAAAAGGAAAGTTTTATTCTTCCAAGAAGAAGCATGTCGTTTTAATTATTATAGGGGATGTTTTTAATTATACAGGGTGTTCCGTATGTAGTGTTACACTCGAAGGCTATGGATATAGGTCATGCTTAGGCAAACAAAAAAAAACAATTATATTGGTGGTGGGGGGAAATCCTAACAGTGCCCGAGGTAACTAGTATTAAAGATATTTTGATATGTTTTTATAGATCACCATGTAACTTTTGAAGTTATACCCTATGGAAATGATTTAAAATTTGTTAGATTGACACTCTTTGAACCTTTCAAATGTTTTATAAACCTTTCCCCTGCTTCTCACCGTTTTGAAGTTATGGCTCAACAATGTTAAAACTTCGGAATTTTAACTCGTTTTTTTTTTTATTTAACTACAATTTTTATCAAAAAACATGTCATCAACACCGATTTTTCATATTGCATTTAAGAGGACCAAAAGCTTCCCTTTAAAACTCCGTCCCCAAAATGTAAACCTTTCTGCGTTTTTTTGCACTTTTTTTTGAAAATATCCATAATACTTTCGGTCAGTCAATCAATTCTTCAAATTTTATTGCTACATACCTCTACTTTTTTGCGGAAATAAACCGCACTGTGAATAAAAATGAAACCTGGTAACATGAGACCAATTCTACCTGTTGCAACTGCACTGTACTAGCACCTATCCCGCAGCCAATGCATGATGTTTGTTTTACTTTACATGCTATTGGGACATCCCAAGGACAAAGCGCATAGTCCCTGCCGTATACTATTTCTATTATTTTTTTGCGTTACAAACAGAATGACAAACCCAGTATACCCTATAGATTGATTTCATCTAGGGTATAAAAACTTCAAAGATTAGCACAAATCAAAGAAATATTTTTGAAATACAAATTTTATTGAAAATAACAATCAATGTAAATGTTTATAAAACGTAAAAAGGAATTTTCATATCCAATACACACATTCCTAGATATGATAAACAGAAACATAAATCATTTAACTTAAGTTATTAAATCAAGTGTTGATATTACTTAAATTTGTTGACTTTATTCTGCTGTAGGTTGCAATAAGCGAATTTGTTTACAACAGTATTAAACTTGTTTTGGAAGCATGTCTATAAATTCAGAGTTGAATCAGATTCACTATAAATATCATCTTGGGGTTCAAAACGAGTAAGAAGCAAGAATATATCACTTGGAAATTTTAAGGAATTAATTCAAAAACAAGTAAAAAAGCTAGAATTGGTCTAAGACCAATTCTTATGATACCCTAGATGAATATCCGTATGTAATTTCGTATGGTCAAAGCAGACTCTTTCGCTTTTATCGCTTGGATGCACTTATCGTTACTGTTGTTGAGATCTGCTGTAAGAATACGGAATGTATTCGCGCATGCGATTTCAGAAGAGGGGGAGACAGAAAGCAAATGATCAATATTGTTGGAGATATTGTCAAATACGGATACTGAAGTTAAGCCGGCCGATATTTGTGTTGAGTGCAAGTTTTTTAGTGTGGGCGCACAGTACAGTTATAAAAAGCAAGCAGAACTAATGAAGGCTCAGTGCCATAGTCAATTTCTTCTAATAGGAGTGCCAGTTTCATGACATTTCTACACGCTGCCACTCACTTATCTATCGACTGCTCGCCCAGGTGGCTCGATATCGTCGGGAAACTGTATAGAGATTCAGAGATTTTGATTAAGCATCAAGGACAAGTTCTGGCTCCTATCTCGTTTCATCGAGGCATCAGACAGGGCTGTCCATTGTCAGGTATGCTTTATTTATTTATTTTTACTGGTGAATCTCGTCGAATGCTTGGACAATATTCAGTTCATCTACCATATACCAATGTGAGGCCTCTTATGTTGGCATATGCGGATGACCTTTCTATTTTCGTGACAAGAAATGAAGCTTTTCCGGTCGCTCGTGCTGTTTTCGAACAGTGCGAGCATATAACGGGCGCTAAAATCAACCTTAGTAAGAGTCGAGGCTTGTAGTGTGGAAGGTGGAGAGATCGTACAGATACTCCACTGAACATCCAATGGACTAATACTTGCCTGAAGTAGTTAGGTGTGCATATCGGCGCGAGAGTAAATCAAATAATAGCCGCATCGCTCTGGAGAAACTCTCTAGAGCTGTTAACTCATGGCGTAGTCGACTATTTCCATTAACCTTAATGGGTAGGTTAGTCGTAATAAATTATTTGATTACCCCGTCCATCGTTCATCTGCTAAAGTCTGAGACGTTTGATGAAGTCTTTGTAGATCTTGTTCAAGCAAAAACGATAGACGCCTTTTGGTGCGGAAGACGATGGGTTTCTGAAAGCACGCTCTGTCTGCCAGTCAGGATAGGTGGATTAGGTCTAACTAACTTGGTTGTGAAATCAAGGTGTCCCCAAGTGCGTCCATTACAAAGAGTGTTTTGCCAGAGAGACACCTTGATTTCTCAGCTGTGGGTGAATGTACTAGGAGGGATCGGCATATGGAAGTATTACTACCTACTCTCTGTTCGACCACCCTATCCCCATGACTGGCCACAGGATCTAATCTCAACGATTTAGATCTGGGGCAGAATCAGGCTAGCATTTCACCTCAAGTGGAATTAATAGATTCAGTGTTTAGTTATGCTAGATGTTTTGAAACTGACACGCATACACTGACAGTTCTCGGAGATAATATTAATATCTCTGAAAACTGTCGAATAAACACTAACACTCCACAACTACACAACCTGGCTGCTTCTACGCGGGAGAGATTTCGCCAACTTGGGACCAGTGACCCTGGCACTAAGTTGGAAGATTCTTTCGTTCTGAACAGACCACCTCACACACCTTTCAGCATACTTACAACACGTGTACTCCGTGACGTGCTTATGTCAATAAGACCTCCGGAGTATACAGGATACAACAGATGGCAGACATACCTCGGGGTAAATATGGGCATGATGGGAGGGATAACTTGCAGAATAGTCTACAGTTATCCTTCTAGTTACAAAGATGCTGATGTAGCATTCAAATTGCTGCATCACAGTCTTATGCATCCTAATCAGTTGTCACATATTGACCGGCGAGTTCAGAGGATTTGTACAGTTTGTGTTGGTGAAGGCACCCTGTTTCACAGATTATGTGTATCAGAACACTGACCCACAACATCACGCACAAGCACTTAAGCGCCACTTCATTGACAGATTGAAGTTTACGTCTTGAATATCTGGCAACGAACGCAGACACATTCAACTGCACATGGCAACCACTATCGTCGGTGCAGGACGGAGCCCTGGTCTTTCTCTGGTGATAGCAGGTCACAGCATTTGCAACACTAGCCCACGGGGCTTCTCCCCGTTTAGGAATCGTTGCACGTGCTGTAGGAAGGACAAGCACTCTGTTAGAGATGCCAAGCTGGAGAGATGATGAGGGCAGTTTGTAGAGGTCTATGATACTACAGGCTGCCCTCGCGGGACTCTATAACGGTATCGGGTAAATTTTTTCGCTCGTTCGGCTATTAAGGTTTTAATTCGGTTTCGGTCTCGGTGCTAAATTGCAAAATTTTTTGTTGAAATTCGCTCGTTTAGGGACATTTTTATTAGTTTATTTTGGAAATTTGAACTCCTTGGAACTGCCACTTACCTAATTGTCAAAATTGGGACTGGTTCTAAGTTTTTGGTTAAACTTCAGATCTTTTTCAAAATTCTTGTGTCTGTTTTTTGTCTCTTTTGAGAATTTTGTCTTGTTTGTTTTCCTTTTATTTGTGTCATTTTTGTTGTATTAATTGTTCTAGTTGTTTTTAATTATCCCTTTTGACTGTTTATAAGTTAGTTTAGCTAGTGTCTTTTTTACAATTTTGTGCCTTTTGCCAATTAGTTTTAAGGAATATTTAAAAGAGCCAAAAATAAAGAGCCTATATAAATAAAAAAAAAATTATTATTGTGTTCATTTTGTTTCATTTTTGTTTCATTATCTTTGGCTATAGTGTCAATATGACGTATGAACTCTCTATTGCTTGAAGTCATTAACTTAATGTATAATTCTAATATTAGTTTTTACTGCAATGAGTTGGTTTGTTGCTCCCACTGACATATAATAAGAATGGACTGAGCCATCCTATCTAATTCCTATAGTCAAAAATGGCACAAATTTTTACTAAAATCTATTTGTCTCTTTCAAGCTCAAAATGTACACTGAACTGTAACCAATTTTGGAAACAGTACGGCTGTATTAATTGGAGAATTGATAAAAAAATGCAGACAAATATATTATTTATATACGTCTATCTCTTACAAGCTCAAGGAGGTTTGACATCAAATCTGCAGAGGAACACATTTTTCAGTAACTTTAAAAATTAATTTTTGTGTTAATTAAAACAAGTTTAACTTCCTAAATAATTTTAATTTAATACAATACTATTTTATAACATCTTTAGTGTTTCTAATTGACAAATAATAATTAATTATAAATCGGTGTGCAATTGTACGAAATAAAGGGTTTTCACAGCCTGTCCAATATTTGTGCCATTTTTGAAGCAAGAACGCTCAGTCCATTCGTATTATATGTCAGTGGTTGCTCCTTTGTTAGTTTTCTTATAAAATTTAATTCTATCGCTAGTACCAACTATCTATTACTTACTCGATGTACCTAACGTTGTAACGTAGCGTAAACTGAGGTTCTTCAATAAATGCTTTTCTATTCTATTATATTCTATTCTAAGTGTTATCCTTATGAGATGCAAATCACCTTCATAGGGTGTATAAGAAAGTTACACGGTATTAGGATAAAAAGGACCCAAAATAAAAAAAACACCCTACCGCCCACACCGTGCATTTTCCGGCTCTCCTTCCATACAATATATTTCTTGAAATTAAGTGACGAATCCGGGGTATAAAGGAAATCGGTACGTACGGTACACCCTGTAGTTAGTTAGCTTTCTGTTTCTATGTCGCATTGCATGTCGTTTCATCTGGTGTTTGGTTTATGTTTAGTGTAACATACCAATACTAACACCGACTAAGTGATGAAACGCATGTATTGTTGACCGTTTATTTAGTAAACGTGTCCATGCAGCGAGCTGTGTTAAGCTGGTTCTGATAGACAAAAAAAATCATGAAATGACTAAAAATTTCAGACGCATCGTGTAAAAACTTATTAAACGCAAATTGTTACACTATCTACCTACTTACTGTTCATGAAATGCTGAGTTACATGTTTACATCAAGTGTCTACGACATATATATATATATATAAATATATATTGATTGATTGATTGATTTTAAATATTTTATCCTAAATATGTATCACATTCCGTAAGTTATTATCTTGATGTTTAATGTTTTCAATTTTAAAAAGTGGAAAAAGTGAAAAAAGTAACAAATGGATGTTGATTTAATTGAAATTTGTGCTTTCTATTAATTCGCAGTACCATTTTTATTCCATTTTAAATTATACATTGCACTTTTAATCATTTAGTAATAATTTAATTGTTTGGACACATCGCGTACTTACGGAATGAGCGATTCTTAAACTTAACGAAAGTTCCCCGCACACAAGTTAAAGTTAATTTGTGAACGCCTGTTAAATTAAAGGGCGCGTTCGCGTTGCGTAAGTAAATGTACTTACTTAGCACACCTTCCTGTTATGCTGTCTAGATAGCTGACATGGAAATCATTACTCTTTTGGGACAGTTTCATTAGCTTCTCAAAAAGCTCTCCGGGATTAATCGTAAAAAGATTACTTTTAATAACTGGCAGGTTAGGGTGGTTCTTAAAATTATGGCAGGCCACCCTTTTTGGTTATCTGAAAAATGCGTATGTATGTCCCTTTTAAATTTTGTTAGCGTTTAATGGTTGTTACCGTCTACCAAAATTTTTATCTTTCTGATATGAGCGCATGCAAAAGTTTGTACCACAAGTTAACGACGAAGATATGTGTTAGGGATAAGACAGCCTTTTGCTAAGCACTATCTCAGGAAAACGAACATACTGCAGCATTACCTTATCATCAAAGCTTCCTGCTTTACACATTTTCGCACAAAGTTTCCAGAACGGCTGTATCGTTGGTAGGCGACCGACGATTCCAGCCTCATCAAAATGTTACCTATACTACCGAAGCCCCTATATTACTCGAATGTAATATAATTTAATAAAACATTCTTCTCCAAAATCAAGGAAATACTATTGACAATTATTATAATAATAAAAGCTAAATGTTACTTATTTGCAGGGTTTTATTAGGCTCAATTAAACAGAGGTTCGCCCGGCTGCTTCCAATGTTCAAAGACATAGGGTAGTCGTTCGCTTGGTTCTGTACTCCAATGATGTATACGACACTTAAGTTGTGCTTTTTCTAAATTATTTACAGTTATGGTGACCCAAAATTCTTTATTTTCCTTATTCAAATCAGGCCCGGCAATTTCTTTTTCTGGGAGAGTTATACATTCATCTTGGCATTGATATCCAGCTTTTCGCAATGAAGCCCTAATGTGCCAAGGTTCCAAAATCCATGGAACATCTTTGTTCATAATTACTGCAAGAGTCATCCTTTCTAGCATATTAACTGTCTAATGAATAAAAATTATAGTAATGAGTAATGATGACCTAAAATTCAAAGTACAAACCCTCTGAGCGTATGGTGAGCTATGAAGCAATTCCTTTTCATCTTCTTCGATTGAGGCATACTTTTTCATATTATCTTCCGTTTTATAGACAGCTAAGCCAGGGAGAAGTAATTTGTTGTAAGCAAAATGCGGTTTAAGGGATACGACATCTCCTTTTCTCCCAACGCCCTCAACAAATTTTGTAAGCACAACATCTATATTAGCCCTCTTATTAACAAGAGTATTTTCGACAAGCTCGTACACAAAGTGTCTGCCTCTCAATTTCCTTACTTTCTGATTTATTTTATGGAGCGGTGGCTCCCATTTTCTTTTCAAGATAAATGTTGTCTAAAATAATTCAAATATTATACGACATATAAGAGATTAACACAATCAGTACCCTTATTTGTTGAAGTATTACTGAAGCTGGAAGTAATGTACGTCTCAAGCATTGATTCATATTAGATACTGCAATGCAATATCAAATTCAATAAAAACTTTTAAGCAATGTGATTAGAAACTTGTGAAAATGAACAGAACTAAACTGTCAGCCCAGTCAGTGAAATAAGAAGCAGTTTGCCTCTTCTTCTTTGAAAATAGAAAAGCGCACGCTTAGAATATATAGCTACATATTTTAGCCATAGCCCACACAAGGGAGGATATTGGCACTTTTCACAGGCGAGAAGTATACGGGGGGAGGGAAAATGCCGAGATACCAAGTTTCGATCGGGAGTACGGGCACGGTACTGGCAGCATACCAATACCAATACTACAGCAAGCCGGTCATTTTGAAATTGCGCAATTTCTGAAATTTCTCATGGGACAACTGTACAGATGTTTGCGATTTGAGGTGATAATATAACTGCTGGAACGGAATGAACGGATCAATGCCGAATGGAAATGTCACACAAAAGTTGAATACTTTTGAAATACATTAATGCGCACACAGTGAACGCAGTTACCGCAATTGCCCCAAGAAAGTTGGTCAACTTTCAACTTTTACCCAGGTATCGGATCCAAAATTTTTGACATCTGAAGGAAACGTTTGTTTTGAATGAAATTTGTTATGTGAAATTAATTATTGAGCTGCGGGATGTTTCAAATGTTACTCTTATTATTCGCACAAGTTTTAACAATATAAAAATATCCACAAGCACAATATTTAAAATATGAAAATTGCATTAAATTGTCATTAAACGCAATCGCGGCAATTTCGTTCTGGGCAGCACTTTATTTCTTGCGTTTTTTTACAGTTAAGCCCGGTATTGTGTTCATTTAGCGGATAAATATTTACCAGCAATCGAGCAGGAACCGTTTTTACGGCTAAAGGCTGAACCACAATAGAAGTAAATAACTTTACGAAATAAAACGAGACTGAGGTTTACTTACAAAAAATTGATACTTTTAGCCTAAATTTATATCACATTCCGTAAGAGTTATTATCTTGATATTTAATGTTTTGAATTTTGAAAAGTGGTAAAAGTGAAAAAATTAACAAATGGAAGTTGATGTAATTGAAGATTTGAGCTTTCTATTAATTCGCAGTGCCCGAATGAAATTTTATGTGTTAAATTTTAAAAAGTGTTAAAAGTGAAAAAATTAACAATTGGAAGTTGATGAATTCACAGTACCATTTTTATTCCATTTTAAGTTTTACATTGCACTTTTAATCATTTAGTAATAATTTAACTGTTTGACACTTCATTTTCTTACGGAATGAGCGATTCTTACCGCACCTTTACTGACTGCAATTTGACTTTTAAATTTAACGAAAGTTCCCCTCATTCGAGTGAAAGTTAATTTGTGTACGCCTGTTAAATTAAAGAGCGCGTTCGTTTTACGTAAGTAAATGTACTTACGTTTACTTCTATTGTGGTTCAGCCTTAAAATTGTTCATTGTTTTGAACTATAAGTGGCTGGATTTGACAACCAGCTGTCGTGTATTTGTTATATTATTTCGTGTTTCTTTTGGACTGCTATTGCCGTTACCCATTTCGAAATAGTAAGAATATAATATTTATACTTACTATTTTAATTTTTTTTTCAAAAGAATTGTCTAAATGAAGACAGATTTTTTTTAACAGATAAAAATAATAAAAATAAACCGCCATTCTTGTATTCCAATTTCATTTAACTTCAAACGTCAAAATTTTAGCGTGAAAAAAAGGTAAGCGGATAAATCTGATGTTAAATATGTGATTGTGGATATTACTGTCATCTACTTGTCAAAACTAAACAAACTTTTAGCTGATAAAACACAATACCACTTTCCAGAGCGATTTGACTAAATATTTCGCAACTAAATTTCACCGCTAAATTTCCATACAATATTTATCCGCGAAATGAACACAATACCAGGCTTTAGCTGTGTGCTTACTCCGGCATTGATCCGTTCATTCTGTTCCAGCCATAATAATTTAATAATCATTTCGTGTGGTGAATTTGTTATACAGTTATTGTTTATATCAAAAACTGTGACTTATTTGAACCCGCACACAATTAATTTCGGTAATCATATAAGGAACTACGCGAAGGAGCATTATTGTTATGGCACGTCTAAGCCAAATTCCTTCCTTCCCGAAAATATTCTCTCTTTGGTTGGCCCTTACAAATACACAATTAATTTCGGTAATCATATAAGGAATTACCGCGAAGCAATATTATTGTGCTGGTACGTCTAACCACAAGGGGAGAAGATTCCTCCTGGCTCGACCTGAACCGTGTGGGTTAGCGCATTGACAGCGTTTTTTACGGCGTTATTTGTCGTGTCGCTCACATTGTGTTTTGGCCTTATCACAACAAGACGCCATCGTGTCAGCTCGCATTGTGTTTATAAATTCATTTTTATTCAATGGAAGATTATTATTTATTTTATCAAAATAGAAAGTGCATTGAAATTTTATTAGTTCCGTGACAATGCATTTAAAGTAGTGTTTGAGAAACGATTATTCACTATCCAATATAAAATCGTCAAATTATTTTTTTAAGTATCAATGTTAAATGTTCAGTGGGGGAAGAAAGTGGGAAAATATCCACTATGAGTGTAAGTACAATTTGTCCCAGATTTCATTATAGTGAAAGTAACTGTTGGATACTGTCTTGTTAAAGTGCTTTTATATTTATAGGCAATGCTTGCCCGAGTATCATTCTATCCAACACTTTTCTACAATGTGTTAATGGAAAAAGTAACTTCTCGCAATTGGTACGATAGGATAGATGACAACGTTATCCTAGGAGCGCTCCCGTTCCGAGGTATGGTCCAAGAAGTAAGTTTTGCTAGGGTACATTATTTTTAAAAGAAATGTTATCATTAGAATAGAAATAGAAAGAGAAAAATCATTTATTAAAGAACCTCAGCTTACGCTACGTTACAACGTTAGGTACACCGAGTAAGTAATAGCTAGTTGGCATAATCGATAAGATACAAAGTTGTTTAGTAAAACAAAAAAGAAAGGAGCAATGAACAAACTCATTGCTGCAGAAAGCACTTAAAGTAGAATGGCAAACACCAATATTAACAAATGAAAAAGTAAAGTAACAGCTGACAGTAGATAACAAGATTTCGAAATTAAAACTTAAAAGAACAAATAAAAGATACAACTCATCCACTAATAATCCATTTTTGATGGTGAAGATGGTGTTGAAATATTTCCTTAGCATACTAGGGAAATATGTGTCATTACACAACATTTATTTCCACTTTCTGGTCTAAGGTGGTTATATACATACATATCTCAGCTGTGGCTGGAGACATGGAAGTTAACTTTACGTGCCTAAACTCGATTTTATTCAACAGGTATGTTATTTCTACAGAAAGTCCACTTCACTAATCAAACACAAATATGATAAAAACTTTTTTCAGAAACTTTTATATATTCTTAAATTTTACCTTAAAATTTGAGCTTAAGCACGGATTCCGCAACTGTGAGTTTATGTGTGTGCACAAAATTTTCTATACACCATCTTAAATTTTTTCAAAGAAATACATTTGTACGCGAATTGTTTTTATATAACTACAGAAATTAAAAACATAATGTTTAGCCAAGCAAAAATTATTAAAGTCGTTGTTAATAAATATTTGACGAACACGTCTTGCTTCTGATAACGTACTATCACCACTTTCATTATAAATGATAACAAGACCTTAGTCAGTTTTCACACAGATCTATTGGAAACTTACACAAATATCGATCCTTACTAATAGTTTCAAAAGGATTTTGGAAATCCCTTAACTTGGGGCGAGGGGAAGCAATCAGATTAAAATTTTACAAAAGCGTTAAATAACCATGAGCTCAATCTGAAAGTTTCGGTACAATTGTAAGAGCTTTCCATGCAGAGCTTCGATTTCTGTAATGGTTTAGAGCAAAACCCTCGAGAATACTTCACAAGCCATGAAAGAGACTCCCTCCCTACCACATGCGAGGCCCAACGTAGTCCTCACATTCTGAAATATTTGCAGTGTTCTTATGTAAAACTGACAAAAGTTTGATTTGAATAGCTCCTCCGCCCTAAACTACTATTCACACCGAAAAATGGTGTTCTGATAATCTTAAGCTTGCTTTCTTATCTTGCGAACTGTAATAAAATTTTCATACCTTTGCTAACAAAATTATTTAAAAAAATTTATCTTAGCCAAATGATTATGATTTCTCAAACAAAAATTCTCAGCTGAGTAATCATTGTAATGTCGCTGTGCCGTCATGCGATGCCGTGGGCTGGTGATATCGAATGTAGCTGCCTATAGATTCGGACTCCGGCTGCACATACACACATGCACAGCTGAGAGGTATTGAGCGTAAAATGGTAAGGTTACTTTGTAATCAGTAGTAAGTGCAGCCTTTGGGAAGATAAGGAACCAAGCTTTAAATTACTAGAAGACTATTTTTCTGTATGGATAGTAGTTTGGGTTCTATAGCATTTATAAAATCAATGCTTTGTACTTTTCCATAAGCATCAATATAGAATATTTTAGAGAACGGACTCCGAACGCACACATATAGGTTTCTGTTTCATGGCTTGGGAAGTATTCTCGAGGGTTTTGTTTAGAGCCTATTGTATCTACACAGCGGACAACATGAGTATCAAAATTTCAAGGCACGATAAGTTAGAGTAAATCCACACACTAACAAATTTCACTCATTACACAGTCAGCACACCGGCACACATCCAGCAGGCAGGAGCACACTGTGCTCTGATTTTTGACTCAACTGAGAACTTTTGCTTGGAAATTCGTAGTGCTGTGTCAAACAAAATTTTATTATAATTTTGTTAAAAAATATGTATAAATTAGGTTACCTTTGGAAGGCTAAAAAGCCAAGCTCAAAATTACCAGAAAATCATTTTCCGTGTGAACGATAGTTTAATCATTACTCTTTTTAATAGAACACCTGCAATCTTTGTCTTCGACATATATAAGTTACTTACCTTGTATTCTATATACCTTGACTTTTGCCTAGATGTGTACTTACATAAAACTAATACTTCTCCTTACCATTGTGCAAGTACCCAGCGAGAAATGGAAGCGCTCAAAGACGAATGCAAGAGCGCTACTTTGGAAGCTCGCAGCTCTTTCCTAACGTATAATAATAATACTTTATTAGCTCCATTTACCTTTACAATACCCATTTATAACCATAATAATACATTACGATAGTAATATATCTAACTTCGTTTTGATAAATTCAATACATAATTTCTTAAATCTAAATATATTTCTTTCAGCTCTATCACATTTTAACTTATTGTACATTTTTAATCCCTTATATAAAAGTGAATTTTGAGATCTACTTGTACTGCAAAAATCAAGTCTAAATTCATTTGTATATATATTATTATATATTATATATATTATATAAATAATCAGGTAGTACCTTATTCTTAATCTTAAAAATAAATAACAGCACATTAAAAATTATTCTTTCTTCAACATTCATCCATTTCAATCCACTTAACATTAGCTTTATAGGAGTATATCTGTTACACAGCAATATAATTCTCATAGCTTTATTTTGCAATTTTTGCATCCTACTCATCATTTCTTTGTTACTTAAAAGCAATATAGATGAACAATATTCAAAATGAGGCCTAATAATCGAATTATAAATTTGTATTGCAGTTAACAGTGTTACCTTATTCCTAACTCTCTTTAAAAATCCTATTTTTTTACCAATTTTCTTACAAATATAATTTACATGACTCTTAAAATTTAAATTACTATCCAATACTATTCCTAAATATTTAATTTCCTTGACTTGCTCGATTTCATCACAACCCATTCTAATTTTACCACAAAATTCACCATTAATTGCCATACATTTTGACTTCTTCACATTTAGTTTAAGTTTATTCATTTACAGCCACGTGTCCAAGGCGGATAAATCCTCCTCTAACAGTTTAATTCCCGCAATAATTTCCTTACACTCTATATAAACCAATGTATCATCCGCACACAGTACAATTTTTGAGTGCTTCATAACCGTCACTATGTCGTTTATATAAACTAAGAAGAGAAAAGTTCCCAGTATGGACCATTGCGGGACCCCAATCCTTACTTCCAGCCTGTCGGAAATAGCGTCACATACTCGAGTTCTTTGGTACCTTTGATATAAGTATGAGTTGAACCATTCATACTCTTTATTTTTTACACCATGCCTATGTATATAACTTATCCATTAATATTCTGTTGTCAACAGTTTCAAATGCTCTTTGAAAATCGAGAAATACAGCTAGTACTTTATTTTTATTTTCCAGTTCTTCCTTCCATTGGATTAACACACAATTCAATGCTGTCTCACAGAAATGACCTTTGCGAAAGCCGGACTGTTGTTCCGCGAAAAGTTTGCTCTTATCAAAGAAATCTTTAATTTGTATATGAACCACTTTCTCTAAAATTTTTTCATGTATTGCCAACATATTTATTGGTCGAAATTCTTCAGCCTTTAATGCATTTTTAACTTTTTCTACGGGTATTACGATCGACTCCTTCCATGCATTTGGAAATACCCCTTCTTCCAAAGATTGGTTAATGATTTTCAGCATTGGTGGTCCTATTTCTTCCCAATTTTCAATAAATATTTTTGTACTAAGCATATTGAAGTCTTTCTTTTTATTCATATTAAGAACTATTTTCTTTAGCTGATTTAGCCCTATTAAATTAAACTTAAACTCACTATCAGCTTGAAGTAATCTATAACTATATTGCACACGGGGGTCATTGAATTGCTAATGTCACTTATACTTTCAATAAAAAATCTGTTTAAATATTCTGCTATATCTGTATCTGTAGTATAAACTTTATCTCCAATCTTCACTTTTTTTATATCGTTTCTATCCTTCTTCATTACATATCTTTTAATGGCTTTCCACATCTCTTTAGAATTCTCCGCTCCAATGATTTTACTTGTAATATAGTCTTTCTTAGCTGACGTATCCTTGTTCGTTTCAACGTGAGCATGTCCGCAGAGGGAAACGCTCAGATGCAGATTCATGGGAAGCGCTCTTCGAGCGCCTATTGGGTAGCACTTGCGGAGCGCTTATAGGGAATACAGAGGAAATCAAGATAAGGTCTTTACTAAAAATTTCAGTTTTATGCTGAAAGCGCTCCGTTTAATTTTAAATTAAATTAAATTTCAATTAACCTCACACTTCAATTGATTACTAAAAAAGAAAATTCTACTGCGCTTTCGGTGGATGCATATGAGTCATCTTTTTACAACAATAAACCGATAGGTTATGAATAAGCCTAACTTTAGAGAAAGATGTGCTTCCGCCAAGCTTCCTTTGGCTATGGTAAGAGAACTCTTCGGACTAGATTGAAACTTCTGCTAAATTTTCTAATAGTGAGGTCCATAAAATCATTACCTACAGTAGGCTACAAAAACGTGCATTACTTTCTAGGACAGTCGTTATTAGTTATTAGCTTATAATACATAGTTCCAATTCGAAGAAAATATTATTTTTCACCTCAATTTACTATAAACTTACTTGTTACTTCATTTAAGTGATAAGTACAAGAGCTCTTCTTCAACTCACTTACATAAATACCTCACGAGACATAGACACTGACATGTATCAACTGACTGCTTATTTCTCGAAAAGTGAAAAGTTTAATTTCTAGAGCACGTTAGTCTATTGACGAAAAAACTCTCGTTCATCCATTCAGATCCCAACTTAAAATTTAACAGTTTGACTCTAAATAAGCATTAATTAAAAAATAAAATAAGGAAAGCAAATAACAGGATGCATTTTGAGATATTCAAGGATAAAGGATATTTTTCCTGTCAACATCCACCGACAGTTATGGCTCAACGTCCTCCGCCCATCACCTGAGATAGCTAACATCCATCCGTAATTTTATTTTCTTCTAACAGGTATCCTTTTTATTAGAATTAGAACCGAAGTTATGATTTTTTTAATATTTATAACTCAGCAAACAAAATTTCGGCGAATATTAAGGATTTTAAAGTCTTTAAGTAAAGGCATAACTACTTAACTTTCAACAAAAAAAGAACGAAATTGGTGATAGTCGGCTGGGAAAGTGCGAATTTTATGTAATGAACCAATTATAAAAAGACCTTCAACTCAGTGAACAGGACTCAACTATGGAAAGCGAAATGGAATTCCATAAACAAATTTAAAATGATACAGAAGCAGGCATCGATTCCCTTGTCCTTCGCAATCCTTAACTTCTTTACTGAGTTATCCTCGCCACTGCTATTTGGTTGTGAGACGTTGAAAGGCATAGGTAACATATTTATTGTAGACCTATGTTAATAGTGTTAACACCGAATTTGTAAATTTCACTGGAGTGACCGAGTCTCGCGCGAAGAACTTTGGACATATTTCACCCAAGACAGGATCAAAATGATAACTTCAACATTGTAAAGGTATGCTTTAGACTGGACTCTAGTACCCTCAATGGATAGGTCGTATAAGAAGTCCAGAACTTCAAAATATTCTGCGTCTGAGTCTAGAAGACAGACTTCAATAAATGTGTTTTTGTTTGTCTTTAACTCGAGGTAAGGTATGCATCTGATACTTAAAAGAGACAATAAGATTAACAGAAGAAGTCCAATTATGTAGGTATTTATAACTAGTTAAGACTTTCCAAAATCAATGTTACGGTTCAACATTTAAATACTTCTACTTCTTTGACTAATAAGGAATTATAAGATATTCGTTAAAAATATTATTTATCAAACTATTATTTACTATTTACTGTTAGCCAATACATTATTTATTCCTTTCTAATTATAGCTTATACAGCAAGAGAATGTAAAGGCAGTCGTATCAATGAATGAAGATTACGAGCTTCGGTTATTTTCAAATAATGCACAAAAGTGGAATTCATTAGGTGTAGAATTTCTACAACTGGCGACTACAGATATATTGGAGACACCTTGCCAAACAAAACTTATACGAGGAGTTGGATTTATAAATCGCTTTTTACCTTTAAATGAAAAAATAAAACACTTAAATTCAAATAGTTTAGATAATCCCGGGACTGTTTATGTTCATTGTAAGGCAGGGAGAACACGAAGCGCTACTCTTGTCGGTTGCTACCTCATGATGGTAATCTCTTCATAAATAATTCAAAAGCTTTTTTTCAAATGCAAATATTTTAGAAGAATGGATGGAGCCCAGAGAAGGCTGTACAACACATGCAACAATGCAGACCTCACATATTCTTACATCGGAAACAATGGGAAGCTCTTCAAATCTTTTACAAAACACATGTGCAAACACAATAGAACCACTTTATAATTCATTTTTAAATAAAGTTTTTTAAGCTATAAACCATATTTGGGTTTAGAATAGAATTTTTATTTATACAAGTATTTATACTTCATCGGTCAGAGCTATTACTGACCGCTGATATAGCTCCACGGATGTGATACCTTGAAAGCTGAAAGCAGCGGCATCTGTTAAGATGTGTCAGATGTATTCAATTGCAGTTACATTTTTATAATTGTTTCCTTCTCAGAATTTTAGTTATAACGTAGCATACGTCGCATATACATAAAAAATGATAATTTTCATTAATTTATTAAAAATTTCGTTTAAGTACACGCATTCTGCCATTTTGAGTTTTTGAAATTTCTGATCAGACGGTGATAATATATAACAATACAATTCTCATTACGTACTGTGAATTTGTGATACAATTATTATTTACATCAGTAATTATAACTTGATTGAACACGCATACAATTAAACTCGGTAATCATATAAGGAAGTTCAGCGTAGCAAAATTGTGATGACACGTCTGAGCACAAGTGTAGCAAAATACTCGTGCATCGGCCTTACTGTATGTGGCCTTTTGAGAATATTTCGTTACTATATTTTAGATCTTTGACCAAAAACACAGTTAATATATCAACGCATAAATTATCAATGGGTTGGGTGTGTACTTTTCTTTGGGTGTTTTTTTTTTTTTTTTTTCTGGAAATTAATTTTCACTTGTATTACGATTTTTGTATTTTGAATGTTGTCATGTCTAAAAGATTTTGGCATTTCTTGGTGGATGATAATATGCGTGTAATATAAATTTTCTGTATAGATGAAACGGATAAAAGTGATGGATGGAAATGACGGATCAGTCAAAATATCATCATGAATATCCTCTAATCCACCGCAGAACTTAGGGCGATAGCACCTGTTTATGTCAAAATTGTTCTTGCTAGGGAAAACTTGTAGACGGCGATACTGGTACTTAACGCACTTACTACAAATACTGCCATAACGCGTACTTCAGCTCTTGTAAGCTATTTAAGTACGCCTTCTAATAATAGAGGTTATCTGCATCTCAACAGTGCCTCAAGAAATGTGACCGCTTTTAGTAAAATAGAAAGAAATTAACGCAATACAATCATCCCCCGAGATACGTAATTAATGCGGACCGTAGAGTTTTGCGTAACTCGAATTTGAAAATTGAAACAGTATGTAGATACCATATATGTATAAATATTACTTACTATTTTTTTTATAAAGGACATAAGAAACATAAGAAATATCAGCTGCAAGAAGTTTCTGTAGTATTTAAGTGATATTCACGAAAGCAAAGTTGGAAACAAGTTAACAAGAAAAGTAAGAGAGTGTGTACGTGTGTTTGTTAACAAAGGGAAATAGACAGTGAATATTGTATTTAATGACTTAGTGGTTACAAGGTGTGTCTCTGGAGTATTTGAGATAAAAAATTATTACTTGTAAAATTTTATGTTACTCTACTCAAAAACTTTTTCAATTTTTGAAATTCTGATTTTACGTAAGTCGCGTGTTACGTATCTCGGGGGATTACTTTATATGAGTAACTGTAGGCCAGAAATTGACATGCCACATTCCGCTCTCTTCCTCCGTACATTTGGATGGTTGATTTTCATTTTCAGGGCTCGTAAATGCTACACAAAGGCAATCATTATCTGATGTGACATCTGTTTTGCTAAAGCCAAACTCAAATACTGTATGAACAACTTCCAATATTATGAAGAAATTTAAACAGCAAAAGCTTATACGATATTTTATGATATTTCGTAAATGGAAATCTCATCCAGTTATTTAACTGGCTATGGACTTATACTTGAAAATTTTTAAGTACCAGTACCGCAACTTGTACTTGTACTTAAAAGATTTAAAGTATGGGTCCTGGTACTGGTACTTGGAATAAATATTATGCATTGGGCAGGGTGTCGCTATCATATCAGTTTCGTGTATGGAACTTGAGGATTCTGATTTATTTTCCTTAATACGTGACAGGAGCAAAGGAGGGGAAGTGGAAAACAAATGTCTCTGTTAAACCCACTTTCTTTTATTTTTCTTTTAAAATCGTGCAAATTTTATTATCCTGACGGATGTTTGGAGTAAACTGTACGGAATATATGAGTGTCGCTTGGGTTCATTGGGATTTAAGAACAGAATGCACTTTCACTCAATTCGCCAATTACATTATGTACTAATATATTTTCACAATAATTTAAATGTCCGACTAAAACTATTTCGTAAATACTCGACGCCGTTGGTCTCGATAAGCAATAAATATCTCCCGATCACCGAATGTTGGATGACTAATTATCCAAAAATTTGAATGCTGATGAGTTATACCAATTGATAAACGATGTACCATGCTTTTCTCTCTCCGGGTGTTCAATAACATTCAACGAGAATTATAAAAAAGAATGGGACTGCCGTTTCTAAAAAGCTTTCGTTATTAAAATCACCCCGAATGTGCACACGTACCTTCATTTGCAGTATATTAAAAGTGCTGATGTAGGTTTTTTGCTTTCTTGGGAGCCGAGTTAAAGTTCACGTAGGAAGACTACAAATTACAAAAATAGTGACGCAATGTCTGCGACTTGTAATATGAGATTTTTTCTTTTATTTTGATGTGAATTGTTTTATTTTTTGTGTGCAGAGCTATTTTAGTGGAAATTATGTGCTAGAATTTAGATTATGTTTCTTGTGGTTTTTGTAACTTATCGACTCTGTACTCTGTAACTTTGGAAACTTATGGTTTTTTAATCTATGCAATTTCATTGGCTCTAGGCATTATATCAACATCTTGTAAGTGCTCAGAACAATGCATAAAAAATGTTGGTCAAAAGCTGGGAATACTCATGAGCTGGTATACTTCGCAAGCAAAATGTTTGTTAAAATCTATGCATGAAAGAGTACTAGTAACTCCAATGACCACCACACCTTTTCTTTATAAAAATTAGAACAAACACCTCTTTGTAATAATATTTGTATATTTCGAAACAAAAGTACAAATTTAAAAGAAAAAAAATACAAATTTATACGATAAATGCAAAAACTTTGATTACAGAGAAAAAAGGGATTGAACCGTGTCTTTTTGCTCGTTGTTTTAATTATGCTGTTGTAGTTCAACTGTTCGGTTTTCTGCATACCATTCTATGAGGCCTCTGTTGTGACATGTAAACAAAGTGCAAAAATTCGCTTTCTTCGGGTCTTGCAGGTCATCGTGCGTTCAAAAGTCCGAACTTGCACTTTTAATATAGTGAGGACGTGAACGGCTTTTGGGTGAATAGACTTTGGTGAGCTTTGCTGGTGATATCCATCCATACGGGTATTCTATTGTAAACAGTTTAAATAGACTGGTAAAGTTTGTGAAATCACACAAAACAGAAAGTAGGGTGTGTTACGTTGATTTTTATAGTATTTTCAGTAGTAGAGTATTTTTGCTCGACTTTATTTTAAGTAGGGCTAGCATAGGCAATGGACTGATTACTGACTTCTCCTTGAGATGACCTAGCTCAAAGAGTTGCTTGCTGCTGACGCCTGAAGTGAGTTTAAAGCCTTGGAAAAATCAAGATAATGTAATGAGGGGTGAAATTAACTATGAAATTAATTACTTGTTGAAATGCTTCTTGGCTTCTATGTGAAAAGGTAGGTATACGTGAACGTTTTACTTTCTGTATGCAAAAATTCTCCATTTACATTTATGAAAGCAATTTTAAATTTTCTTACGCTTATTGTAGGTTTTCTTAATGGAATATATTGAAATATTTAGAAGATATTTGCGCGCCGGCCTTTGTGTATAAAATCTTGTGTGTGGAACATCATTAACTCTCTACCATGGCATAGATGTTTTCCCTTTATGGCATTAATAGTAATAGTTGCTTATTAAGAAAATGAAAGCAGCAAATATATTGAGATTCGTGCAAGTATCGTTTATGACAGTAAAAAATTAAATATTTTTAAAATCAAATGGATTTTATATCTGTGACAAGAAATGAAACCTTAGAATATATTAATATATATTGAAGTTTTAATGCCAGATAATTCGGTAAAAATATCGGATTTAGGGAGTTTAAAGAAAGTTTAAATTATTTTAAATATCTGAGAGCCTTATATTATACAGCAAATATATATATATAATCTAAGGTGAGAGCCCTTAGCAGCCAGCTACTACCTAGACACCTTGTTTACGGCATAAAACAATTCAGCAATCCATGTAAATTTTTTAAATTACCGACAGTTCAGACATTATCCGGGCGGGGCTTCTTGTGTATTAAAATTATATTTTTAGAACGTGTAAGAACGAGCAAATGGCATTAATGCGTACTTTAATTTCATCTTACGGTAAGCTAATAAATAGTAAAATCAAGTGCTCCCACATATTTAATGCTATTAAATTCCAAAGGTACAAATTTGCTGAGATTTCAATCATCCGCTTTATTGACTTTGCAACGGAATTTTACTTTCTCTTTGAGAAAGCAAGTTCCGTTACTGCACAAATGGCATTTGCAGAACTCGTGCTTCCCATCATTGGGTACTGGGTCTTATGCTTCCACATGTAGTGATAATGAAAAAAGCCATGCACACCACATCTCCTGGATAATTGAAAAATTTGGTTCACTTGCCTTACTCATTGTAATTCCTCAAGCAATTTTATTTCCTTCGACACCTATTGATATCGCAACCTCTTCTTTAATTGCATATCATCATTATGTGTAAGTATGGCTATATCTGCAACCGCTTCTTTTGTGTAAGTATGTCTATATGCAAGTTTTTTCTGTATTGTTATGAAAGAGAGAACGATAAAAAAACGAAATGCGAAAAATTACAAAATAACCAATAGGAGAATTCTGTCGATCGCATGAACCTATACTTAAGATTATCTCAATCAAAGCGATTTGATTTTATTGATTCGAATTTCTACACATAAAATTCATATAACAATGCAATGCTCGACTCCATAAAATCTAATTAATGAGAGTTTCAGATTTCAAGACTTTCGGTTTCTTTTTTTCTAATAGTTTATGCGTTTAATCATAACCCCTGAAATAATACTAGTCGTGAAGTCAAACTTCTATAGATAATATGGTCCGGAATTGTATAGTTACTCATTTATTTTAAACAGATCATGGTATACTAAGCTGTAGCTTGAATAGAAAAATGTTTCCTTTCCTAAGCTTAAAAAAAATACTAGCAAGCACAACAAATTTACGAAAATTATTGAATTTTCATGAAAACAACACCACAAAACGCATTTCCTGCCTTGATTCACAAATATATTGACCTTCAATTTGTTAGATCATTTTTCTATGGAAGCTATAGTTTAGTATTAATGACCACGATTATTATAAAAAATTGTTGGTTTTCTCATTAAGCGCAGATGTCGGATAACCCATCTACTATCCTACACTAAACAACACTTCTTGATATTATATTCCGTAAATTCAAGTTCTTGAATATCGTATCTTCTTCCTTAATAGTTCTCAAATGGAGATTGGACGTAATATTGTCATATCTTTCTTCTAGCGGCATCAATAGTATCTTGGGTGATTATGCACGACCTTCAGTAGTCGGAAAGACAAGTTCTACCCTGTGCATATTGCTAAATATAATCACAACATTGGCAGCTCTGCTTGGATTAATTCTTTTCTCCAAAAATCAAATGTGCTTGGGACATGCAGTGCGTTCCGTGTGGAGTATTAAATCAAATGAAGAATGAGTCGTCATAATAAGGATAAACAATAATTTAGAAGCTAATAATTTAATAAATATATATTGTTAAAATTTTACTGACTTTTAACAGACCATAATTTGCGAACACATTTTGCTATTCCTATATCTGTGTAAATAAAATAAAACAGGCCGCCTAAAGTTGCAATTGAAATAAGCAAAAGAGCGCCATGAGCAACTTTTGGAACGACATTACCAAAAATAATTGGTCTTACGTAATCTGTAACGATGGCTTCCAGTCCCCTAGAATATAAAAAATTACTTATCGGAAGCAACAATTTTTGTTCCTACCAGTGTGAATGCATAACCATCGAAACTGCCAATAATGCATCAAGCCCCTGGGATGGAAAAGCTATTGCTGCTGGTACTATACCCAAGAGACCTAATGAAAGTGCCCTTTCTGCAGTCCACAACGCTGTGTGCCCGCCTGTCCCAATTGATCGAGCAAAATTTCGAAGATGTGCCTATGGTATTTCTCTAGTTTTTATCAAATAATTATATAAATTATACTATTTACCTCATTATTGGTTTGAACCTTTTTAGGCACCAATGTACTAAAAACCTTTGGCCTAAATGATTCCGTTGCTGTAAGGTTTATAATACCTAAAAAGGAACAATAGTATTAATGGGATTAACAGTATTCCAAGTAAAATTCTTGTTTACCTCTGAATTTGCAAGAATTACGCAAAGCAGTTGATAAAGACATCCTTTAAAAAATTGTTCACACCAACAAAGCAAGCCCACCAAACCGCACCAAACTTTGGCTTCTTCTTTATTCAGAGCGCTGCAGCATCTGGACTGGAGTCAGATTGAAAATTTCAACGAGTAGCACGTATTGACAGCTAATCCGGTGATTACACGAGATAGTACAGCTTGCATGAAAGCCTCCCTTCCAACGCGATTTTTAACTTGACAGCAGAAGGCAGTTCGGTTGATGTCTTATCATCTTGCATGCAAATTCATTTAAAAAATGGCATTGAGGCGTAAAGTCATGCGTATATTGGAAAATTATAGCAATAAAGGAAGTAGCAGAATGATAAAAACCCAAGAAAAAATGAAGAGGAAGGTGTTGGTAAATGATGTAATGTAAATGATTCGAGAAAATCTCATTATTCCAGAATAAATTTATCAAATTCTCTCAAGCATTTCTTTTCCGCCATCTTGAAAACTGCATAATGTCAAATTACTATCACCTCAGCTGCCATCATGCAAGTTCGCTGAAAGCTGTACTGCCAGCATGGCAGTAGGGGTTACAAGTGCAAGAAGTATGCCAGTGTAGCTTCCATGCAAGCTGTACTTGCAAGTGTAACCCCCGGGTAAAGCGGGAAACACAGTGCAAACTTTTCCAACCTCGACCTCAGTAAAACTTTAAGAACCTCAACTTGGTGAACTCTGCCAATTTTTATAATGCGAGCTTTGACAACTTTTGTATAATAGCAGTTAAGTTGGCTTAAAAATTCAAATTTTATTGTAATAATTTACTACAGTAGGAACCACTTTTTACATTAAATATGCTTCCAAAAAATTTCTCGTACACTTTCCCGATAACAAAAATTAGCTGTCCAGCAGAGTAGAGAGTAGACCCATGCGCGGCGCGACATCGCGGCAAAATGAACGGTGAAATTTTGCGCCGCGCTGTGACACAGTTGCAATAAGAGCGCAGTAGGGTAGATACAGCGCTCTTATATTGGTACTACATATTTTCATGAGAAGTTGCCTACCCCAAATATAATTTTTTCGTTCGTGCCACTGAAAGTGAGCAGCAAATTTGCCGCGTAGTCATTTCTAATCCTAAATTTACTGCTCACTTTCAGTGGTACCAACAAAAAAATTATAATTGGGGTAGGCAACTTCTCATGAAAATTTGTAGTACAATATAAGAGCGCTGTATCTACAACACTGCTGCGCTCTTATTGCAATCTGTGTCACAGCGCGGCGGAACAATTTCACCGTTCATTTTGCCGGGACTAATGTGTAATCTGTTTCAGCGTTCAATGCGTGAAGACCAATTCAGAATCGGCGCAGCATGCATCAAGATCCGGAGGAAATATGAGATAAACAAGATTTGAAATTTATTTTTTACCTCAGTATGTTGGCAGAACTGATGCAGCATGCATCAAATTTTAAAATTTTCTAAACTCTTGCATCATGATGCATGCTGCGCCGATTGCGAATTGCGCCGATTTCGATGGGCTTGATGAACAATAGGGAACTCATGTTCTCTAACATTTTGCAGCGTTGTCGCGCCGCGCACTAATGGCTGGAACAGAATGTGGTGCTGGCGCATAGTCTGCCGCTTACCCTGTAGCTGAGTATGAATACAATGTTGCAGCTTAGTTTCCTTTTCATTATTTCGATGATTTTTTCTGTATCAAAATTTTCCATTTTCTTTCACTCGAACAAACCGCTTTGAAAACAGAAAAATTAAGATTTGGCAAAAGTGCGCAGCGCCGTCGCCATCATACGAAGACAGTTTGCGCTACAGCGCCACATTCTGTTTCCCACTTAAAGTGTAATCTGTTTCAGCCTTAACTCGACCTATACTTTCAGAAACGTCAAAATTTATAAGTGAAATTCGGGTAGTTTAGTTTATTCAGTGATGGTTTGTTGTAATTTTTAACCCAGGATTAACTTCAACTTACTACAGTCTACAATCGCAATAAACAAGCATTTCAAATGGGTGGAGAGCATAAAGTAGGGACTCTAGAAGAAGAATCCGTAAAGCGTAAACAAAGGTTGAGAGATTTGAAGAAATCGAAGAAAAACGAAGGTTGCGATCAGACCGGAGGGGATAAAATTCCCAGGTAGAAAAATTCGTTTACAACAATAACAAGTATACATATTTATGTAACTTCATTTACTTTTAGACCATCCTTTCGAAGTTATAAGCCTCAGGACGATAGTATTAATGAATTTTCTCTAGAAGAGTCTTCAGCAGAAGATATTGAAAATGTAGTAAAAGACCAACTGGAACTTCTCAAAACACCTGTAATAATTGAAGAAATTGATATAGCTAGCTTAGCACCTCGAAAACCTGATTGGGATTTAAAGCGTGATGTCGCTAAAAAGTTGGATAAATTAGAACGACGAACTCAAAAGGCTATTGCGGAATTAATTCGAGAAAGGCTGAGAAGAAATCAAGACATTTTTCAAGCTGTAACAATTGGCGCATCTATGGAAAATAAAGACACTGTTGATGATTAAAAATCACTTTATAAATATTTAAAACAATGATATACAGTCTTATCGTAATGATTTTCTGTTGTTTTCCTCACTGCATACTTTTTTGCTCAGTTCAGTAAATCCTGAAAAAATGATGTATTTTTATTTTTTAATTATTAATGACATAGCTTATTGCAGTTATAACATAACCCACTGACAGAAAGTGAAAAAAATGCAAAAAGGATGCATTTCGGGTACAGAGTATGATAGCTCATTTTTAAGCGAAGCTTTTAGGTTTCTTCAGTCGCAGTACAAAATATTGCTGCTCACTTGTTTTGTTTTTTGATAAAAATAGTAGTTAAATAAAAACTAAAATTCCAAAATTTGAACTTTGTTTTTAAATAATTACGATAGGGTATAACAGTTACAGGGTTATCTATAAAAACATAACCCAAATTTCTTAAAATTCCGTTATCTCTGAAGCCTGTCTGTGAAGAGGAAGAATTTTTCTTCTACAGAAAATATTTTAACGAAATTTCATAAAATTACCCGTTTCACAAATAAGTAAATATACAGATAAAAAATAGAATAGCAAAATTGAAAACCAGATGTCAGATACATGTTGCGAGTCAATTAAAAAAATTTGCAATGTCTCCCACGAATATAAAATCAAAGATGCCTCGACCTGATGTAGGAAGACCTCAATTTTTTTAGAAATTTATTAGAAATTTTAAGCATTATTGGAGGCTGACAAGAGCAGAAGATATGAATGTTATTTTGTTTTTGCATGTCTATCTGTCTATACACACAATAACTCGAGCGCTGAAATTTTGTAAGAGGACTTAACAAAAAAAATTAAATTAAGTTTGAAACGTGGAGTTCTCATACAAAAATTTCGTTTTCCACTATTTATTTGGACACTGCCTGAGAACGCATCGACATAGAGAGCTGAAGTTTGTTATATGGTTGTTTTTATACAGGGTGGGCCAAAATTCACCATGGGGTTTAAAAATAACTAACTTTTTCGTTTGTACATTGCTCCACACCCTGTTGACCGTTTCTCTTCATTCCTTTTTTACATGATAGCCAACTGTCTATTCTTCATAGGTAAGCATGTTTCCCCACCCCACCTTACCCCTCCTTTTTTTCATCCTACCATATGTTACCAATTTAATTTTTAAACCCCATGGTGACTTTTGGCCCACCCTGTAGTAATGGCAAATAAAATTTCAAAAATGTACTAAATTAGGGAAGCCTCTTGGTGTTGCCATATAAAATTTTAGCTTTTTTACATATACTGTGAAAACATCAGTTCTAGACATTTTTATTGTACTAAAAACTTCTTCAGAATACGAGAGCCTATAAAATTGGTTATAATAATTTTTTCTGTCCGACGAACCGTTCTATAAATATATGCGAAAAACCACTACAAAAATCAATCTTGCATAAAACGGTGACCATACGAAATTTCACACAGGCATTCATCTAGGGTATCATAAGAATTGGTCTTAGACCAATTCTAACTTTTTTACTTGTTCTGATATGGTTCTTCATCTGTATATTTACTTCTTGAACAAGTATTATTTGTATTTCTGTTTATCTTCTATTCAGAATATATTTGTAACGAATAATAATACCATTTCTTGTATTCCTTCGATGAAGTATTTATACACAAGTAAAAAAGCTAGAATTGGTCTAAGACCAATTCTTATCATACCCTAGAGAATGCGCGTATGAAATTTCGTATGGTCACCGATCTATGCGGTTCGTAGGATTATAACCAATTTTATAGGATTTCATATTCTAAACAAGTTTTTAATAATACAATAAAAATGTCTAGGACTGATCGTTTTTACAGTATACGTAAATCACCTAAATTTTTATATGGCAACACCAAGGGGTTGCCCGACTTAGTCCATTCTTAATTTGTTTTTGCTATTACTATAAAAACACCATATACCAAATTTCAGCTCTATTGTCGCGTTCTCAGACAGAGTCCAAATATATAGTGGAAAACGAAATTTTTGTATGGCAACCCCACGAAGGAGTTGCCCAATTGGTCTCATTTTCGAATTTTTGTGTTTAAAGTTCGTGTACAAAATTTCAGCTAAGTGAACGCTTTCTCGAGTTATCGTGCGCACAGACGGACGGACGGACATGAAAGAATCAAAATAATTTAATATTATGCGTGGGTCTCCAATCCATTATGCTCTACCATCATTATTTCAAGGTGTTACAAACGGAATGACAAACTTAGTATACCGTTTAGATTTCATCTAGGATATAAAACGCGAAAAATAAATAAATACCGATAAACTAAGTTATTGAAATGATAAATTGAATATGGCCTTAGCATTCAACAAGTTGAGCACCATTTCTAACTAAAACTTATTATAATCTACATTTCTTTCCAACCTGTGGTCAGTTTTTGGAAATAAATGGTGCTCAATGAGCTGAGACTAGCGCAAACTTACTTTGGGTATACTTATGTTCAATTTGATCGGCAAGCTTTCTCAAAGATTCCAGTTTTTTAGGGAAGTCAATAGATTCTTCACTAAACTGCACTATAACTGATTGCAGATGTTCGATTTGAGCCTTTTGCAATAAAATCTCCTTGTCCTTCTCATTTAATACGTTTTCTTGACTAAGAGCGACTTGCGTTCGCAAATCCAGTAATTTACGTATACTAACCAACTCTTTACCTTGTTTACTAATTATATCATTAGCTTTTTCAATTTCTTCTGTTGCTATTTCTAAAGCTTGTCTTTTAGTAGAACATATTTTCCGTTCTGCCTCCAATTCAGCATTGAGGTCTGACTATGATATTATAAATGATATCAATATGTACTGAGGAAATATTAAAATATTGGCTAGATATTACCTGAATTTTCTCAATTTTTTTAAGTTTCTCTTGAAGCTCACGATTATTATGTTTAGCATCATTTAAATGCATTTCATTCTTTCTTTCCATATTTTTAACTGATGCTAGCTCAGAGTGAAGTTTTTCGTTTGTCTCTTTCATATTAGCCAAATTTGATTTTATGCAAGAAATCTCCTCCCGAGCTGATTCTGATTTCCTGACTTCTTTCCTAGAATTATACTCGTCTTATTATTTTTATAATAAACTTTTACTTTGATTTTCTTACATTTTTTCTTCTGTTAGCTTTGTATTTTTTGTCTGCAGTTGATCTATTCGGCTTTGTAGAGTCAATAAATTTTCTTTAAATCTGGAATTCTCTGATATTCGTTCTTCAGACATTTTTTTTATTTGTTCGTGTAATTTATTCAATTCTTCTTGAAAACGAGCTGACATCAGTTTTTCTCTCTCTAGTAACTCTGCATACTTTTTTGCATTTTGATTTTTTGTTTGAATAACTTCTTCAGATTTTTGGTCAATTTGGAACTGCATATGAGAAATTCTTTTTTCCAGGTAAAGTTTCTCTTTCTATTGAAAAACAAAAGAAGTCTAAATGGTTCATAATCAAGGTTTTAAGCGCTTTCTTACCACCATATCTTCAAAGAGTCGATTTACGTAAAACACCACTAAAGGCAAAGGAGCTTCTTTCAAAGGAAGGGAAAGATGAATTAAATTTTTAAATTGTCTACGCTCATAAAACTGTAGATACAAATTCCCCTTTTCTTGTGTTATGCTGATTTCCAAATTGCCTTTATGGCACTCTTTTAGCATTTTTGTAATATTATCTACGAACCCTGAAAATGTAACATGGAGTGATTGATCTTGTCTTAGCTGCTCAAAGTATTTGACGTCTGTCGTCGATATAAACATCTTTGCACGATCGTGCTTTTCAAATATCCTAATTTGCTTTAAAAAATCATTATTAACGTGCAAAATTTGTTACTGATTACTTACTATGAGACCCTGACATTCAATTTTCTCTGCAACTAAACAGCATACTTTCTTCGTGCATGTACCTGAACATTTAAAGTTTATGTTTAGCTCCGTATTCGGAAGAACAACTTCAATGGCGTTGTTAAACTTTGAATTAATAAACATTCCATCATTTAAATCATCACAAAAACTAGATAACATTATTCAAATGGAATTAATTTTTCTAAAATATTGTTGCCGTTTGTTTTCTTCTCTTCTTCTTATTATGTCGAGCCTGGAACTTTGGGTCCCTGTCGGGGCTAGAGTACCAAGGCTCTGGCCTGACCTGATTCGGTAGAATCAGAGTTGTCTCTATATTCTAAAGCCCAATTCAGAATCGGCGCAGCATGCATCATGATGCATGCTGCAAAGATTTTGACGGTCAATTCACAATCGGCGCAGCAAGCATATTTGCAGCAAACAGTGTAGGAAACTTTGTAATGCAAACTTTTTTTATAATTCAAAATTATTTACAAACATAACACCTTAATACAGAGTTTTTATATTGTGCATAATTTTAATTTAGTCGTTTTTCTTTAAAAAAAATAGATTTGAAATGTATTTTTTACCTCAGTATGTTGGCAGAACTGTTGCAGCATGCATCAAATTTTAAAATTTTCTAAACCATGATACATGCTGCACCGATTGAGAATTGCGCCATATGATCCCATGATTTCAATCAATCCTTGCTGCATGCTTAAAGCGTGAAATACAATTACGGCTGATCTGTCGACTGCGACTTGATTTTAGGTCGAAGTCGACGCTGAGGTGGAATTTGTTATTAAATTAAAGCTTCAACTCCTTGAACAAACTAGAAGTCCCGACTTCTGCGATTGAACTGAAGTTGGCCGCAGCGAACACCAACTTTGCACTTTGAGCAAAGTTTAATTTCAGTCGGAGTCGCAGTCGAAGTCGAAGTTGCAATTGTATCTTGCGACATGTATTTACATTTGAGCAAAGTCGAAGCCGAAGTCGAAGTCGTAATTGTAATTCGCGCTTTAGATTCGACGGCCTTCGCCCTGCAGTCTTCCTCTACTGAAAAGAAGAAGAGATTATTTACATGCAATGCGAAACGTCATTGTTCTCAGTTTGTTTTGTTGATAATTTAAAAAGAATTTATTTATTGGATTAATGAGAACATAAAATTAAAATTTACATGAAATTGCTGTTAATGTGCAAGATGCGGTTTTTAATAATAGTTTGGATTGTAGGTTACTGCAATGGTTACGGTAAAAATGAAATTATTTGATGAGACCACGCCTTAAAATTTTTAATATTTATTTCATAATCCAACGTAAATTTTGAATTTAGCATCAGCACTTTGCTCAATGCCAAAAATTTTGCAAGGTGCTTGGTTTTCATGGGAGCAAGGACGTCCAACACTAACAGTAATTGATGCAAATTCAATGTCAGGCAGAGGGAAATGTGTTAACTTCCAGCAGATAGGAGCTGATTATACTTTTGTTTTTAAAGGAAAAGCAAACTGCTATCATTGTGTGAAAACATTTCCCCGAACGTTAAACGTATTTGAGAAATTTGAGGGCAAGTAGATGCAGTGGAATATTTACATTCAAGATTAATATTTTATATCACAGGGCCTTGTGTCTCACTCTCATCGGGGAAGGAACCTAGCGTTGAAAATGTTTGTGTAGGAATAAAAGAAGATCAACAATTGATAACACTTTTCAATGAAAATCCTGTGCCAATTAACTGCCGGTCATCTCTAGAAGGAGTATGGCATTTTACTTATCAGGTATAAAAGCATAAAATTTCATCCAAAGTAAGTGTGAATTCAATAGTATTTTGTAGAACCGGTTTATGTCTACTGGTGTATGCAACAAACCAGATGCAAGAATACAATCCTGCCAAACCGCTGGAACTCAATTCTTAATAACAAACCAAAAATTCAACATATCGTATTATCAGTGCGAAGGAATGGAGGGCACCTTCAATGGGGTTGTAGAATACAGCTGTTTAGGAGATTGGTTTGTAGGAAAGAATCATTATTTCGCTACTGCAAATACAAAAGAAAGTCGAAAGGATGAGAAATATCGTTGCTTCTTAAAGAACAGAGATGATGATTTATATATAGGTGTTTCGATTACTGCTGAATGTAATACTTTAAAAACGCCTGAGAATTCCCCCGAGCGTCTAAAATTAACTCCAGTGAAGGCTGAAGTCGTTCAAGCCGGTTGTAGATTACCGCAAAACTTTAGTGGAGACTGGGTAAATACAGCAAATATTGATGCTGACGTATTTATAAACGAAACACATATAATAGAGACATATTACCCTGATAAAGCTCGCTACAGGAGAACAATTTATGTGTGTCGCGAACAAAGGGATACCCGGATTATGATGGCGAGGTTGACCGTAGATGGATGGTAAGTACCAATTATAACGGAATGCTCTTGATATTTACACAAAAATGTCAGTTTTTTTCATTTTCCTAATGATATCATTGTTTTTTTTTTTTTTTTTGCACTTAGTCAAAAGGACTACGTATGCTTTGATTTTATGCCTCGGCATCATAATATCATCCGTTACCGAAAAGGTCTTGCTGTGATATTTGATGAATTTAGTACAGTATGCTCATGGGTGCAGTTTCCAAATAAGGAAGCTTGGAGATACGATCTGTTTTTAGCTAAAAACCCGCTTCCGGTGCGGTGTCCAGTGGCAGGTAAATTTAATTTCACCCAAAGAGGGGAACATCCGTTTAAGACTAGGTAAGAAATAAAAACATTTTGCTGCATACTTCAGAATATAGAATTTATTTGTTACAGAATCTTGGGAGGGGTCACTTTAAGTCCGCGGCCTGATATTCGATGTAAACAGAATATATCTGATATGTCTGTTTGTGACACAGATCAGAAAGAAATGGCTATTGATGAAAATTATTGTTTATCTGTTGACCACTTAGGACGTCCAGTAGATATTTACAGTGAGTACTTTTATACTTTTAATATAAGCAAACCATCATTGCATTATAGATAATTCTGTTCAATATTCAACATCCAATTTCGTGTTTTACGCATAAATCAAACCGGATCAAATCTACTAGTATTATCTAACTATTAACTCAAGTTTCTTCTTCATTTCATTTTGACTAGTGTGCAGTAATGTTGACCAGGTAGAGTTTGAGATAGAGTTATATAGCATGATAGCATTTTCCAGCGATAAAACTTGTATACGATCTTAACAAATATTGTTTGCATGGTCCTTAAACTTTAATTTAGTACACCGAGGAAATTAAATTAAAGTCAATTTCATACACTTAGGACTTGTCCGAATCCAAGTCTTTGTCTTCGTTTTGTAATAACAGCTGATGAAGTAACACTACAAGCTCAGCTATTATAATAGTTAGACGAAGATGTAGCTAACCTATCCGAATTCGTGTGCTTAGGTTGATATTTGACGTCTTGTTAAAAGCTTGTGCTGTTTTACTTGATGCTTGTACCTAAATCTCCCGCCGTACATTAATCAAATTGAAAACACGCTCTCTTCGAACTAATAAATTAGTAGGATTATATTTACAAGACAGTCATATACTATATTTCTTGACCATCATAAATGCAGTCAAATTCACCAAAAATGCAAAATGCAAAAAATAAGGACTAATTTTATTAGCCTCAAATTATGACTGATTATGACTGTTCATATTCATTAATAATTTTGTTTTTAAAGGAATTAAAACAAAAAAAGGCTGCGCAATATTTATGCTTCATTTTCTCAGCGTTCTTTGACAACTTACTTAAGCTATTCCTGCACCATGCTGAATCTAAAGGTTAGGTTAACGGTTTCATGTAATTTATGAGGGTACCTCAGGTTGCTAGAAAAGGTCTCCCCAGCAAGCACGCTCTGAACGCATCAGCGACCTGTTTTCTAGCCGGCGCGTCGGATGGTTCCTCTCCCGACAGGCTGTGAGTTCTGAAGTAACTTAGGTGCGAAAATATCCTTTGATCCACGTGTCGCAAGCACTTTAAGGATAATTCAAATTTCAATAATTATGAAAAAATTATTACATTACCAATAGATGCAATTTGATTTTTATACACAAATTGTACAAAAACAAGAGAAAAATTATAATTGGTCTAAGATCAGTAATATTATAACCTAGATGAAAATAAAAGTTAAATACAGTGATATCCAGAAATTTTGTATGGCAATACTAACAAAGGGTTGTCCGATTTAGTTCAATATTGAATTTTTATTATCTATTTTTATGAAAACGCTGTGTACAAAATCTCAGCTCTCTACGTAGTCGATGCATTCTCAGGTAGTGTCCAAATATATGTATAGTGAAAAACCAACGTTTTGTATGGCAACAACAAAGAGGGGCTGGTATGAAAACATTATGTGCCAAATTTCAGTTCTCTACGTCGACGCGTGCTCAGGCAGTTTCCAAATATATAGTGAAAAATGAAATTTTTGTATGGCAGCCCTACGAAAGAGTTGCCCGATTGGTCCCATTTTCGAAGTTAAATTTACTTTTTTAAAAGCCCTTGTGCAAAATTTCAGCACTCTATGCGAACGCGTTATCGAGTTATCGTGCGGACAGACAGACAGATGGACTTGTAAAAACTAAGATAACTTTTAAAATAATTCGTGGGTGTTCAAACCACTTTACTCTACCAATCTTATTACTGTGCGTTACAAACGGAATTTGACTATCAGAACCTGCTTAACACAAGTTCGCTGTATGGACGCGTTTAATAAATAAACGGTCAACAATACATGCGTTACACTTAGTCCTTGTTAGGATTTGTTTGTTACCCTAAACATAGACCAAACACCGGATGAAATGAAAATTAAGTATTATATAGACTTTTTTTAAAACATGCTTGAAAAAGTCAACGACAAAATGCTTAGCCTTAATATTAACAGCAATGCATATGCGATTGATGGGTTCATACATGCTAAAGTTGGATCTGCGGAGTTTACATGCAACAGAGGTAACCTTCTCAAATTGTACCCACTATCACCGAAAGAGATTTTACTAAGTAGCAGGGGAGAATCAATATTCGCCTTTAAGAGTTGATGCACAAAAGTTACATCGGCGACCATGCGACATTTTTCAAGCGAGTGCATATTCAAAAGCTTCAAGCCGTCCTCATAAGGTGGAAGAATCAATGTATTATTCCAGGGTGGGTGCCTCAGAGCGAAGCGCAGGAAGTTCCGCTGAACAGACTCGATACGGTCGATGTGTTAAAATGGAGACCAGACCTGGCTAGCGTATTCGAGGAGGGGTCTCACAAAGCAAGTGTACAAACGCAATGTTATGGTGGGATTTGGAACTCTCGAGACCAACGTTTGATAAAGCCCAGCATAGAACTACTCTTTGATACCATGTAGTTTATGTGGGAGATAAAATTCAATCTGTGGTCACATTTGACACCCAAGTCACAAACAGTACCCTCGCGGCAGATCGTGGAATCCGAGAACACGTAATCATAGGTGATTGTTTTCTGATTCCTGTGGAAAGTCATAACCTCACATTTGTCGATATTGAGAGCCAAATTATTGTTTTTGCACCAAACGGAAAATTTGTGAAGGTTACCTCGTATCCGTTCACAATCGCTAAAAGATTTAATCTGAGCGAAAAGTTTAATGTCGGCAGCATAAATCAAGAATTTGCAGTGTCTCATAACAGATACAATGTCGTCAATAGACAGAATAAAAAACAATGTGCCTTCAAGACTCTAGAGATGGAATATCGAAATAAGACTTGATATGTTCTTTTATTTAAGTAAGACTTCGTCCATTTGAGAAAAGTTGGAGGAAACCCATACTTTTCCATATTAAAGAGAATCACGGAGTGAGATAACTTGTCGAACGCTTTACTAAAGTCAGTATAAATACAATCTGTCTGCAAACCCGACAATGCTATCCGAGACAAATTCCAACAAGTTAGTGGTTGTAGACCTGCCCGAAATAAACCCATGCTGGCTTGAATAAAGCAAATTCTTGCAGGAAATTGATAGCTGAGAGTAAATGATAGATTCGAATAATTTAGGCATACAAGACAATTTTGCAATAGTCCTATAGTTAGAAATTTCACTTTTACTACCTTTTTTATGGATAGGTATGATAAAAGAATTTTTCCATAGCTGAGGAAAACAACCATATTAAATGATTTTTGGAAAATAATTCTCAGCGGAGCTGCAAAGGCATGGCATGACTTGTAGAAAGCTGGAAAGCTGGATAAACATTGTGAGAATCGTTCATATGACTGTTATGTATGTACTGAGTAGATCAGACAATAGTGGAGTGTCCCCAGCTGTGTCTGCTCAGAGCTCAGTTCCGTTTCAGCGATCAGACCAAGCGCATCTTGTATAATCTAGGTTTAAGTGATAGTGTGTATGAATAAATGAATTTCATGGAACCGCGTGTTTAAGTTGCAATATATATCAATGACAAGTTGTTATTTTGAGGAATGAAATTTGACGAAGAAAATTCATTGTCAAAAATGAAGCAAACATATTGCAAATTTCAGACGAATCATCACTAGCAGAATCTTTGTACCTCATGGTATTGGGGTAATTGTCCGTTTTTTTCTTCATATTAATAAACTTAAAAAAAGATACGAGGGTCACGAAATAGTTTCGGGCGCATGCTTTGAGTATACTCATTATAAAGTGTAGAGGAAAGTTCTTCGAATTCATTATAGGATGTGAGGAAATTGTTGTGACTTATAATGTCTTTGTCCCTCATATAACTTTTCCACAAATTATTATTTTTATTTTTAAGATGTTTAAGTTTTTTATTGAACCATGGCGGAAATGTTTTGGAGGACCGCTGTCGCTCGCGAGGAATGTGAGAGGAAAAATGAAAAACTTAGTATACCCTATAGATAGTCACAAAACAATAATTCAATTGTTTTATTACCTCAAACGATAAATGAAATTTGACGCCGGCGTTTCTGCTGGGGCAATTTCAGTCAGTCAATAAGTTGAACACCGGGAGTGATGTAAAATCGTTTAGCGAGAACCATTCTTTCTTCTTATGTTAGGTTTAATAAAATTCATCCATTATACGTTTGGTTAATATTTTTCAAGCAAGAAGTTCAAAGGTTTATTATTTACTTGCAGACAAGTGTTAGGCCTTGCCAGCCTAAGAATTATAGCACGGTGTGACCACAGTCATGTATGCTTGATTGCTTGCTTATTGTTTTGAGTCTTTGTGGAATTGGATATTTGTAATTTATGAATGAGAGACGATTCGCTTAGATTTGTAGATAATAAAAGGTTATGATGAATCAGAGGCAATTGAAGTGGTTATTGCTTGATCATGTTTGTATTATTTGGTGAATCATAACATAAGTACGACTTAATCCATTTAAGCTCTCATCCTCCAACCCCATACTTTTTTAGTTTTCTTAACAAGATATATCTATTCAAAATTCCACATGAACGCTTGAAATCCAAAAACACCACTATCACCGCATTTTGATCACCAATCTCCTCTTCCTCCAATCAAAAATTAACAGTTTAAAGCGGTTTCACTCGAATGACGATTGCTTTTTAATTAGTGTAGCATTTCTTTCAATATATATTCTTTTAGTCGCACGAATCGTTCTATAAATTTCTCAAAGGCTGGGATCGTATTCACTGGTCTGAAATCTTCAAAATTTATTTCATTTAATACCTTTTCAATTGGAACAATCACTGATTCCGACAATATTTTTGACAAAATTAAGAGACAAAATCTTCACAAAAATTGATGACAATTTTTTGACATTTTTAACCAAGAAATGTGTTATTTTTGTCGTTAATTTGTGTGATTTTGGTGGCATTTATGTCAGCTTTTATTTTGTTTCGGGGATCCAAATTAAAATCTTATTTCAGTTCAAAAACTATATATTTACTATAAAATGTTTGTATAAAATTATGTTTTCAAATTTTTTATTAAAGTTCTCTAAACATAAAAAATCAACAGACGTTGACGGTACTTATTTCTTCTCTGCCCCATAATTGATATTGTTTGTTCAACACTTAAGTTTTTAACAGCTTTTGCAATATTTATTTTATATTTATATTGCCTGCTAAATATAGTGTTTTTATTAATTTAATTTTACCTTTTTTTTAACACAAACACCAAAAACACAACGAAAACAACTAACAACAACTTTCGCGTTCTTTACAAAATATCAAAAGTACCCAAAATTGGCGATAACTCGGCAGCAACATTTTCATGTCGACAAAACGTCATTTTAATGCCCAGAGTATATTGCCTAAGAAGATCGATGAGTTCCGACAAATCTTCTGCGGTCTATCTTTAGATGTGATATGCTTATCGGAAACATGGTTAAAGCCATGCGTCAGCGACCATATAATATCTCTTCCTGATCTATACTGTGTATAGAAATGATCGGGCTTCTCGTGCGGGGGGTGTAGCATTGTACATTCGTAGTTCTATACATGCACGTCTCGTTTCGCAATCAGCAAATAATGCTGAGGTAGAGTTTATTTTTGTGGAAATCTGCAATGGCTCTGAGAAGTGTCTTGTTGGTGTTGTGTATAAGCCACCCCATATATCAAATTTTAATTCATTTGAACCTCACCTGCTTGACGTTAGTCAATCCTATCAGCATATGGTGATTGCGGGAGATTTTAATTCAAATTTGCTTGTACATAATAGCCCATCTAACCAATTCCGCAGTTTAATTGATACATTCGGCTTATCTATTGTAAATAGACTTTACCCTACTCATTTTACAGATACTTCCGCGACCTTAATAGATATGTTTTTGACTGCAAACAATGAAATGGTTCTCTTTAATGATCAAATTTCTTTTCCGGCATTTTCCAAACATGACCTTATATTTCTAACGTATGACTATGAACCAGCGCGCGATCCTCATATCTCTACCTTCAGCTTCCGAGATCTTAAAGCTATTTACATTGATGCCCTATTTAGTGATGCTTATGCCTGTGATTGGGAAATGATCTATTCTATGAGAAGTGTTGATGAACAGATTAATTACTTCATGTACTTACTACAATATCTTTTTGAGACACATGTTCCTCTTAGAACGAAAAGTATTCTAACTTCGGGCAGCCAATGGTTCACCGCACGGATTCATATATTGATTTTAATGCGCAATAATGCGTATCGTAGATGGAAGCGATTTAGAACTTCTGAAACTTGGCACAATTTTTGTAATCTACGCAATTTTGTGACTAGTGAAATACGAAAATCTAAGAAGAACTACTTTCGATCGAAACTCAACACGAAGCTACCTTCAAAGAAGCTATGGCGCAATTTGAGAGTGATTGCAGTTGGGCGAACTTCGGAATGTAAGACTTACGTTGACCCTAATGAATTAAATTCAAACTTTGTCACTTGTAGTTCGGTTCCATCATCTGCACCTCCTGTCGTGAGATATAGCCCCACGGCAGGTACCAATAATACATTTTCTTTTGCTTGCGTCACACAGGAGGAAGTGTTTAACGCAGTTTTCTCAATAAAATCAAACTCATTGGGCATTGGTGACATACATCCTAAGTTTATAAAATTGCGTATACCAATAATTTTGCCATCCTTAATGCATATTCTGAATAATGTTATTTTTCGTTCCTATTTTCCCTCCTCCTGGAAGTTGGCTAAGGTTATTCCCATCCCAAAAAAGTCTCAATCGAGCGGCACCGAATACCGACCTATTGCGATACTACCATTTTTGTCCAAGGTTCTCGAAAAACTGCTTCGTTTGCAAATTGTGGATTATTGTGAACGTCATAACTATCTGAATAAGTTTCAGTCTGGTTTCCGGTGCAAACACAGCTGTACAACTGCTTTACTGAAGATCACTGATGACTTTCGTTTGGCATTGGATAGTGACATGATAACTGTTCTTGTCCTATTGGACTTTTCAAAGGCATTTGATTCTATAGATCACTCTTTGCTTATCAATAAACTAATAACTAATTTCCGTTTTTCAAGTTCGGCATCCAATATCATTCAGTCATATCTTTTTGGTCGCAGTCAGCAGGTCACTTATAATGGAAATTCCTCAACCTTTTTACCAAACACTTGTGGGGTACCTCAAGGCTCGATACTGGGTCCACTATTATTTTCGCTATTTATAAATGATCTGCCGAATGCTATTATCAATGCTCAATATCACCTATATGCTGATGACTTACAAATTTATATATCAAGGCCAGTAGGCTTAATTGAAGATGCCTTCGATCGCCTTAACAAGGACCTTTGCTCAATACATGAGTGGTGTATACCGAACAAGCTTCATTTGAATCCTATCAAATCTAATGCAATTTTAATCTGTAGGTATAGACTGGATACCTCGTCAATGCCTCGTATTGTGCTCAATAGTATCATCTTACCTTATCGCGAAAAAGTATTAAATCTAGGAATCATTATCAACAATACACTTTCTTGGTCTAATCAGGTATCTAATGTTATCTGTAAGGTGTATGGATCTCTGTGTAAGCTTTCTGTTTCGGCCTCCTATACTCCAATTTCCATTAGGATGATGCTGGCTAAGTCACTAATAGCACAGTATATATCATACAGTAGAATAGCTTAGAACTAACTACTGAAAAGTGAATTTTAGAATTTCAATTAAAAAAACATAACCTTAAAATTTCTCCCACAAGAGGGAACTATTAAGTATGATACGGACATAAATGGGCGAACAGTAGCTAGCTGCACGACCGTTGACGGAAGTATTAGTTTTATGTATGTACACATATCGGCAATCGGCGACAAATGTATTGTTCCATTACTAAACAGCTGTTTGACGGGAAGTATTAGTTTTATGTATGTACACATATCGGCAATCGGCGACAAATGTATTGTTCCATTACTAAACAGCTGTTTGACGGTAAAGTGGTGTCATTTTGCCTCTTTCCCTCTAGTAAAAGTTTAAGAATGCCATCAGTTCTCTTTTTTCCACTTTAGATTTACATAGGAATCCATGTAGTTAAAACTGTTGAAAGAGAAAGTATAGTCTCTTTATAGAAGCATCCTACTCACTTCACAGTTTTGACAGAGCTGGGCTACTGTATGATATATACTGTGCTAATAGTACCACTTTTTACTTATGCCAGCGAAATTTGGTCCAAATGTGATTCTGTTTCTTTGCGTAAGTTAAATACTGCATTTAACTCCGTTGCTCGGTATATTTATAATTTAGGACGTTTTGATCATATTTCTGACTTTGCTAAGACTATCCTTGGATGTCCCCTGCAATCATATCTTCTGTTTAAAGATTTACTTTTTCTTAATGGTATTATCTCTTCTGGCAGACCATCTTACTTATTGGAAAAAGTGCGTTTCTCCCAATATTCACGTAGTGTAAGTCTATTTGTACCTGGTGCTAGCTTTTCGGTCACTGAGAAGCAGTATTTTGTTCGGACTGTCAGAAATTGGAACAGCTTACCTTTGATGTTGCGAAGAGAAAGAGGTGTTGGTATGAGGTTCAAGAGTGTATTATTTGAACATTTTCGTACTAGCTAATTGTTTTTTCTCTTCTTTTAAAATTTGTTATTTCTTTTACTCTTAAATATAAGTCTTATTTTTCTTATGTTTTTTTTTTCTCTTTCTTTCTTTAAAATTTCGTTTCTTTTTAATTTGTCCATATATGTCGTTGCCTAGTACTTAACTTTAAATGTATTCTTTTATTTTCTTTATAATTTTACTTACTTATTGATTTTATGTTATATTATTAGTTGTAGAGTATATCTAAGTTAGATTAAGCTATTGTTGTTTAAACAGTTTTTACACCTATGCTGCATATAGTTATAAGACCATTGGGCTTAATTATGTAGAGCAAATAAATAAATAAAATTACAATTACAAATAATTTGTGACCACCAATTCTTGTGACACTGTTTACACCAAATAGTGACCCAAAAAGGCTGTCAGAAGAAAATCTAAGATTTGTGACATTTAGTTGAAGCAATATTGCTAATCATATTATATATAACAATTATGTGACAGAAAGTTCACATATTTCTGTTGTCACATATTTTGGCTACTTGGGTAGTTATTACCTCGTTGGCACTTAATGACTGCAATTTGACATTTAAACTTAACGAAAGTTCCCTTCTTAAGCCTGGTATTGTGTTCATTTCGCGGATAAATTTTGTATGGAAATTTAGCGGTGAAATTTAGTTGCGAAATATTTAGCCAGATCGCTGAAGAAAGTAGTATTGTGCTTTATCATCTAAAAGTTTGTTTAGTTTTGACATTTTTCTATTTCTTTTCTTGAATAGAATTGAATGTACCAAAATGTCTTCATTTTATGTACCAAAAATGTAGCAGGGTATTTCATATTAAAATGTACCAATAACGTACCAAAGTTATATGTCAAATATACTCTTCAATTTACAAATTTAAATGTTAAATTAGTAGAATTTATTTTCAACAAAAATATATGTACTATATTAACAAAAACTAAACCTTATTATTTCCCAAAATCATCAAATATTCATAAGAAAAAATACCTACCCTAAATCAAACAGTCTCACAAATTCATTAAAAGGTTCATTAAATAATTATCGTATTTATAGAACTTCGAACGTATGAAACGGAAATAATAAAGCTTTTGCCGACCACCAAAGAAAATTTTTCTTCGAAAAATGAATGGAAATATAAGAGATGAGAAGATATTGCAATTCTTCTACTTTAATTTAAATTGACTGAGAAGAGTTTTCTGAAGAAATTTAATGGTCAGTTCAATATTTTAGATTTATATATAATTTATAAAAGAAGATTGTGGAAAGAAAGGGGTCCTGGGGAAAATGTACCCATTTTTGATTAAATTGTACCTTTGTACCAAAAATGAATAAATGCTGCGTTCCTTTTCTCGTTCAGAATGAATTTTTTCAATCCATGTCGTTCTTTTTCTCGAGCTGAACGATTTAGTTTCAATCTGTCATCGCTTTTTTCGGACTCCGAATTGTTCTGAATGCATCTGAGTTCTTCCCGGATTCAAGCAGAACGATTTTAATTTGTATTCGTGAATGTGTTGTTTACAATTTGTACGAAGCGGTAATAGTTGAGTTTCAGTTGCTTTTGTTGGAAAATGGCTTTATTTTTCATAATCAACAATTTTTACGATTTTATACTTGCTTTATCAAATGGTAGAAATGCCACAAATTTGAAATGGTTCCGCTCCGTTCCTTTTCTATGATCACAGAATTAAAGTATGACATTGCTCTGTCGATTCATACAGATTCATTCAGAATGAGAAAAGGAACGCAGCAAAAGTAAGAAGTATGTACCACTATTGGTACATTTGTACCAAAGTGGCAACCCTGATTCCGCTATTAGTGACGAAATATTGTGAAAATGTATAGGGAAGTACGATACAGAAAGCACAATACTCTCTCTCCTCTCTCTGTCTTTCCTATAAAAATATATATACTTTAGTCACAGGCTATCAGCTGCAATGTGCCAAAATTTTGATGGAAATACTTGTCTTCTATATACCTTGTCAGTGACAGCTGTCAAACCATTACCCCGAGAGATTTTCAGTGTAAGCTTGAGGCAGCCCTAGGTTTTTCAAAAAACAAGATAGTGTAGCCTGGTGTAGCCCTAGGTTTACCCGGTGTTTTCATCGAACAAACCTAATGTAAATTTACTGACTTCAAAACTCAATAGTACACTGTGAATTTTAATATGCGTCTATTGTACTACTTATACTATGTATACTATTATTATAGGTGATCCGGATTATAGAATGAAATGCATTGGATTTTGGAAGGAAAACCTTAAATCATACCTCATTACTTATGATGACTTGGATCCTCTATCAAAGTACAGATGTTGGGTTTATCAAAGAGCAGATTTAAATCGTGTCCTAATGTCTCAAGGTATTTAATTTGTATTAATAAAACAACAAGTATACATAAGATAAGATTTCGCTCCATTTTAGCTGTGGGTGCATTTTGCAACTTAAGACAGGATGTAACTTCTTGGAATTACTCTGAAGGTGCAGCAGTTGCCATTGATATGACAGAGTATGAACGTGAACGAGATCAATGCCCCATGCACTTCGACGATGGAGAAAGCCCTTGGATGCAAACGGAGAACTACGTAAAAGTTTTTGACTGGGACTTTTTTAGATCTAGTGCAAATAGAGTCAATAGTTTTCTATATTTAGTTATTTTGTTTAGCGTAGGAAATGTGGTATTCATTTTAAATCTTTAATTCGTTTACATTGGCAAACTTACAACATATTAAGTCATATCTAAAGACAATGTTAAAATTAAGTCGAAATATCTTTAAGTTGTAATATTAGTACACTATACAAAAATGTTTACGGCAACTATCATCTCTTTAGGCTGAATTACAATAGACGTATACGTAAGTACATTTACTTACGTAAAGCGAATGCGCCCTTTAATTTAACAGGCGTACACAAATTAACTTTAACAAATTAACACAAATTAAATCAACTTTTGTTAATTTGTTAATTTTTTCAGCTTTACCACTTTTTAAAATTGAAAACATTAAATATCAAGACAAAATTCTTATGGAATGTGATATACATTTAGGCTAAAAATATCAATTTTTCGTAAGTAAACCTCAGTCTCGTTCAATTTCGTAAAGTTATTTACGTCTATTGTAGTTCAGCCTTATAATTTCAATCTCCCTATGCACCACATAAAGAATATGACCATTTTCTCAATAATTATAGGAAGAATTGTTGTGAGGATACTTTGCAAATAGTGCCTTTCTTTAATTTTAGCAGGCTAAAAACATGCACTGTTAATAAGGATCAGACATGCTGAATTAGGCAAACTATAACAATTACGTTGTTATACTATGAATAATTTATTTGTCTACTCAAGATAAAGTATTTCCAATTTCAACTATTTGCGATAAAGATCAGCGAATTAGACAGATGTTTTTTGTTATGCGGGTTTCTGGGAATTTCGATATTTGTGGGTTTTTTTTATTCACATTCTGCGTGAAAAAATTAATGACCCCTGATAAAAAAGATTAAATTTGTTATTTCTTTTATGCGTAGCATTTGAAGAATTGTTAAATAGACACGAAAAGATTAACCCAGTTGCTAGGACCAATTTAAAAAAATGAAAGCACTTTAAATCAGATATAGCAGGCAGGCCTTTCTTCTAGATTGAATACACTAATGTAACTATAACTTTAGCTTAACCTCTAGTAGACAAATTTGCGCCCAAGAAACTCTTCTAATATATCTAATTGTGATTGCTCATCTGGGTGTGATACATTTAACATTACATTTGACACATTTAAGATTTGTTTGTTTGTGTTGTTTTCTAAAAGTAAACTAAAGTTATTTTAATTAACTTTAAAATAGGCAGACAGTTCATTTTGATCTCGAAACTTCAAAATCCAAGCGTAACCAAGTAAATGTTCCTCTTGCTTTATTGTCGTTTTCACTTTTTGTGTCTGTTATCTTTGCCTGATCTAGTCGAATTAATAGGCTTGAATGAACAATAATACTGTTTTATTACAAAAAGAGTAAATGTATTCCATAAATTTAGTGATAAATTGGATTTATTTTAATTAAAACGTAAATAATTGCCCATTTATAGATTGTAGGTATAATTCAATCGTTAGATTAATATGTCAACGTTTAAAAATTCAAAAATGTGTCCATCGCACCCCGAAAAAGAGATTTACACGTATGGAGATTACAATTATGAAAATTTTGGATCATCCAACTGGATCTTTGCTAACTAGTTTACTCCAAGTTCAAGCGCATCATTTTAATTTTGTAGTGGAGCAGACTACATATATGTATTAGTACTGGGTTATTTGGTTTTTCGCTGCCACTTTTCGTGTTTTACATGTACTAGAGGAGCGGCATCTTCCATAGGCCTAGAGCGGCCAAGTTATCAAATCTGCCCCTGATGTAATGAATTTTTATTTTGGGACTTCAGTTGCGAAAATGTAAATGTGTTTAAAATATTTCCCAACTAGTGATAATAATTTTTTAGCAGAATTGATCGAAATAATTTTTATAAAATTTATTTATTTGTGGGAAGATTAAGTTGATTGCAGTCACTGACTTATTAGTTGGATTACTTTCCTATTGGCAAAAGTGGCAGAAGTTTTATTAACGTTTGTATGTCTCTATCTCCAGATCTAAATGTGCACTGAACCACTAAGCATACAGTAAATAAAATAGTTATCTCAATGAAAACTGCATCGAAAAATGGTATGACTTGTCTTCTTGAACCCTGTGGCTCTCCCAACATATTTCTTTTTGAAGTACTTCGCTTCTTGAAATCCACATATTTTATATCAATAAAACTAATAACAGGGCAAAACAAAAATTCTCTATGACTGAATTCTATAGCTAGTTGGTGTTTTGATATAAAAAAGTAGCTTAGAATTCGTGCATGCTCGATATCCATATTTTCCAAACATTTATTTGTTCACTCTTTTTTTAATATTAAGGAAAAAGAAAACATTTTGGACTGCAATTTTTTAGAGCTTCATTTTTTTATACGTGGAAGTAATTTAGGCAGTCTGTCCTGTTAAAAACGAAATTGTAGTTTTTCCTCCATTAGAGCATTTATAATTTTTTTTAGCAGGGCGGTAAATCGGTCCAGTAGTGTATATATTCAATTCTGAATAATGTAATTTCACATTTTATGCTTTTTGCATGTCTATAGGAATCGTATTTTCACGAACATAAAATTGGTGTATTGGTGTAGACAAATCGGAAAAAGCTTGATGTTGGCGTTCAAAAATATAAAAAATTGGAAAGAAGTGAAGAACTAAAAGAAAAATTTGTGAGAAATATGTAGGTAATACAATTAACTCCAAAAATTCATTGTAAAAAATTTAGTCTATTTATGGGCGTAAGATAATACCGATACCAATAACCTGGCTATCAGAGTTTATAATTACAGAAAAATGTAGATACTGATATTAATTCCAGTAACCATAATTTGAATAACGCCGTAATTTCAAATATTGTCTAATGTGAAATTCAGCCGCGAACTCCCATCCCACGATAAATAACAAAACTATTTACTAATAAATTTGGCACCAACTCCTTATTTTTTCTAAAACTTAAAATTCTTACAATTGATAGTCTTACCAGGATATATTTCTTAATAGATTTACCAGGACACATGACTTAGATATTATAGTTCATGCCCCGTACATGAATTTACAAAAAAAAAAAAAAATGTAAAATACAAATTTATATCAAACTCAGTTTTAAAGATATTAAAATAATATTTTAAGAAATTCCGTCCTTATTAAATAATTCTAACTGATTAAGTATGTTAACAAAAATATATAATTTTTGACTTGCTTAAGTAATACATGAAATACATTCCATGTTTTTTTAATGACTTTTAAATATTTATATTAATAAAAAAAAAGATTCAGGTTACATTTTAGAAAATACTATATATATATATATAAAAGAGAGGCGGGTAGGTATATAAAATCTGTATAGGTATATGATTGATGAATGAGTGACAAGAATTAAACGAACGACGGAAGATAGGGACAACTTTAATCGACCAAGATTATTGGCATTTTTACGACTAATTTAAGGTGGTATCAAAAATATCCATCCAGGGTGATTACTTTACTTTGGATCGAGGATAATCTGGGCGTTGCGAAATGTTCAAAAATTTTAACTTCAATTAGAATTAAGTATCGGTAGGACCGAGCGTCGAAATGATCAGCGGCAGATAAAAAGTCTCAGCGTGTTATATAACCAAGAAATCAGTTTTGAAAAAGAGCATATTTGTTTGAGACCTCAATTTCTTCGTCGCTGTCTAGTCTATATAAAAATGGTATTTTTTTCGTATATAGCTCACTGCTGGCTAAATGCTTTTAACCATGGTACAAAGATTAAGAAATATGGCCGATTCGAGCAAAGGTACATAAGATTTTCCTGGTGCTTTTAACAACTTTCGTTGTATAGAATACAGCAATCGATAAAGGCAGAGTAGATGATAATGAGAATTTAATCTATTCTTGCGTACCCAAATTTCTCGTGTCTGTAGATATAAACTGGCCTTAAATAGGTCACGCGACAGTCAATTTGCATCGTATCAACAAGCCACTACTGCGTATTCACCCTTAAAGCCTAGTATCCAGTTCGCGTAAAATGGGACATTTCCATACAAATTTTAGCGCTGGTAAAATCACAAGCAAAATTTTTACTAACAATTTTACTAGTGCAGTACGGAATTCACTGCTAAAAAGTGAATATATCTCTATTTTGAGATAGATGGCGCTTTGTATGCTTGTCGATTTCGAAGGGACCTCAGTGCAGTGTACTGTCGCAATTATTTGTGAAATTTTTAAGTTAAATGAATTAAAATATTTTATTTAAGTTATTTGCATTAAGTTTAAGAAGAAATTTCTTTCTATATATAAAAAAAGAGCATTTATTACGTTTGACGTTTCGTATATATAATACGTGTGTCCACAAATACAAGGAATATGACAGAAATATGTTCGATGGACTTCAGTGCTCCCCGCTGCCAGAAAAAGTGCAACACTGAATTGAAATCGACATTACTTTTCCTTTTTTATTAGTGGACGAAACACGTCAAACCCAAGTGTCAAAATTTTAATGAGAATAGCTGGGGCCCTATTCTTGAATAACGAAGACAGATAACGTATACGTTAATCTGTCAAAAACATTCGAAATGAATGTTTATGTGGTATTCTTGAAATCCGCATTCGTTATATTCGTACGCAAACCATTCGTTATATAACGAATGGGGTTGAACCATTCGTTATTTATCGCATACGTTAAAATCATTCGTAATTCAAGAATAGGCCCCCGGGTCTTCTATATATCTTGGGCCCAACCCAGATGAGAACTTTTTAGGGAAGGAAGGCATTTCCTTCCCTTGCCTTACACGTGCCATAACAATGTTGCTTCGCGTAGTTCCTTATACGATTACCGAAATTAATTGTGTGCGTGTTTAATTAAGTCACAGTTTTCGATATTCGCAAATTCACAACACAATGATTATTAAATTATTATATTATCACCTTAAATCGAAAATAAACATCTGTACAGCCGTCCGATGAGAAATTTCAGAAATTTCGCAATTTCAAAATGCCCGGCTTGTCGTAGTTTGGTATGCTGCCCGTACTCCCGATCGAAATTTGGTATTTCGGAATTTTTCCTACCCCCGAAAACTGGTTATAATCTGACGCGTATGGACCCTGAAATACATTATCCAGTGGAAATATAATCAGTTGGCTATTCCCGTGAATTTTATATTGGACTAGATTCCAAAAGTAAACGGCTTGCTTATATATATAAATTTAATTTAGTAAAGAAATTGTTTTCGTTCATAAATAAATCATAAAAATTAACCAACTTGTTATTCATTGTACTTATGAACTTTAGTTTAGTTTCAAATAAATATTTTATGTTGTAGAAGTGAAGTATTTCATCAATTATTGTCTGGCAATTCTGGCTGTTGTTGATATCAAGTCCATCTTGTCAAACTCAATCACAAAAGTCAAACAAGACGTCATTTTACGTCAGTCAGTTGCCAGAATGTCATGTGGGTTGTTTGTTGTTCGGCATGATGCGGGTTTATTTGCATAATCCTTTTTTGATTAAAATGCGGGAGAAAAGTTCAAAATCATTTAATCGAAGTAAGACCAGTGCTTTGTGTGTTAAAAATATTTGCATCAGTAAAATTTTTAATAGTTATAATTAGTGAACCTATAGCATATAAAAGTGATTTTGTGATATATACAGAAATTTTTGTGAGAGCAATTAACGTTATATAAGGTAAAGCAGCAAGAAAGTGCAATAAAAGAAAATTGATGTACTAAAAAAGCCTTCACACTGTTTTAAGCCAAAACTTGTTCCGGAGTTTACAGAAGGTTTGTAACTCACCTATTTGCTTTCAGTTTGTTTCGTAATTTTAATTCATGGAACACTTTCTCCATTCACTCTAAAAAATTTTACATTCATGTTGCAATTCTGGCGAAATATCTGAAATATTTAAATCAACATTACGTGATAAACATTATAAAACATTTTGAGCTACTATTTAGTATGTATATTGGTATTCTTTATAAAACTGCGAGTTAACATATTTTTGAAAAAGAAAGTAGATGCATGTAGTATTTACTTTATTTTTTGTCTTGCGTATAATAATATCTAGATAAATGTATTAAATTTTATTTTATCAAAAGAATTTCTATATACCAATTCAAATATGTATGCCGCATATTAGCACTTCGTTTGGTTAAATCTTTTTATATGGAGGGATTTATTTGAAGTACATTAAAGTAGTTAACATCTATCTGGAAGGTTGACAAGTTTTTTCGCGGTTCATTGTAGAATATCTATTGTGAGCACTTTTTCTTATTCTGACAAGTCTTCAAATGCTTATATCGAGGCCTCCCTTCCTATTTCCTAAGACTACTATTCGTTGTAATAAAATCAGTTTTTATTGACAAAATTCTCATCTGCATAATCTTCTGTAAAAATGTATAACAACTGCATGACTGGTCAGTAGATGTAGCTTCTTTAAAAGCGATTCTGTTGCAATCAGGTGTTGATCTATCTTCACAAAAGGTCAATGACAATGTGCACTATCGCGCTATTGCACTTCATTCCTCTATGAATTTATTGAGCTAATAAACTGCATTCCTTGACTGGTTTAGATGTAAATTTACATCTACTTTTGTATCTTTAGATTTGGTAATTATTTTGCTGAGATAATAGAAGATCTTTCTTCCTCCATTTTTGGGTAATTTATGCATACTGTATTATGTAGGGTATTAATGTTTTCTATATGCCGTTAATATATAGTTCAGATAATTTTGTTTATTTCGTTTAGCAATTTCTATTAGTATTTACGAATATTTACAATATATTCTTATTGTTGTTAATTACGTTGGATATTTCTCTTTTACAAATTCAATTATTTTCTTCCTAAAAAATCTAATTTTAGTTTTAGTATCTATCGGTAGCATATTAAAAAATTGGAAACTTCTATAAACTATGCTATTTTGACTGATTTCTATATAATAGTACTCTAAAATCAATGGGGTTTCTTAACATAGCCTCTGTTTTCATTTTATATATGAAAATCAAGACATTGATTACAACACGTAAATTTACACTTAACCAAATAATGAGTTTAAAATAGTCAATAGAGTCGTATATACATACGTTTAAGTATAGTATGGTCCTCATTGCCCTATTCTGCAATCTTTGCAGTCTCAAAATAATTCAATAATCTTTTGGAATTTTTTTTAGCAATGAAATCAAAGTACTGCTTGAATTTTAAATGAAAATCAACAATAATACCTAAATATTTAATTTCACTAACTTTTTAAGTTTTTTTATTATCCATTTTTAAATTTTAAACAACACCCACTTTGGTAGCCCTGTAACTATGTAAGCCCTCTAGCTCAACTTCGTTAGGAACTTACCACCAATCTGTTCAATGTATGTTTTACGTTAGAATGCTTTGACACGAATTTTTGATAATGCATTTTATTGCCACTTTTCTCGTGTGACGTGTTTGATCTCCCATCTGTTTGGCGCCGGTTACAAAATCTTGTTTACGACATTTCGAAAACATATCTGGTATCTACCGATGTTTTTAATTTTGAATCAAGTAAGACGATTGAGTATTCAAAGCCAACTACGCAGTCCATATTATGTATACATTATATACATATGTCTTTTGTGTGAATCTTTCCTTTCCTTTGGCAGCCAGTTAATAAGAGTAGACCTGGTTTCTTTTGTGCGGAGTATAGAAACCAATGTTTATATTGTGCAGTGCAAATCTGCAAATTTTTGTATGACAACTGTACCAAGAAGTTACCAGATTTTTGCTATTTTCAAACTTGCAATTATTACGTGAACGCCGTGTATAACATGTTACTTTCTAGCCCAACGTCTTCTCTAGCAGTGTCCAAATCAGACATGGTAATTTTTTGTCGATTACTTATCAAAAGTCCATTCCATTCAATTTTCTAGTAACTAAAATATTAATCGGCTCTAGCTTAAATTTTCTGTGTTAAGTCATAAGGGAAATATTCTCAAAAACAAACACGCCGTTGCTGCATCTTTAGCTCCTATGGAAGGAATGTTTTCGTTTGCGTTATGGTAGCCTAATTGATGACTTCTTAGCGTATCGCGTAATTATAGCTTCAAAGCAAATTAATCAATAATTGAGTCAAATTACTATATTCTAAAAGTTCTAAAATGTTCGTGTTTTTTATTAAAATTGTCTGTCCGCTCTTTTATTAAAAGTATTTTAATCTACGAAGAGGCCATATTAGTTATCAATCAAAAATTGGATTGAATTTGTCAATCTGATTACATTTTCCCTTATTTTATTATTTTATTGAAAGAGATCCTTTATTTTATTACTTTCGGGAAAATTTCAAAGTGAAATTTTCCGGGCTAATTTTATAGCACCTAGGGTACAGCTTAAGTGAAGCTGCATACATCTTTTAGCCAGACAAATAATATTTTAAGGTGATTCATTTTTGAAACTAATTTTAAATAACATTTGCAACAGTTATTAATTAATAAACTTTTTTCCACTTTTTTGGTAAAGAATTTCCCCCTCGTTCTTTTATATATATATACCTTATAGCCATAATACCAACAGGAACAAACTTATCCGCAAAAAACCCAAGAAAAAAAGTAGTTTTATACCCGTTTTTGAGCTGTCCCCGAATTCCGGGGACTTTTCACACCATATTTGGAGAGCTGAAAGATAAGTGCATACCAATTTTCAGCTTGGTTAGAATTTTTCCGAAGTGAAATCCTAAAGTTCCTGGATTAAGAGGATAGAGGAGTGCGGGGTTGGTTGAGCAATTGTTGGAAAGGCCGTGAAGTCCTTCACATCACACACCCTGTACGTTTTAATATACAGGGTGTTTTGTGAAAAACTAGCATGATTTCTTAATCATCTTGTAAATCCAAAACGGTTTACATGCCCCCAAACCTGTTGTACTATAACCTCCTGCCCAATGGTCTACCATGGCGGAAACACCCTGTATATCTGTTACTCATTAGGTGTAACTTGACAAATTTCTTCTAATTCTTGTTATAAAACCGATTTTTTCGTAACTTCTTTTGGATTATATTTCTTAATATAAATATTTTCGACTTACATTACAATTTGTCATTAGAAAATATTGACAATTTTGAATGTTTAATATAGATTAAAACTAATAAAGCTCCCAGCACTGATCCCTGCGATATCCCCATCTGAATTCTCATTGAATCAGATGTAGCTTGTCCAATACGTGGCTTCTGTGATTTATCTAATAATAAATGATACTTATACCAGCTAATATATAGAGCAGAAGATTGCTATCGTTTCCAAAGCGCTCAATTAAAGGTCATGAAGACTGATGTTATTTTTTTTGTTTGCTTTCATTTTCCCCTTTCATGATACTATCACCATATTCACATCCTATCGGCGACACCATCAGTGAAAAAATAAATGCTATGATCAATAAAAATGGCTACAATACCTACATTTTGACTGAGATTATCACTTACAATTACATTATGATGCCGTAGGGCAGTAGCCATAATGGCTACTTTTTTCATTATGTTCCTCGATGTAGTCATAAATGAAATCTTCATGAATCTGGGAGGAATTAGAGTTTGTTCCAGGCAGTGTAGCGCGGTATATAGAATACAAGGTCTATGTACATACTTTAAACCATGGTTTAAAGCCATACGCACATGCAACGTCACCCGCACAAGCAACACATGCAATTCCTGTGATTTTGTATGATTTTTAGTTTTTGTTTGTTTGCTTCTTTTCGAAACCAGCCACAATGTAAGGTTAGTCGGAGTGAAGTTGCTAGTTATATATCAGAAACTTAGTATATCAGCGTAATAATGTAACAGCTGCTTGTTCACTATTTTTTCCATCACTTTTTATACCCTAGATGAAATCATAGGGGTATACTAAGTTTGTCATTCCGTTTGTAACACCTCGAAATAATGATGGTAGAGCAAAATGGATTGGACACCCATTCATAATATTAAAAGTTATTTTGATTTTTGCATGTCCGTCCGTCCGTCCGTGCGCACGATAACTCGAGAACGCGTATACTTAGAGCTGGAATTTTGTGCACCGACTTAAAAAAAAAAAAAAGTAAAACATTTTTATTGTACTAAAAACTTCTGCAGAATACGAAATCCTATAAAATTGGTTATATGCGAAAAACAACTTCAAAATCAAACTTCAATAGATCGGTGACCATACGAAATTTAATACGGGCATTCATTTAGGGTATCATAAGAATTGGTCTTAGACCAATTCTAGCTTTTTTACTTGTTCGTATACTGAATTACAGGTCTGAACCATAATGAAAGAACTAAAGGAAGGGAACTAAGCAATATTTTTGCAGCATCCGCTTTCCAATCGTCATCATATAATACACCGTAAAGTTAAACTAAAAAAAAAAAAAAATATGTAGTTGAGCATCTTCAGCTTCAATCTCCTCTTATATCGATCGAGGGACATATAGTGCTAACAGTCGCTACCTATCACACGCTACTTTGTGCTGAGACCCCTGTATCTTTTTCGGTATTCAGCATCGATGTAGATTCCATATTGCCAGTGTCAATTTCGTAAAGAGATCAACGCAAAAATTCAGCTGACTGCTTCTTTATTGGTCGGTAGATTGCATATTTTATTCTCTCCAGAATCACGTAAATTAGAATTTTCCCCACTGTTGACAGTACACAGATTCTTTTCCAGTTGTCCCTTCTTAGGAAAGGTACAGGTGTTTATGCTTTTTCAAATATTGGTTGGAGGATATTCTTCGATCCGTTTCAATCCGATAACTCTGACGAGGGTTGTTATCTATATCTGCAGTTTTACCATTCGGCAGCAACATATGTAATAGCGGCTATTATTTTTATTCTAGATGGTGCTTGGATAGTATTAATTTGAAAGCTCTACGTTTTTTATCATATTTTAGTGTAGCCATTTGCCACTGATTCCTGCATTTTCCACTTTATCTGTGTGACGCTGCATATATATATCTATACAAGCGTCCATTAGGGAGTAGAGACCACATTTCATTGTCCATGTTTTGTTCTTGTGCGTAAAGTAAGGATCGCCATCGTTAAGTCAGTCCGAGGCAGTGCTTGCCGCTTCGTTGCAGCAGGCCGCCGCGCTGCGTAGCCGTGGAGGCATGCCAAAAATTATATGAAATTATAGCAACAATTGCTACACTGGATTACTTCCGTATGGATACATAGCTGATCAGTGTTTTCCCTCATAACTAATGGAACATTATTATTATACATATACTTACATAAAAAACCGACAGAATAAACTCCCGGAACTAGTTCAACTGTATGAATTCAAAATCATTTCTAAGAAGTTGTTTATCTTATCGAAGGCCTTATGTTTGAAAATCCAAAAGCTTTAATTTACACCTTTAGGTGCTATGTATCAATACAATACAGGCTATTTTTGATCAGCTCTGTAGCATTAGTTTACTTAACATTATCTGGGAGCGTTTGAAATTAAAACAATATCCTTGGCTCTGGCACTCATTTTCATCTGTTTACTTGCTATTCTATTTTTCGACGCTTTACTGAAATATTTTTAATTACAATTGTTTCGTGAAATCATACACTGCCCCGCACCCGTTTTCTCATAAATGTTTCGGGAAATCACACACTGCCCCGCACCCGTTTTTTTTTAACACAGGAATTTATTTTTAATTCTACATCATTCATTTGCTTAGACATTAATATTATAACTATAATAATCCAATGGCATGTGGATATGTGGTCTATTTTGTAGTGTGCTATGGTACTCGCTGGTGTTAGTTTTTATCGGTTGCATTATTTTATTCCATGTTTTAAATGGTTTAATCTGTGTCTTAAATACTTCAATTAAAAGCAATAACATTGCAGATAAATCATAGTAAATTGCTTTAGGATTTAAGGAAAGGCTAAAAACAGATGAAATTATACATCTCGCACACTGTTACAATGAATGGCGGGTTAATGCCACAATATGTCTTCTTTTTGCTTGCGGTTGATTTGCATTTGAAATAGATTTATTAATCCGTTAAACATCCATATCAATAATTTTATGCACCGATAATAGAGACGAAGCCAGTCCCCCTGCAAAATACTGAATTTTCGAGCAAGACATTAAAACTCTACACGGAACCAGTTTTTCTCAACTTTTTATATCTCATGTAAATCATGATCATTATTTTTGTTGCTTATGTCGCAGCATTTGGTTCATGATTTTGTTTGCTACATTGAAATAAAACCATATTGGATTATGCAATTTTTAATTTCAGTAGAAACAATCAATAAAAAATATTAAACGAAACATTTATTTTTTATTTCTACAATGTGCAAAATTAATAGGCATAGCGTACGTGACTTTGCTCTGTGTACCTATAACCATGAATGATTTCTATCTTCAAATGGTGTCTCATTCATTCGACTGCATTGAATAAACAGCTAACAAGAAATGGCATATCGAGCGAATACAGTGTACGCGAATAAGCCACTCACAGACGTTAGGATAAGTGATATTTTGACGTTTCTGAAAGTAATCATTTCAGAGTTCCGGGAGTTCAGCGACTTTTTCAAATTTATTATTATTAATAACCATAAGAAATTTGAAATAGCGTATTTTTATTCAATTTTAGTGTTTTATAAAATTATTGTGCACCAAAACATTTAAAATTTTCTCACTATACATTTAAAATTATTGTCAACGAGTGGCTTAAGCTTTCACTCGATATGCCATTTCTTTGTTAGCTATTTATTTAATGCTTGACAGCCGGAAAGAGCAACTCTTGGTGTTTTCGTTTTTGCTTCGGGATTAACTCCTGCCCTTTGAAGAAGCAAACGCGTATTCGAGCTTGCGGTGCAAGTCTTGGAGTCATGACACATTTGAATCTTGGTGCTAGCTCTGATGAGGGGTAGTTGTAGCCCAACTAATCCAACGCAATTATTATCAATATATGAATCTCGGAATTTGCATCTTGTAATTGTGTGTCGCATTTGTTTTTTTACAAAATTTGATAGATCTGAAACGTTTTTAGTTTTTTTTTAATTTAATTTATAGTATTTTTTGCAGACAATAATAGCAGTTTGCAACCAATGCTATATAGAAGTTCCGCCAATTGATCTCAATGGAGGCATTTGCTTTTTACAAGGTGAAAAATGTGAATTGAGTGTATGGAGTGATAATACGGAAACTTCATTGGAGATTTCTGAAATTCAAGCGCGCAAAAAGCCAATATTCACAGTCATCACATTTCCACAACTTTCAAAAAGGTTATTATTTTCCTCAAAATACTCTAATGCTCTAATTTGAAAACAGCAAAAATTTCCCAAAAATAACCCAAATAAAATCTTTTAATTCATTCAACTCAAGAATTTTAGAAATAATCGTGACAGTACACTTTGACAGAGTAGATGACAATTGAACTTGACTATGTATCTATTTGTAACACCGAGAAAAAATCCAGTACAAAGTAGGGGAAGTTCAGTGCAAACATATGTCGATTTCCATTGATATTTTAAGAAAAGTGTACGTCAATCAAAGAAAAACGAGTTCAATGGAACAACTTTTGACACAATGAGAATTTGATAGTAGCTCATATCCGTGTAATTTGTCAGATTGAAATTTTGTGGGAAAAATAACATCAAAATAACGTAAAAATTATGAAAATTGTAAGTTAAAAGATTTTGGCTTGATTGAGGATTAAGTTGATGCAGTAATAGTTGAAGATTGATATGTATAGGTATTGCTCAATGACATTCAGTTGTGACATTTCTCATGTAGATTTGTGCGATTTTCGGTGTAACACCGTCGATTTTTCGGGTGTAGCATTAGGGTCATTTGACGTACACTTTTTCTAGCAGTGCAGGTCAATGGAACGATTTCGGTGTAACACTGCAAGAAAAGTGTAACAGTTCTGCTAGAAAACGTGATCAATAGAAATCGGTAATAGTGTTGCACTTCTGTTATAAAAGTTTTCTGATCGAATATTTCCAGTCCCATCGAAGTCGACATTAGATCAGGCAGTAGAGACAAGTGATTCTCGGCCAACATAGGGATAACTGAATCACTTTAGTTAGATAGTCAAATGATTCTTTTCTAAATTGTTCCGAACAACTTAGTAGGTATACCCGATGGATTTCATCTCTAGAGCTTAAAAAACGCAAATGCAATATTTGTGGTGTAATACCATTGAATAAATAACTAATAAGGAAACGGCATATCGGGTGAAAACGTAAGCCACTCGGCGAAATGTATTAGTGTGCTCTGTTTGTATTCGTTTCTTCATGGCAGTAATGAAATCCTGACATTCTGAAGGGGAACATTTTTTATAATCCAAATTGCTATGTAAAATAAACAAATTTTTAGCTCCCCCTTATTTTCAGAAAATATTTCTTGGCGTTGCCTTTGTATGACTGGCATAATTTAGCCACCAATGACAATTCAATTGTAAACTAACAAACCGGCATTGGTAAAATGTTAAATTTTTTGCCATGGCTCTTTATTTTTATAGATATTGCACTTTTATTTTGTTTAAAACTATATAATTAATAAGTAAAGCTATTAAGCTTAATTGAAGACTGCTTTCCCACGACAATAACTCTGTTCGTTCCTGCAGCACAGCGCACTTCATTATGTTAATTTAGGACTCCGGAGTCTCTATTGCACAAAATGTCGTTCACAAAAGAAATATTCCGCACTTATTTCACACTACTATTCATAAAAATCACGTTTAATTAATTATTTTTCCCAATATCGCGAATTGAAATCCGAAACTTATTTTCAAATAATATGAAATGTCAGAATGTTGAACTGACACAAAATAGCCACTAGGCCCTCTTGTCATTTCCCCCCCCCCCCCCCCCACCATAGGTCACACTGTCATTGTAATGCTTAAACACGTACACTGTATACGCACGATACCCCGCTTCCTTATTAGCATAGATGGCACAAGAACTAGATGTCGCATGGCATACTAAAACAGAGTATACAGATTGTGAAATGGGTAGTGTATTCTGGAATGGACCATAACATGCCAAAAGCAAATGTTTTTATAATAGCAGTTTTGTATACATTTAACCGACTTCTTCCATACTTCAGATACGAAAAAATATGAATCACTCGACGCATACATCATTTTAAATCTTGTGGTCCATTCCGGAATGGACCACCCCGCCATATAAATTTTGTATACTTTTTTGGTACTGTATGCGACATCTAGTTCTTGTGCCATCTATGTTATTAGTTATTTATTCAATGTGTAATACAGAAACACGACAGATCTCTGACAGATTTGAAACATGTGTGCCATGAGCTTGCTGGTCTTTTCTGTTCCACTTTTTATTTGACAGTTAATCTCTAATGAACTGCCCTGCTCTGCTTCGAATCGAATTTTTTGATCACATTACCTGTTGCTTTGCAGGATATCCATGTAATAGGTCAGCCCTGTCAATCGAAACTGTCAAGTAGCCAGTAGGCAAATATAAAAAGGATGAAAAGTATAATATTTACCTAACTTATTTACATAACTTTCCTAGTAAATAAGAGAGTAGCAGCTGATCTTTCGATACATGAAAAACAAAATCTAAATTTTGATAAAGTAGATACCTACTAAAAAATTGCAATTACCGTAGTATTCTTGGTATATTTTTTATATTGATTTGTAAACAAATGCCAACCGAAGCAAACTTAAAAAAATAGAAATCGGAAACCTGTTACTAAATTTACTTTCCTTCGTTGGAAATAAATTTTATCACTCACTTAAACACATACACAGTTTTAATATTTCTCCACGAAATTAGTATACTTCAGTCAGTACCTATGTATATAACTCAGTTCGACATACATATAAACGTAGTATACATATGCCTGCTGCTACGTAGAATGCTAGCGGTAAGCGCAATCTTTGGCAAATACTTTTTTTAAATTTTACGCATATATTTGCTCTCTCGTACTATTTTTAAAAGTACCCAGTAAAAAATATCGCGTGGAATTCATGCAAATTCTGCGAGGAAATATACCACGTAACTCTATATGGAAAATGGACAGAATTTTCTATACCGATGGTGTCTATTTTCACGAAAACGCCGTGTACAATATTTCAGCTGTCTACGTTGCCGCGCACTCAGGCAGTTTCCAAATATGTAGTGAAAGACGAAATTTTTGTATGGTACCTATGAAGGAGTTATCCGATTTGAAACCATTATCGAGCTTAATTTTACTTTTTTTTTGTTTTTTTAAAAGGCCCATGTGCAAACCTCAGCTCTCTAAGTTCACGCATTCCTGAGTTATCGTACGGACAGACAGACGGATGGACAGACAAACATGCACAAATCAAAATAACTTTTAATATTATGCGGTGTCCAATCCATTTTGTTGTAACATCATTACTTCTAGGTGTTACAAGCGGAATAACAAACTTAGTATATCCTATGATTTCATCATCTAGGGCAGGGCTTCTTAAACATTTATCATTCACGACCCCCTTTATGGTTTGGGTTTTTTCGCAACCCAAAAAAATATATAATATAGATATATAAATACTTTGTGATGATTTATTGATTAAGTAACATTATATATACACATGATAAACATAGTTTACATATATTTATTTAAAAACATAAAAAAAATAAAATTAAAAATTGCACAAAAAGTTAAAACCCCCAAGATTTCGCTAAGCGACCACATTTGGGGTCGCGACCTAGAGTTTAAGAAGCCCTGATCTACGGTATAAAAATGGTCTAAATTGAGCAACCTCTTCTTGGTGTTTCCATATCAAATTTTAGGATTTTTACGTATACTGTGAAAACGATCAGTCCTAGACGTTTACAAGAGAAAAGACAGGCGCTTCGTCCGGTACTTGAAGCCGGGACCTTTCGCTTTCCGGGAGAATGATCGCTCTTAACTCTGCGCAAACGAGACAGATGATTCTTCCTCTTGTATTTCCTAATTTTAGATAGCCTATTAAGCCACAGTTGTTTTCAGCTGACATTAACCAGTAACGATGAAAACGTACAAATAAATTGTCAATTGTTGCAATTTTTATTTATTTTTATCTCGTCACATACGGCACTCGAATTCACAATTTTTAGAATCGGTCATAGATGGAATAGAAAAATTTTAGAGAGCTTTTTATCTTTATACGATTCTAAATTAAATTAATAAATACAAGAGAAAACACAACCGCCTCGTCTGGGGTTTGTAATCGGGACCCAGCCGACTGCTTGCTTTTACCTCTGAGCTTTTTTAATTTTTCTATCTTATGAATGTAATCTCTTTTTACTGGGTAATTTTGTAAATCGACCTGAAAAACTGCCCTAAATTGTTTTTTATACTCTGAAAAAAAAAAAAATCCTATTGACATTCTTGGTTCATACGTGTTGTCCTCAGAGTTTACTTGTTTAAAATACACTGTAAAAAATCAATGCGTCGAATGATTTAATTCGAAATTTCTCAGTGTTTCCATAAAGGAGAACTACTCTACTCAGAAAAGCTTTTACCACTGAAAGTTCAAAATGCTATAAGTTTGCCATTCCGTTTGTTATGGATAGAAATTATGTAGACAAGACAGAATGAACTGGACGCAGACATAATATTAAAAGGTATTTGATTTTGACATGTTCGCACGTACCTACCTACGATAATTCGATAAAACGTTGACTTGGAGAGTTGAAACTTTTACACGTTTTTTGCTAGAAATTATAGACATAAATTCGAAAATGGACTTAATGAAGAAACTCCCTTATAGGATAGCCATGAAAAATTTTAGTAAGGGTGCTCCGGAATTTATGGACGAGCTTTAAGAGCTTAGACTACGTTTTCAATTGAAAAAGCCCTATAAAAAATTTTCGATTTTGGGTATGCAGAGATTTAGCATATTTTTTGTTGGAATGATTGATTATGTTAACGGATATTTTTGGCCGCAGCTCTAAAAGTATTCCCACCTAAATTGACAGAGTCCTGTATTATTCTGAAAATATTTCCTTTTATATAGGTTAGAAATAGAGCTTCATAAAAAAAATTGTATTTTTTTTTAAATAAAACCGAGTTGCGCTTTTCCCCCGAATTCGCTAAGAAAATCCAATTCACACTTTTGTTAGAAAATATCTTACAGTTTGTCCAAAAAGGGAGCTATGCTATATTATTCCAGGCGGAGATTTATACAATACTGATTAGTGTCTACGAAAATGTAAGGATAAAAGCATCTTTATCTTTTACGACAGTCAGGCAGAAATCCGATCTATTTCATCGTCCGCGTTGAAATCAAAGCTGATGTGGGAATGGCAAAACGCCTTTGATAAATTGAGTAGATTCAATTTGATGAGCCTGATTGATTCAGTCTTTGCTAGCAACGAAAAGGCTGATGAACTTGCTAGACAAGGCTACCTCTGGTCGAGCTTATAAAAATATCGTATTTTACGATGAGTATGTCTATATAATGATTTAGAAGGCGTTGACCTAAAGAGCTGAAATTTTATACACATAATTATAAACATTTTATTTCTCGATCGAAGACGAGAAAAATTAGGTAGCTCATGCGTAGTCTTACAATACAGAAATTGCGATTTTTTATTTGGGTACTGCTTCAGAGAGTGCAATAACTACATATTATACTATTGCAATTTCAGATGTAATTTCAAAAAATGGAAAATGAGGAACTCCTTTTTAAGATTGTCATACAAACATTAAGATTTTTTACGTATATTGAGAAAACGGATTGGAGACTTGGAGAGATCGGAATGTAAAAATCTATAAATTGGCTATTGCATATCTGTAAAATTATTTATTGCTTATTATTGATTATATTCAAGAAAAATGCAAGGATAATGTCTATCCGACTCTGCTTAAATTTAAGTTAAGTGCCGACGCGGCAGTGGCGCATTGAATGTAGTTTATCGCAATAATTAAATTGGATGCGAATCCGCAGCGCACGCATCGCATCCAACACATCACACCGCACTCCAATGTTCAACTGGACCTTACTCTAAAACGTGTTTAAAATCTTACATTTATTTTTAGACAATTATCCCATGAACACAAATTGATCCAAGTGTAATCTTAAGAACGAATAACACTTTGAAGGTGAGCTAGGTTATAAGCAGTAGCATTTATGTCAAGTTGCGAGTATAGATTTATATACCTATATTGAGAAGCCTCAAAATATTCTTCATAATTACTTGCTGTCCTTACTGCCTTTCAGTCGGTGGAACAAATATGTACATCGACAAATTATGTAAAGTAATAACTACACACTGCAATTCTTGAAGCTGGAATTATAATCTGACTCAAAATAGCAAAACAAAATACTGCTACCTTAATAGCTGCCTGTTCTGCCTGTGAATTTTAAGTTGCACCATGATATATGGACTTACTCTTTACATAATGAGTTAGACTTCATCCCTGACCCAACCATCATCCTATACCTACAATTCTCTTCAGAGGCAGCATACTAACCCATCTAAACTAGAGCTGAAAATTGGATCCGGAATTGTTAATATCCGGATACCCGGATCTGCGAACTATCCGATTCCTGAGATCCGGATCCGGATCCAGACTGAACAAAAAAGCTTCAAAATTGTGTGGTTTCATTGAGAAAATGAAAATAATCATGACATTTATATTTTTCAAAAGAAACAATGCAATCTAGAGAAAATTTTGACCTTTTCTGCTTAGTCTGGATCTGGATCCGGATAGTTAGGATCCAGATCTGGATAGTTGGGATCCGGATACTAGGATTCGTATTCTCCGGATACCCGGATTTGAGGAATCGGATCCTAATTATCTCGGATAATCCGGATACTCTCAGCTCTAATCTAAACAGGCTCACAGACAGCTCTTGATGCACGTCATTTTATACCTTAGATGAAGTCTATAGGGCCGGCGTACACCTTGTCGCATACTGCACGCGAATGTTACTATTTGGTAATGAGAGACAGTCGGGAGAGGGGGGAGGGTATCATAACAATTGGTCTTAAACTAATTCTAGCTTTTTTACTTGTTCACACGGGCTTTTTAAGAAAAAAGTAAGCTTAAGTTCGAAAATGGGACCCGTCGGGTAACTCATTCGAGGGGTTGCCATACAAAAATTTCATTTTTCACTATATATTTGGATACCGCCTGAGAACGCGTCTTTGTAGAGAGTACACAGTGTTTTCACCGCAATGGTAAATAAAATTTCAAAAATGGACTAAACCGGACAATCCGAAATGCAATCCACTTCAAAAAAACAAAATTGCACAGATGGGTGACGCTATGAAGTTTCATACGGGTATTCATCTAGGGCAGGGCTTCTTAAACTATGGGTCGCGTACCCACATGGGGTCGATTAGCGAAATCTAGGGGGGGTTAAATAAATACAATTTTACAACTTTTGCAATTTTTAATTTTACATTTTTTGTATGTTTTTAAACAAATTCTAAAAATTTGATTTTTTCATATGTATGTACTATGTATATTGTATCTAATCAATAAATCGTCACAAAATATTTATATATTTTTATTTTATATCACAATCATAAATGAGGTCGTGAATGAAAATCGTGAATAAAAAAAGTTTAAGAAGCCGTGATCTAGGGTGTTAAAGGAATTGGTCTTACAATTAGACCAAATCTAACTTTTTTACTTGTTATAAGTTTCCTTTCTGCACCGAATGTAGAGAGAGCTCAACTTAGGAGAAAAAAATGGTTTATCCCTTTAATGATTCAATAGTTGGAGATCGTAGGGTAGGTACTTTACTTTCTTACTTCTTTACTTTCTCTCCTAAATATAATTGAGCTCCCAATTTTCCCTCTCTTTTTTCATTCGGTTCTAATGGAATGTGCTTACTTGTTCTACATATATTTTCGAGCAGACCAGAGATAGATTCGCACATGCGTATAAATAGAAGAGCATCAGCAAATTTTGAATGAATTTGTTATTTCATTAGTTTTATTTAAAGATTATTTGATTTTATTGAAAGTGCTACAAAGAATTTTCCCTGGAAAAATGTTATGCAGAATATATTTTACTGAATTGAACTCTCAAGTACAGTTGGTTCCACTGTTGGGTTATTAGTAATTTTTATACCCTAAATGAAATCTAGAGCGTATACCAAGTGTGTCTATTTGTAATGCATAGAAATAATGCTGCTGGAGCAAATTGCATTGAACACCCACGCATAATATTAAAAGTTATTTTGATTTTTGCTTGTCCGTCTATCCGTCCGCCTGTCCGTCCTCACGCAAACTGGAGAACGCGTTCACTTAGAATACTAAAAAAAAAAAAAAATTAGGTTCAAAGATGGGACAATCGGGCAACTCCTTCGTAGTGTTGCCATACAAAAAACTCCCTTTTCAGTATATATTTCGGGATGGCCTGAGAACGCGTTGACGTAAAGAGCTGAAATTTGATGCATGGTGCTTTCATACCAATAGTAAATAAAATTTCAAAAATGGACTAAATCTGTGAAAACAACCAGTCCTAGACGTTTTTATTGTACTAAAAAGTTCTTCGGAATATAAATTAATAATAATTATTTTTACTGTCCGTGAACAGTTGTAGAATTAGATGCGAAAAACCACTTTGACTATCAAACTTTCCCAGACGGGTGACTATACGAAATTACATACGGGCATTTATCTAGAGTATCGTAAGAACTGGTCTTAGACCAATTCTCGCTTTTTTTTTTTTTTTGACTATTACGAGTCACGTGATAATTCCAGTTTCAATTAGTGCAGTGTGTGTGTTATTTGTTCCAGCAATTGTAAGGCAGCAAGGGCAGCAAGTTGATTAATGTAACCATGAAGGGCATTTTGAGGCACCTAAAATGGCACCTTATACTGACCCGTCTAAACTATTGATCCAGTTTAGACGGGTCAGTATGCTGCCCCTCTGCCGGATGAAAACTTGTGAGTAATATGATGGTTGGGGGCAGGAATGAAGCATCACCCTGCCCACAGATTTCTTACGACAGAGTCTACATACTGACCCGTCTAAACTGGGTCATTGAATAAATAACTAAACAGGGCGGGGCGTTGAGTGTGCAGATGTGTCTACATGAATAAGCCACTGGAATTTCCCTTGTTACTTTATTTATTTCACTTATTCACTTATTTTGACGTTACTCAAAGTAAACATTTCACTGAAATTCAACTGAAATGTTTACTTTCAGAGTTCTGGGAGTTCAGTAAAACTTTTCAAAATTTATTGGTTTTAATAAATATTAGAAATTTGAAATAGTGTTGTTTCGAAGGCTTGAATGAAGTGTATATGTATTTTTATTAAATTTCAGTGTTTTATGAAATTATTGCGCACTAATACTTTCCAGATTTCGAACTAATACATCTCGCTAGTGGCTTAACAGTGGTCTAAACAGGGTCATAACCAATACGAATTCGTGCTCCTTCAAGAGCTGCTTGTGCTGCCTTGAGCCAGTTTCGACGGATTAGTAGGCTGCCTCTGCCACACGAAATCTGTAGGTAAGCTGATGCTTCATTTCTGACCCCAACCATCATACCCACAAGTTTAATTGCGGCAGAGGCAGCATACTGACCAGTCTTCTAAACTGGGTCTTTCGAATTTTAAGTTGCACCTCATTCCTGCCTCCATCATCATCCAACCTGACCCATCTAGCTAAGACCCTGTTTAGACGGGTCAGTATGAGGCGCGCTTTGAGATATTCCAAAATGCCTTTCATGATTAAATCGATCCACTTTAGAAGGGTCAGCTACCTCTGCCGCAGGAAAATTTGTGGGTAAGATGGTGGTTTGGGGCAGGAATGAAACATCACCCTGCCTACATACCTATTTCGTGCGGCAGCGATAACTCTATTTAGAAATATGAACTTTTTCTTAATATCCTAGACGCGGTTCTCTACGCAAATTATTTTACATTTAATAACCAATTTTACAAGCAGAATGATGGCTTAGCTATGGGTTCCCTGATATCTCCGTTTTTGACGGATTTATGCATGAATAACTTGGAAAATAAAATGTTTAACTCGAATTCTATGTTTAAGCAACGTTAAGTATTGGGGTAGGTACGTAGACGATGTGTGCAAGTACCGAAAGACAATTATACAAATTCGTAAAATGCTTGTATACCTTTAATCAAAAAATATAATTTACAATTGCACTTGAAAATGACAATAAAATAAACTTCTTAGATTTAACAATAGAAGAACATAATAACAAACACAAATTATTATATATATACCTACATATTCAGATACATACATACCTATTGTTAATGTAAACATTCAGCTTTTAATAACATGATTCATAGGGTAGTATATACTCCCATGGATACGGACGACACTAGGGAGGAAATTAAAATTATTAAAAATTAAAAAAGCAACTATGTAGTCTCCAAAACCAATCATTTTTGGGCTCGTTTACCATACTTGGGGAAATTTTCGGTAACCTTGGCTAACAAGTTGTGAAAATAACAATATTCGAGTTGGTTTCAGGACAAGAATAGGGTATATAGTTTAAAATGTCCAACATTTCAAGGAGTATACATTGAACAAACGGGGCGCTAAACGGGGCGCTCCCAATGTAACAGATTTATTAGACAACAACGATTTACTTGATGTAAATGCCAAGTATTTTCATGTTTGTAATAGAGGATAGAAATTAAACCTACTGGAATCATTAGAGATCTCTCGAGCAATATTACACAAGGACTAACCCTGCTTTAACGATCAAACGAAGCTCATTTACTCACTACTCTGCAAGCCACTATAAGAAACATTTTTAGGAGCAATACAATTTGTAATTTTTGTTGTATATATGTTACAGTCAAAACACGAAATCCGTCAAAACCCGATTTTACTAGAAAATTCTAGTTCTAACAAAGCGATAATTCTAGTTTTAACTAATATAACACAGTTAAAACTAGAATTAACGAGAGCGCTTTGTTAGAACTAGTATTAACTCAAGAATATTTAGTTAATTCTGGTTGTGGCTGAATTCTCGCTTAGCTCTTAGTTAAATCTAGAACTGACTGGTTGCTATTAGTAATTTTGCGTTTATGTATACGCAATAGGTGAAGGGGGGGGGGCGTGTGACACTGATCTGTACGCCCCCCCCCCCCCTCAACTATTCTTTAGTTAATACTAGTTCTAACAAAGCGCTCTCGTTAATTCTAGTTTTAACTGTGTTATATTAGTTAAAACTAGAATTACCGAGAGCGCTTTGTTAGAACTAGAATTTCCTAGTAAAATAGGATTTTGACGGATTTCCTGTTTTGACCGTAAAATATATACTGACGATAGTCGATGTGCTGAAACCGGTCTGCACTCAATTTTTAAAAAGTAAGTGTGGCCGATATTCTTTCATAAAGTTTTAAATCGAAAACTTTTTCAACAAATATAATATCTAAACAAAATCTCATTAAAGCTGAATAAATTTGCAAGCATTTTGTTCAGTCTTTTTATTTTCCACAATTTATATGATATTAATTTGAAACCTTCGGCAAAATATTCCAAACTCTTCAGTTCAAATGCAGCCAGACTTTGATTTTTGAGAATGGTGTTGCGTTTCTTTTTTTATATAAAAAAAGATCAAAATCCGTATTATTTTTCTCCCGATTCTAAATTTTTTTTTGTATACAGCAATTTTTATTTGAATAAAAATTTATTGCTACATATTTAATTTAACACGACAATGAAGATTAAGGTAATTTTATTCAAGGACCCAAAAATCGGACAAATCCCGAAAGTGGTTTATATTATAAAAATCAATTTGTAAACTTCTATCTTGATAAAAAGTGAATGATTTATTCATTTTAATTCACAAAAGCTTCTTGTGGTGACGACACGATCCAGTAAGCAAGTACTCAGCTTTGTATATATGATATGTAAAATAGTGCTTTATAAGTAATGTTGATAGGTATTGCTAATTTGACTGGAACGAAATCTCACGTTACTATCTCATAGTTAAATTTTTGGAATCTCTAGTCAATGGAACATTCTTGATATATATCCTGCTGCTTTACCTCAATCACTCCGTAATATGAGTAAATATCTACATATTTATAATCTTAATAAAAAATTTCGAAAAACCCAGTGATGGTGACTTTACTAATTTTCTACATAACCAGTTCCAACAACTACAACTATCTCTTGGTGTTATTGCATTGCTTTATATTCTAAGAATTTTCTTATGGCTAGTGCTGCTATTACTGTGAATTTTATAAAGTTGACCACTTGTGAAATTTGGCAAATATTCTATAACTTCATTCGTCATAGTACATATCTCTTTACCCTTCATGATGCATCCACGATGCGTAATCGAGACTTGTTACCACACAGCAGTTTGAGATTTGGTATTGACATAGTTACGTTGCGTTGTTATATTGTAAGAACCGTTTTCTTATGGAGAAGCAACAACTGATTGAAGTGCCCACTGTCGTATTGTCTAAGCTATTATTCATTTGAAAAAAATGTCTTCGAGTAATTCTTACCTTCTTTAGCTTCTCAAAGACGTCGACCTTTGAAGAGCAGGAAAATAGTTTCATATGCTTTATAAGTAGATTTTTTACATCAACAATTTCCCATACATATACATTAAATATAGCAATAGAAACAATTTTATGACGACAATTGATGTAGAATATTTCTTTAGTACCACTGGAGAGCATCCGGTCAAAATAAGAAAATTCTCCGTCTTAACCCTACAACCATCCATGCAAACAATATTTGCACAAATATTTAAAGCACTAAACATAATATCAATTGAGTCACGCACTGTCGACGAAAAATCTTCCCGCAGATATTTATTTTTGTCCCATAACCAGTCTATTGTGATTTTTGCATTTGCATTTACAATTCTAAATATGACTTGTAACATTCAGCAAGGTCGAGAAATGTCCTCTTATTACTTTTAATAATAATCACAACTAGAAATTTGTTACTCGAAAATGTTAGCATTTAGAATAGCTAAGGTGACAGGGTAAAGTTGCAGAAATTGCAAGAATATCAGGCGTTTAGTTTTGCCCATTATAGAAATAAATCTCGTGCTAAATTTAATATGTTTCGAAGAAGAAAATCTGACTAGAATGCACTGGACTATTTCCTGTTTTCTTTTCAAAATTATTTAAGTGGCAAAATCCAAAATAAATCTGAATTTGAATTTTATATTTTAAAGAAATTAAATTTCTTCGTAGCTGTCAATTTAATAATTACAATAATTTATATATTTTTAAATTACTATCTAATTTAGGTTATGGCCATACTTACCTGTTTATTCTATTCTACAACCTTCTATTTATCTTCAAATTTATATTCTTTGCGTATAGAATTATTTATAGCGGTTACAAGTGCAGTTTTGTTTATTTCTCCATAGATTGTAGCATAGATAAAATTGTGCAATTTTATACATTTTTTTTTTAAGATTCACTTGGAACATCTTTTTAGCTTTTTAGTAGAGAGAGTCACGTTATTACATTTCAAGATAATTTGAATGTATTACACTGTTTTTATTGCGATTTTTGGTTGTATGTGGCAAAATGAATTTTGTCGAACAAAAGACTGTTAAGGATGAATATACAATTTTTCTTAAGTCGCATGTAATATTTTTACTTTTACAATATGCTTGTTTGTACAGTCTGTTCTAAAAATATTCTTTAATGCTAAAATAGTTCAAAGTAGAGGTGATTTGTACTCGAAAACGTTGCCGAAGAAATGGTACACAATGCAACAGAGACGCTACTTATTCAGGATTTAGACCTTAGAATATAGAGAGACAAGGAAGGTTGACAAGCCAAATTTAGAGTAGTCAAATTCTGGTTGTGTTAGAATCTGTTACCGGTGTAGTGAAAGCTCAGTACAGGCGTGTATTATGAGAACCAACATACATAGAGAGCGGGGCAGCAAGATATACTATATAGTATGTTTGAAAATATTGCGCTTGCTCAAAACCCTCGAGAATACTTCCCAAGCCATGAAACAGAAATCTATATGTGTGCGTTCGGAGTCCGTTTTCTAAAATGTTCTATATTGATACTTATGGAAAAGTGCTAAACATTGGCTTTATGTATGCCACAGAGCCTAAACTACTATCCATACAGGAAAATAGTCTTCTGGTAATTTACAGCTTGGTTCCTTATCTTCCCAAAGGCTGCACTTACTACATACCTTCCTTAACAAAATAATAAATTAGTTTTGATTACAAAGTAACCTTACCATTTTACGCTCAATACCTCTCAGCTGTGCATGTGTGTATGTGCAGCCGGAGTCCGAATCTGTAGGCAGCTACATTCGATATCACCAGTCCACGGCATCGCATGACGGCACAGCGACATTACAATGATTACTCAGCTGAGAATTTTTGTTTGAGAAATCGTAGTCATTTAGCAAAGATAAATTTTTTTAAATAATTTTGTTAGGAAAGGTATGAAAATTTTATTACAGTTCGCAAGATAAGAAAGCAAGCTTAAGATTATCAGAACACCATTTTTCGGTGTGAATAGTAGTTTAGGGCGGAGGAGCTATTCAAATCAAACTTTTGTCAGTTTTACATAAGAACACTGCAAATATTTTAGAATGTAAGGACTACGTTGGGCCTCGCATGTGGTAGGGAGGGAGTCTCTTTCATGGCTTGTGAAGTATTCTCGAGGGTTTTGGCTTGCTCCCAGCGAAAATGGCCTTAGTCGCTATACTATACCAAGAACCTCAGGAGTTTCTCAGCTCTTTAACACAAACAAATCAAGCAGTTGAAAATACAGTTATATATTCCGTCCTATTTCAAGAATCTGTAAGAAAAGCCACGCTCAAGTACATGAATTTTATAGGTATCAAAACTTCCTGTTCTCTCTATATTTTAAGATTTAGAGAGTGGTCTATTTCAGAAAATGAGCAACCTAGGGAGCTTTAACAAATTAATTGATGGAGGATAAAAAAGGCCAGTTGGGGTAATCGACGTTTGGCTGGATTTCCCGTGTAGTATAAGGATATGAATGCTCCTGGTAAAAAATAAAGCGAGACAGTTAGTCTTTAACATACAGAGTGTCCTGTAAGTGGTGTGATACCTGAAGGCTATGGATAAGTCATACTTAGACGAAGGAAAAATTGTATGTGTGTGGGGGGGGATCTGGTTTCCGAGATAGTGGAAATAGATCACCCTGTAATTTCTGAACGTTACATCCTATGATGATGATTTAGAATTGGTGGATAGATAATCGTTAGACCTTTCCAATGGTCTACAAATTTCTTTCCTTCTTTTATCCGTTTTGAAGGTATGGCTCAACTAAGTTAAAATTTCGGAATTTTTACTCGTTTTTTTTTGTTTTTATTTAACTACTATTTTATCAAAAAATACGTGATCAATACAAATTTTTCATATTGGATTTAAGAAGCCCAAAATCTTGACCTGTCATAATCTGTACCCAAAATGTAATCCTTTCTGCGTTTTTTGCCCTTTTTCTTAAGCATATCTAGCGAATATGGCTGAAAAAGGTCATTTGTTAAAAACATAATTGCTCACTTTCTGGCACTTATTGAACCTTTTCAGCCATTTTCGCTGGATATGCTTAAGAAAAAGGGCAAAAAACGCAGAAAGGATTACATTTTGGATACAGAGTGTGCTAGGTCATTTTAAAGCTAAGATTTTGGACATCTTAAATCCAATTTGAAAAATTGGTATTGATGACGTGTTTTTAAAAATAGTGAGTTAAATAAAAAAAAATCGGCCAAGTGCGTGTCGGACTCGCGCACGAACGGTCCGTGCCATCGTACAAAATTTAACACTATGTACTTTTTATTTATTTTTTCATAGGAGAGTAAGCGTCATTTAAAAAAATAATGCTGCCATTTGAAAAAAATTATGCCTATTTATGATAATAATAATAATGAAAATAAAACGAGGAAAAAAACGCCGAAAAAATCACGTTTCTTGTATGGGGACCCAATTTATTTTTATTTTTATTAAATTTAAATATGCACTCTGTGAAAATTTCAACTGTCTGCCTCTTACGGTTCATGAAATACAGTCCGGTGACAGACAGACGGACCGACATCGGAGGCTTAGTAATAGGGTTCCCGATTTTACCCTTTGGGTACAAACCCTAGAGCGAGCGGAACCATAAGTAAAGTTAACTTAAGAACAAGTTAGGAAACAAGAAGAGATCTCCGGCTGTTTTCTATTTAAATATTAACAAGTTGAAAAGGAAAGAAAGAAGAAAATAACAAAAAAATCAAACAAAAGAAGTAAAAGCGCAGATTACATGAAACAGAGTGACAAACTTAGATAATATTAATCAGGATAGGCGATATTTTGTATAAGCATTATTTATACTTGCAGAAACGGGGGAAATGACAAGAGGGCTTTGCAATTATTTTGTGTTTTCATCACGAACTGCTTTGGGTGAACGTTCTGCTCTTCCTATAGATATACCTCTATTTACGATAAATTTTGGTCGCGCGATATGTTCACAAGGTTACAATTTTATTTGTTTTGTTTTTGTGGTGGCAACAACATTATTGTGAAATTCACATATATTTACATATATTTTTATTATTTACATATTATCGTAAATTTCGAAATCACTGCGGCACTTTAGCACGTGATAACAAATGTAAACAAACATGAATGTTGAGGTTAAAGTGAAAATTGACAGTTTGTACTTATAAATTTCACTTTCTGTCCAAGAAACATACAAATTTGTTACTTTCAAAATTTGACAGTCTCCCCTTCCCCACTAACATTTGTACCCAAAAAATCCCGAGAACGAATTCAAGCAAGAAGTACCTGAACAGACGTATCGTTTGTTTACTTGCATTTAAATTATGTCAGCCATACAAAGGCAACGTCTAGAAATATTATTAGGAAATAAATAGGGCACTAGGAAAATTCTTAAAAATTTTAAAAGTCATAGACGAATTATAAAATGAATTTAAAATGTTGCTATATTGAAATTATTCAATATTTATTAAAGTTTCAACCACTAAATAATGTGCCCGCTCTGAAAATATCGTAATTTACTACTACTACTTCAATGACTAAACGAACACATTGACGGGGTTCTACTATATATGAAGAGAAATATTTAAGTTTTTCTTCCTTATAGCCTATCCTTTTTGCTATATAAGCTAAGGTGGCAAATGATTCTTCTTGTAAGTAAATGAGAAGGGGTGGAATTTTCAGATTTTACTCTCATCTAATGCTCCCGCGATTTTGCGAAAGCATTTTTTTACTGAAATTGTTGAAAAGTTGGACCAAAGTGGTTGCTGTCATCCTATGATATTTGAATAGAATCTACCTCTGTTTACATTCGCTATGCTCTAAAGAAATTAAGTGGGTCTATGGGTCTGATGGTTTTGGGAAAAAGGAGAATTTTATTTTACAGAAATTTTGCATTTCTTTTCAGCACGTTGGCCAAATCGAAATGCATCTTCCTCTTAATAAATTTAGGTAGTGTGACCGGATGTAGGAAAAGTTCATATGACTAATATAAAAGGATTTTGAAGACATTCAAGAAGATTTTATCATTCGGCTAATCCTACGATCTCTCAATTTTCGTTTTTAACTCGTTGCCTCAGCCTCACTAGGATAATGCATAGTATTGCATATATTTCTTCCTGTATTCAAAACGAGAAATTTCTCCAAATTTGTACGGCTGTTTCATAACTTCTTATTAAGTTAACTTTGCCTTGAGTCTAGTTTTCGTTGCAGGCTGGCTTAGACATAATGCCGCCCAGAGTAATATCAATAGTGCTATGTCTGAGACTTAGGTAGATTTAAAAGGGTCGTCCTTAGTAGAGCACCTACTTTTGATAATCAATGGGCTCTCTCTTTGTTAAAATAAATAACAACATATCATATAAAGTACCAACGAATGAATGGTTTTATTCTTTTTGATGGTTCAACAATGCAATAACAATATTTCTTATTTTTTACATTTTAACACTTCGGTGATACAACATACCGATAACATAAAATACGTTTTTTTTTTTAATTTTTATTGAAATTATATAATAAGTTTTATTTTATTTTTTAATCACATACAAACTTTTCTTTGCTTTTTTATATATATATAAAAAAAAACTTCTTACTCTTATTTATTAATATTTTTACAACCTGTCATAATAAAAATTCTTTTTAAAACAATTCAAAAATCCGGCCTACTTAAAAATACAATACATACGTAAAGTGGTATAACGAAATGATTTTTTTAACGAAATAATTTAGTTGTGGAGCAGTGCCAGAGGAATCGGAGAAACGAATTACCTTAATTAAGTGAGAAATATATGTAAGTCGCCACAGATTAATGGGGTTATGCGAGACGAGCAAACCGTAGCAACTGCTGTTTTGACGAATTACCGCATTGAAGTTCAGAGGAGAAGGCTACATTAACTACCTTGAAATTCATAATCCACACGTAACACTAAGTGAATTGTAAGCCGGCAATATCTGGATATTATTTGTTTGTGCTGTTAACATTCCCAGCGAGGGTAGGTGCGGTTCTCGGCAATGTTATCTATGAACTATGGTCTCGGTAATATAACACATAACAAAATGATTCTGTGGGTTTGGGTTTGAGCCCCATCGTCCACTCATTCTGATGGCAACAGATTATTCACAATGAAACTATTAGAATACTGCAATGACCGAGTGATATTTTAATTCGGTTCTTCGGAGCTCACCTGATTTGTTCTCTCTTTTTTTAGTCCAACTATCTAGCCAGAGCTCCAATTAGGACTATTAAGTGGCGCCACTTTGATGCCACTACTTATATTGCTTATAAGCTATCTAAGTTGAGGGAGATAGAGCTAAGTAGTATGGTTTGCTATTAGGAATGATTGTTATAATATAACGGTCTTAAATCCAGCCTGTGGTAAATGGATTATTGCTTTTATGTTTTCTCCGAGATATGGATACGGATAGGATACGGTGCCGGACACATACATAAGTAGTAGCTTATTTTCATTGGACTTCTTGCAGCTTTGGCAAATGCGGATTAAAAACAGCACCCAGACTAGCCGCAAGCCTTCCCGATAAGGTAAGGACACGTACAAATCGCAATGACTCTGGCTATGTATCTACGAGAGAACCTGAAATTTTTTGAGTAAATGTCTTTCATCCAAATACCCACTGATATTGAAGATTGTACCACTTGGGGTGGTGTAAATAATACTGAATCTTGTCTATCCAGCTCGTAGGCCGATTCGTTTTCCTTTATTTTCCTATACTCTGGAATCCAGTGAAGTGTCGACTTCCCGATGCTGTTAGCTCTTTGTGACATTGTCTCACCAGATTGGAAGTTGTGCGACTGATTCAAGAGCTCTATTTTATTTTACTTCGTCAGCGAATCTTGTCTTAGCATCAGACAAGAGCTCCTAACCACAAACATACGCTACACTTGTCTGGCAGTCGATATGACTGCGATATTCCTAGTGTTTCCAATATCTAGATCGCATTCCATCTTGAAACAATCGGTATCATAGTCTTTATTAAGGTAACGGTTGTTCTAGTCGACCTTGGTAGGAATCTTAACAGTGAAGCCTTTGTAATACACTATAATTCAGGTCTAATATAAATACTATTGGTGAATGGTGAAAGTGTTTGTCCATCCAATTTGTGGAGTTTTTTTTTTTTTTTTTTTTTGTAGGGAACAGCATCGGTTTTCCTTGAATTAGCATTCACTCCACAGTCTTTGGCCAACTGGCTAATTTTACCCATATCACCCTCCGTAATTTCGCTAAATACAGAAGAGAATACATTCTCGATACCAACATCTCTGGGTATGCCACCACCTTTACCCCAACCCTATATAGCCTTAAAAGAATCTTGTTTGGGGATGATTAGCCAGAGTAAAGACAAGAGCGTCTCACCTTGTGGTATATCCCTGCAACAGATCTTATTACGTGGGTACTGTCCATTTCAGATTTTATGATCCTCGATCCTCGTCCTTAACTCTTACTATCTAATTTCTTTGACATGGATCTTATTGAATGTATCTTTTATTTCTAAGAACGCCCCTAGTGCAAGTTGTAGCGAAATTTGTAAATTTTTAATTGAATTAATATATAAAAAAATAAATAAAAGTAATATTTTTTTTTTTTCGAAACTCGAAGTTGTATTAAAGAAATTTTTGAAACTTTAAATTAGAAAAGTCAGGTAATATGAAAACTTTTTCAGATTTATTACTTGGAATCTAAGCAATTGTTTTCACAAAAATCCTAATTGTACAACTGAGATTCTTATTTTTATACTGCGTTCTATTAAATTTAAGATTGAGTTACATGAATGGTTGTGTTTGTCAAAGAAACTATGTCAAAACGGTCACCCTAATGCGGGTAGCGGCTTGCTTTCAGCATCACAAGGTATACCGAATTTTAGAAAAATCCTTACATAACTTTGAAATTGGCGCTAGTCGAAGAAAATGTATGCGACATTTTCGATTGCAAATTAACTCTAGCCAGCCAAAATTTGACTCCGTCCTTGGAACTGAGTTCCTATTAATTCCCTATCTTCACCAATGTCATCCGTTAGATGCTCAATTTTTATAAGGAAGTTTAAGGAAAGTTTCTACCGCATAATTAAATGACCTATTGCCTATTGAAGGGGGTGCTAACGAACAAGTACAGTAAGGCGTGAGCTCAGGCTACAGTTCCTGATAGAGATGGTAATTACCGATAAATGACGAACAATGAATTAAATCCGATCTTCGGGGTTTTCATAACATTATAAACTAGGTACATTTAATCCGTACAGAAGAAGACTTGACTTTTTTTACGTTTTTAATATTTTTCTATTCATGAAATTCAAATTCCACGGAGTTTACCATTCAAACTTACATAACCCAACTGATAGCTTGGCATCAATTTTGCGCATATGCTTTGTGAATTTAAATATTTAAAACAGAATAATACTACTCACAATCAGACGGAATTCAATATTTTTTTTTTCTGAATTAAAGGTAATAATATTATCACCAATATCTATCTTCAATTGGTTAAGGAGTGAATACAAATTATAAATAATAACCAATAAAAAAACTAATTACATACCTTGTGCAAATATAAAAAAGGGGTATAATAATAAATGTTTATGTAAAAGGTAAATTAACTATTTCTCAGTAAAATGTTGTTTTTTTATTTTTAACGCAAGTTTCCTACCCGGCTTTAATACGAATCATTTGTAAAAAACTTGGTGTTCAGCTGTAATTACTGTGTCTATGGAAAGCTCATTAACAAAAATATTTTGCTGCGCACAAAAGAAACGCACATTTGGGTTAATGTTAATTTTATGAATTGTAGCGCAGCGAATAGAAAGCGAATAATGGATGTTGGTAAAAAGTGTCGACAAAATTGCTTGTCTTCTGCTTAAATTGTGGCTGCCAGGGAACAATCAAATCGCTGTTTTATTTCGATATCCAGAAGCCTATGTATTTTATGTCATTGGAATTACTAAAAGCGAAAAAATCGAAAATTTTCTGGATTGAAGGGAGGATTGCTGGTGGTATTCCAGAAAAAGACTATCGAGAAATTTTTCTTTTGAATACTTTATTTAATCTAGTATGCTTAATGCGCACACTCCACCTACTGTTAGTTTTTTGATTCATGACATCAGAAAAGGCCCAAGCTGCTTTAATTAGGGTATGATACTTTTGTATTCGGGGAATAATTTGTTTCTTGCGTAATTCAATTTCTTACTGTTGTTACTGATGCGGGGTTGAGGCTATGAATATGGTGTAATAGTTTCTGTTAAGTTATGCCCCTTATTTTTTAAGATTTGCTTAATTTACTTTCTTTAGAAAGATTAAACGCTTGCGTTTTCAATGTTCAATGGGGCTTGAAACCTCTGCCCTTGATTCTTTGGAAGGTATAAGGTGGGTTTATGCATTCATTCATAAAGTTCGAGTTGCTATTTTCTTAAACATGTGCTTAAGGGGACAGTTGCTACCCATATTGTCAGCTTAACTATAGTCTGATCTGGTGTTAGCCATAGCTAATTGTCGATGTATATATGGTTCGTTGTAAGTATCTTCGCATGTTGTAGATCAGAAAGGGCCTCCCAGTGTAGTTGATGAACCTTTGCCATTTCGATTAGAATACTTGTAGGGTATCTGATCATCAGTATAGTATTACTTACAGTGGTGATGATAACTAAAAAAAATTATTAAGATTGAGATGATAAGTAATTTTGTTAGTGCACTCACTTAATGAGAAAATCTGGAAAATTGTTTGTTATTATCACGAACAATCTTTAAATCCCAGATGGGATATAAATGTGTATATCTAACATACATACATACCTAATAATAAAACTAGTGTAACTGAACATTTTGAAGGATGCAAAGCTTCGAAATTGAATAATTCAAAGTCTCGTAAGTCAATCATCTATTATCATAAAAGCTTTAATCCTAAGTTAAGTTAATACGTCAAAACCGGCAACTATTTCGTTGGGCTGCCATGCACTAAATTACATCAGCATATCTACCAAACCATCCAAGAGCGAGGCATTTATACCAATACCTGTAATTGGATAAAGTATTCATGCTTAAAGGTAGAATAATAAACACCAGACTAGCAAATGATACTTTGACGATCGCAGCTGCTAAAATTTGAAACAGGGCGGCGTATTATCGCCCCTGTTGTGATCAATTGTAGTGGACGACCTTCTAATCAAATTCAGCAGAGCCGACATAGACGTTCAAGGCTATGTCGATGATATTGCCATACTAGTCATAGGAAAGTTTGAACAAACAATCTCTGAACTCCTGCAGCAAGCACTAAACATAGTAAAAATTGGTAAAAATAAGCCCAAAAAAGGACAATCGTTTCTGTCACAAAAATAAGAGACAGAAACAAACTGAGATGGTCTACACTGTTTGGAGAAATATTTGAAATCTTTAGGCTTTAGTCTTCAGAAACTCTACGGAAGATTTTTCAAACATGTTTACACTCAAAAGTAGTCTAACATTATATTGTAAGATCAATTCGCCACCGCGACCTACAGCGATCTGCTGATGGGTTTTTTCCAGGCACCATTCTTCTATACTAGGCTAGGATTTTTTTATTGTATGTCTTATGTTAGACTAATCTTCTCCTTGGGGGTTAGGTTAACCATGCATCTGCGGAATTATGATGAGCACGGAAATTTCCATTTATTATTATCATGCCGACTGTAAAAATCACTTGCTTGGATGCATCGTTTACCCTTGTTTACTCTTGGCGAAGAGAAGACACCGACATTATGCGTTTTAATATTCTTATGGTGAAAACCCAGGGTCTTTTTGTTTTTGCTTCGGTGTGAACCCTCAAGTCACTTTAGTGTTCGATTTGCCAGAGTCATGGCACTCGTGACTCTCGAAGCTGTCACTTCCTGTTTTTCTTTGCTTCTTGGGTTAACCCTGGGTTAACCCTAGCTGCTCCTGCTCTTGACTAGGAGCACTGCGGTTCTTGTTTTGAAATGTCAAAGAAAGAAGAAGAGGTTAAGAAAAAGTTTGTGATTGGTACTTTTGACGTTTATTGCTTCCTTTGCGCAAAAACACGAACCTGGCCCTTCGAAGCTAACAGCTTTTTGACATGGTTCTGACATGTCCCTGGATGACCCAGGAGTCACGTTCCGGAGGCAAAAACAAAAACCCTCCCAATGAACGCTGCAAGCGTTGAGTCGTTTTGACAGTTCAATAGAGAATATTTAAATTCGTGCTGGCCGAAATGGCTGCCGCGCTTCCCGCATTCGACGCGAAAGTAGAGCAATTTTCTACTCTTAACGCGCGGCAGACGCCTTGACAGTTCTCTTGATTGATTTTAAATTGTTTATATGCTTCGTAAGCTGCAAACGCAAGAACTGCCACATTTAATAACTCCGATTTATCCATTATTTCAGTTTTAATTAATAATTCAAGCTTTTCTATCACTATATTTTTATAAATAAATCTCAAGAGTACGACGCGACGCGTTCATTTGGTCGTGCTCACTGACTTATAACGATGTACTGAGCGATTTGCTATTTCATGTGGCACAAATATTGTATTTCGGTATATCACCGTTAGAGTACCCTTTAAAACGTTTACTACATAAAAAACATGTAAAACTCAACCAATCAGATGAAATTTTACACCCGTAAATCGAATTAAATTAAAAAAATTTATTTTCTTGTGCCCAAGTGATATTTTAATCGCTTATAAGGAATTAAACTTATTCCGACTTTAATTTTCAAAAGTTATTCTTACCTGAATCCTGCGTATGGGCAAGAGAAACGGAGCATGGTAAATACTATCTTTACCTTATTCTTTCTGCGGTGATTGCATCTGTAGCCAACATAAAAACATCAAATGGCATAATAAAACGTTCAATAAGCAATATTTTGTGTTGGTAGCTCCAACTCTGCCAAAGTTAACTTAATAACAAGTTAAGAAGCAGTAGAGCAAAATTGGAAAATTTTTGATGTTTTTTAGAATTTATCATGGATAGTTTGATAGGATTTTGGGCGATTCAATAAGATTTTGTCGTTCGGATAATCCTACGTTCTCTCGATTTTTGTTTTTAACTTGTCGTCTCTGTCGCACTACAAAAGTGTATAGCCAAGTTCTTTTCCCCCATTCATGCAAAAGACGAAAGTATATGACATTAGCTGTTTCGATCTAAAAAACACGAAAAATTTCCAATTTTGTTCGGCTGTGTCATGGGACACGTTTTGATGTATGTAGTCATTTATAATATCATCTGGCGTGGAACTTGTGAAACTTGAACATATTTGTTTTTTAGAGAAAATGGTCTCAAGTGAAAAATTAAATATTGAAAAGGTCATAAATTGTACAGCATTGTAATTAAGGGCAATTTCGGAAAAAAAAAAAAATCTAAGAAAAAAGAAAATGTGAGTACGTTCCTGGCATATTGATTGCTAATGAATAATATTTTTGCTTACATAATTATCTTGAAATTTCTTACTGAAAAATAAAAAGCACTCCCTTCCCAAAAACAAATATTTTCACATTTTACAAGTTTCACACCAGCTGATATTATTAAAGACTATTTAAATAAAAATATGTACCAGTTGCAGAAAATGTACTCAATTTGACTATTTCCCAGGTTTCACTTCGCTAAAAAGTTGAAGTGAGTGGAACTCATTTTCGTACTGGCGCAAGTAAACTAGAGGGAATGTCGAGAGGAGGTGAGGGACTGAAAACGAGGTTTCTTTTAACTTTGCTTGTGAAAACTATGCTTTAGTCGCTTACATGTAGGTACCCTGTCACATTTGGCAATAAAATAATTAAAACTTAAGGTATTATGAACGGATATTTTCTTAAAAACTAAACAATTTGCTTAAACATATTTGTCCTTTTTCCATGAACTATTCTATCGCCGCTGCTTACACCTAATATCGGTTTATGATTGCATCCATAGATGGCAAGATTAAGATTAATATGAGATTGAAATTAATGTCAAAATAAAAATTATGCCTGCCTTTTCTTAAGAAACTCTAATATAAATCACATTTCTCCTAAATATTACTAGATCTGCAAAAATATAATAGGTACATACAATGTTCAGTACGGCAGTCTTAATTTATTTAAAAAGATTGCTGTTTAAACTTTTCTATTTTTGCATTTGTAAATAATCTTTTCGTTGGAAATATTTAAGTTAACGGAATGAACGTGATCTATAAATGCAGCTTTTTCAGATGCTTGGTGATGAGTTGTGTAGAGCTTATGATATCATTCACCACAGAGAAATAATTTGGGAAAGCATCGTTTATTTATTCTACGCACATTAATTTGGTTTCTGATAAATTTCATGGTAACTAGATTTCAAAAACACGGCAGTATGCATACTTTTCCGACAATCGCTATGTGTTTTTATTTATTTTATATTGTATCAATTTTAGGAAAAAAATTCAATGTCAGACAGTAATATCCTGGTTCAGTCATAAATTTTTTAATTACTGTAGGTATGTAGGTATTAGAAAAAAAATATTGTTTTTCTTTGGAAATTACTGTACACCTAAAAGAAAAGTAATAAAGGATGTTTCCGTCCGTGATGAAACTCCCCCTCCAACCACTGAACCTTTTCAGAGATATGGGGTGACTAAGAAAATATGCTAGTTTTTCACAAATCACCATGTCCTAACAAGTACATTATGTACGTATTTTTTTTTAAAAGAACTCGTCTATCAATTGTTTCAAAGGTTCTTTTGACATCCAAAAATACCGCGCAGTCACAAACTTCTTTTGTTCATTTCCTCCCTAAGATTAGATTTAAGACTGTTTCACAGTTATGCCTTTTTCTGAAACACGGAATGCTGATTATTTCCTTATAACAAGATTAGATTTGTGGAGGGGTGTGTAGGTGTTAGCCTGGCATTCACTGCGACTTGAAGGATCTATTGTGAGCACCCGTTCAATGTACACCCTTTATTAGTTTAGACTGTCCAGAACTTTTCTGAGATTGAGATTCCACAGGTAGTTTTAATCTTATTCCATGCGGGACTCGAACTAAAAATTTTGTAGAATCGGTCAGATGGAATAGAAGAATTTTTAGGAAAAACTTTTTATTTTAACGATTGGGAATCAAATTATTAAATACAAGAGAAAAACACAGTCGCCTCCTCCAAAACAGGACGAGGCGGTTGTGTTTTTCTTGTATTTAATAATTAGATTTGTAAAAGTAAAAATTTTTCTATTTCATATGTAGTTTGCTGGAGGAAAAACATTGCAATTGCAGAGTAGTAGGTGCTCCGAGGTTTCATGAGCATCCTGACAGAAACGGCAGAATGAAGTCTCAACCAAGCCCATCTTGTTTGGGTGATACCCCAAGGAGAAGTGACATGAGAAGAGCTCTGTAATCATTTTAAGCTCTGTTCCCCTAATGGCCAGTTTCACAGTCTGAGTTTAAACCAAATATTTAGTTTAAACTCCACGAATGAGTTTCACAGTTTGGTTTAAACCCCCGTTTAAACCAGAGTTTAAGCCATGCCATCCCTCGGTTTAAACTCAAGATAAAAGTATTTGAAAAGTGTGACATTTTATTTTGACAGTAGCATTGTTTCTTTGTATCAAGAAAATAATTTTATCATAGATTTAGATTTAGCCATTTCTAGCGATGAAGAAGATTTTTTTGAGTTAAATTTTCAACTCTGTCGACAACTGACAGTAATTAGAAATCGGCCAAATCATTTTAATGAGTGGGACGACGTTGATTTTTATGCTAGGTTCCGTTTAAGTAAAGAACTTTGTCACTTTATCTTTTCTTGAGCTCTATTATATATCTTTCTTTATGCACTAGGGAAGGCATTAGCTCAACTTCACTTATGCTAAAATTTGTATCCTTTTTTAATGTTGGCATATTTAAAATTAGCAACTATAAGTACATATTTTTTATTTTTTACTTTCTGATGTTTAATTTTTCCGATTGACATATTGATTGATAGAAAAATTGCTTCACAATGGTGGCGATAACTAATTTAGTTCACAATTTCATCAGTACTACCAACGTTACTAAAAGAATGCACTGTGAAAACCGATTTTGTTTAAACTACGTTTTAACTTGGAGGATGGTTTAAACTAAACCTTGGTTTAAACTCGACTGTGAAACCGACCATAAGCAGAAGTAGTTTTTTTTTTGTTTTTTCCGCCAGAGGTGTCGATAAACTTTTTTGCTTGACGAAGTCTTTGCAGAGTTTTCCAATAAAGTGATTTTTATTTGTTTTCCCAGTTATTTAGGATAGCTCTGAGATAACACTTTGAACTGCCACAAAATGGCTCTGGTCCGACAAAGAGAGTTTCCGCTCCTCTAGGTCGTCAGCAATTTCACTGTCATTATAGCCCTCATGTCCAGGTAGCAACATGAGGATAACATTGATTTTCCACAATAAATCTTTAAATAAATTTAAGTGCCTTGAAATATTTTTTAAGCTAGAGTTGACCGATTTTTTCTAAATTTCGTTATTACTTACTATTTATTCTTTTTATTTTAAACTTTTCCAAGACTTTTTCATATTCGTAATTAGATAGACTCGTTGTTTTTGAGTTAATTACTGAAACGATCTCGATCATAGCACACATTGTCGATTTTCTCAAATTTCTTATTATATATCAAGAGTTTCATGATCACTTATCTTGTTAATCTTGACACTTATATTTTTTAAATTCCCAAACATATAGTCAATTCTAATGTCTTAGATTTTTTTTTTTTAATTCTTGTAAACTCATTCACTGTTCGGCCATTATCTTAAAAAAATTTTTGAATTTCATTTTAATAAGCACCAATTTATCTCAAAATCTCCCGCAACCAATATAGGTATGTACTTATAATCCGTCCAACATTAAATAAAGTCATCCATTGATTGAAACGTTCACTTTCTTAATAGCGATAATTAGTCTGTTATCATAAAAATTACATTATATAATCATCCACCAAACACCTGTCTGTTTCTATGATATAATACATATGTATAAAAACATCTCCCCCACAGTTTGAACTTGAGTCACAACATATCAGTCCATATTTGTGCAAATGAAATTATCCAGCTAATATACATATGTATACACAAGCTTTTGAGATTTACATACACTGGCTTTATGTGAATTTAGAATTAATCTACATAGCACTTATTAATCATCTTTTATCAGGTTGGACATTTGCATATATTATGTATATGCCCATCTATTTGGATTTTTTCTTGTGGCGCTTACGCTCTTTTAATCTACATAACTTTATTTATAATATCTTTACACGTTCAGTTTCGTAAAAAATTGTATACATCTTAAAATACTAATACAAAAGTCGTATAATAGAAAAAGATTGGGCTTAAACCGAGTTAGCTTTAGGGAAAGTATCATTTCTATAAAACTAAACATACTTAAATCTAATTTTCAATCTGAAATACGGTCTCAAAAGTGCTGAGCAGCTTTCCTAACTAACATTTTCGTTTGTTTTCTTTAAAAATTTTTGCTGGAGGCAGCAAACTTGTATACGCAGAAATATTAAGTAATTTCTTTGGTAACCGATAATGTAAACATCTTAGCTTTTATTTCCAATAAACGAAGGTCATCGAAAGTGAAGGGTTGTGAGATAATTTACATATTTGGAAAAGTAAGAGTATTGATGAGAACTTAATTTACATAGTTACTTTGGAACGAAATGAAGTGCTGCAAAACCTGTTTCTGTTATTCGTCTGAGTTGGAATCTTTTCCAACAAATTGAAACTTGAAATTTTATCAGCATCATATTTTACGGCAGTCGTACCTACTCGTTCAGAAAAAAGGGTTTTGTACCGATACCATAATAAAAATTAAACATGATATGTTATGTACAAAAGACGGCGAGACAAAAAATGTACTGCTACATATGCTATAGGTGATAACCATCTTAATAATCACATGCACAGAATTCTACAATGTAGATTTCACCTTGAAAAATGGTAGTTGAACTGTCGTCAAGCTATTTACTTCTGTAATACCATCAGTTATACTAGGAGGAGTGAGAAAAAGAAGGAGAATGATGAAGGAACAAAATATTCGAATAATCTGTACCGATTAATTAAGAATCTTAAACAAATCTTGTTCTAAAAAGTCATTTGCTGGTGGTCTTATTGTTTTATTTTACATATGCGTGATGATTTGCCGCAGGATTCACTGCTAGTCTTAACAAAAATACATTGAAAATGGGGACACACTGTCCATTCAATTTCGTTCCGTGAAACATTCAAAAGTTACTAGCTCTTGTTTTAATCAAATTGAATACTATGTATTACGGTAGTAATGCGTAGAATAGAATAGAATTTTGATGTTTCAACCGGTTTCGGGTGCGAGAAAACGATTTAACTAAGTCTCCAGTCTTAATTTTGGAAAAACTCATTTATGTGTTGAATAATCAAATTGATTTCTATACGAACTAAATAATCTACTAATACACTTTTAAAGTTCGAATATATGCCCAGCAAACATTACGATTGGCCTACGAATTGCTTTCTTATGATTTCTTTTTGGCAGAGCGAACATTTTTATTGCCGGCAATAATGCATTTTTATCGTTTACTACGTTTCATTTGGAAGAGGTAAATGTTGCATCGCATATGTATCGTGTATTCTCATATTTTTGGGTTTTTAAATTCAATCGTTTGCAATAAACTTTATCTTTAAGTCACTAAATCGCAGACTTAGCTGGTTTTGGAGATTTTAGGATTTATATTTATAATTTATATTTTATATATTTTATTTTATATTTTATCTCATATATTACTTTTCTTCTCTATTATTTTTACTCTAGCGCACTTAAAATTATGACGACTGTAAATGAGGTAGTTTCCAAAGGGAGAGTAGATACTGAAATATTTTCGATAACGGTAACATTTCTTTAAAATTAGTTTATATATACACTTCGTTCTCATCAGGTCTGGTGCCAGCGATCTAGGCAATAAAAATGCAATAATGTATCAATAAGAAAGCGATTCATAGGCCAATTGTAATGTTTCTAATTTAATTGATTTTATTTCTCGGACTATGGCTAAAATATCGCCATGGCAATAAAAATGCAGCACAAAATTTATTGTTGTTTTTATCGCCACATTAATTTATCACTACAATGTTTGCTGGGAAACCGGTTGTTCCGATATTATATTGTCATATAAAAACAGATACATACCTAGTTTGGTTCAATTAAAAATATATTCATTTGGTGATTAGATTATACATATAAAAAATATAAAACTGCAATGCAAAAGTTTAACGGAACGGAATTGAACAATCCAAATAGACCTTTTAATGCCACGGGTACAATATTATATAATAGTGCTGCTATTTTGGGAGCTTCTCTAAAGTTGCCGTAAAGCTGGCAAATTCGAATCCCGAGTTCTTCAATTTTACCACCAAATAAATAGGTTTTTTTTTGTACGCCCAATTTTATTTCGCTCATTACAACCAATAAAATCGTTGTGTTCAAATAATGATGTATTAAATTTCTATAGTTGTACGGAACGGATTGATTTACGTATCTAGCTTTAGTTATTTAGTCTAAAACTTGAGGTACCGTGGTTTTTCCAATTCATTTTGAAAAACTATATATACATATTGTTGCAGAGTTCGCTATTCAAAACAATACTTTTTATTTCACTATACTGTTTACTCTTTTTAAATTCCCAAACAAAATTAACTCTACTTTAATTATCGCTAGTACTGTACTTCAAATTATCGCATTTCAATTAAAACACTTTCTCCTGTTTGCCTAGGCGTACACGTTGCCGTATACTTCAACGTTATGTCACTTTTTGTGGATGAGCGACACTTGGATGGAGGAGAATTTCCTCCCCTCGAGTGTCTCTCATCAGCAACAAGTGCAGCGTGTACGCCCAGGCTTTATATTCTTTCGGCCAAGCCACGCGTTGCAGCACGAAGTACGCGCATTTTGCTGCAATTTTTCACAGACGTGTAGCACAATAATTCTGCTACGCTGCAGTTCCTTATAGTATGATTACCGAGCTTAATTGTGTAAGTGTACAAACCAGTTACAATTATTGATATATGTACATAGTATCACAAATTCACAGCACGTAATGACAATTAAATTAATATATTATCACCTCAAATCACAGGTAAGGAACTGATCAGAAATTTCACAATTTCAAAATGGTCGGAACTATTTGCTTGCAGTAGTATTAGTATGCTGTTCGTGCTGCAGCTTAGAAAGGTGTAGCACGGAATTTTTCCTCCATTCGAATATATCTCATCTATTAAAAGTTAAGCATGCTGCAACGTGCGGCTTTCACTTGTATTCACTGTACTGTCTATGTAAAACAAAACTCGCGCCTGGCGGTGTCAAGTGCTATATTTATATTCTATAAATTGTCCAGAACTTTCACGAAGATTCCATTCTAGAAACATCGATTCGCCGAACCTAAAGCTTACCTTACCTCGTATTATTACTTATTTTACGCGCAGTTTCCATTTCCAATAGATGTCACTTGTATTTTTTTGTTGCACGTAACAATCACAGTACATAGAATATTCTCTGTACTATGGTAACAATGTCAGTAAATTTCAGTCGTATTTCATCGCTATCACCGTAATTGTGTTTCATAGCGCGACCCGAAGAACCCTGACAATAAATATCAATCATAGTTATAGTCGGTGGTCGCAAACGCAATTGTGTTTTTGTGTAATTTCTATTATGTTATTTTATTAAAATTATGTCGCAGCGATACTCCTATAAAAAACATCCGCTCTTACGTATAACAAGCCTGTTTTAAACTGTTTTGAAGTCATTAAAGTTGCAACCTAAAGTAAAGTACATAATTTAAGTACAGTGAACTTACCTGAATTTTCTAACTTTACCATTTGGTCTCTTCAAAGAGCTGGCAAAGTTCAAATTGAGGCTAAGGTGGAAAAGTTAACTTTGTATTTCCCGCTTAAAGAAATGAGTTTTGCTCTGTCATGGCGCCATCTATTCTATTCCTTCATATTATGCATGTAACCTAAAAAAAAATTGCCATTTTAATGAAGGAATTCATTTTCATTTATGATAATAAACGCAGGAAATTAAATGAAAAACATATTCTCACCTTATTGCAGGTCTCCACAAGCTGAAAGCAAATTTCTAAATTCAAACAAATTGCCTCATCAGGGAGCTGATATAATTTGATAACCGCATCACCAGAAGTAGTCATCATAATGATAGGCCGATTATTTCGAGCGCATGGAGAATTTTGTGCTTCTCATCCTTGGGAGGTAATTGTCGCCTTACTGACCGTAACCGCTTGTATATTGACCGTGGACAGGGGGACCGATGGTCGCACATTATTTACAACATCATCAGCACGCCATCGTCCATGTCAAGGTTGGAAAGATTCATGTGAAGGGATAGAAGCTGAATATAATGCAGCCGATGTGATCCTCATGACAATCGTTAGATGTTCAGCAGTTCTATATTGCTACTATCAATTCTGCAGTCTACATAAATTGGGTTCCAAATATATTTTAGGTGAGTGTTTTTTTTTAATTTTTTTGTAATAATTTGTTTTTTATTTACGCTCTGATTGTTATATATACCTACATTAAGCTTATTAGAGATGTGGGAGGGAAATAAAAAATTAAGCTAACTAATTCATTACTAAGGTATAGAGTTTTAGGAAAAAAATCATATATTTTTGTAAAGATGCAAGTTTCTGGTCAATTATAAATGGATAGGGCAACAGGATATGCTAAATCTTCTCTTGTAATTGCTCTTTTGTGCATATTTATTGGTTTTTGGTATAGAAAGATGCTAGTGACCTATGTGACCTATGAAGTGATTGAAAATTTTAATGTGGTTTTCAAAATAACATTTCAAATGTGTATCAGCATTATCAATGTTCTCTATCATTGCTACTATTTAGAATAGCTGCTTTGAATTTGCCATTGATTGAAATAGTTGTTTACATCTACTAAATGAGAGTGCTACAAGGTATATCCATGTCATTTCGACTTAGCTAGCTCAACTCCCAGGTCAATGAAACAAGTTGTAGTAGTTTTAACGATTTCTGCTGGTAATTAGCTTTAACTCCAATAACCAGCAAATATATACGTATAATTAGTAAATGCTATGCTTGCCTGCACTATTGGTAGTTTAGTTATTAGCTGGCGGGCGTACTGTAAACTTTCGGGAGAAAGCAACAACTTTTGAATTAAAAATAAAAAAGGAACTTTTTGTTGATTTGATGTCTTTTGGTTTGAAAGTTTTTAGTTACGCCACTGTGAGTGCAAGTGTATTTTTAGAGCAAAAAGCACCATACACTTGTTTCCAGTCAATGGTAAATTGGAAATAATTTGAATTTGAATGAAAATATAAAACATTTACGGTCTCACCAATTAAATTAACTACTGTAAAATGGAAGTTTAAAAATCTCGTATTGTGTCTGGCAATAGTAGTTTGTGACGTTGACAAGGCATCTGGCGTTATCAAAATTATGTCGAGCTTGACTGAATCTCTTTTCCACGGAAATGGTGAGATTCATAATTTTTACTTGGTCTTATACTTGTTGATTCTCCAGCTCCACACAAATTAAATTGTTTTCGTAATTGATTTTTATTTCTGGTTTTACAACGTGTTTATACCATAGATGTAGAGTACCTACTTTAAGTTTATCGTTCCGTTTGTAACGCATAGAAATAATGTTGGTAGAACAAAATGAATTTGAGATCCCACGCATAATATTAAAAGTTATTTTAATATTTCCGTCTGTTCGTCTGTTTGTCTGTCTGTCTGTCCTCGCAGTAACCGAGAGCGCGTTTACTTAAAGAGTTGAAATTTTGCACAAGGCCTTTTCAAAAAAATTGTAAATTTTAGTTGGAAAATGGGACAAGTCGAATAACTCCTTCGTAGGGTTGCCATTAAAAAAGTTTCATTTTTCGCTATATATTTGAGCATTGTCTGAGAACGCGTCGACATAGAGAACTGTAATTTTGTACACGGTACTTTCATATAGAAGTAGTAAATACAATTTTAAAAATGGACTAAATCGGGCAACCCCTTTTTGCTGTTGCCATACAAAAGCTTAGGCTTTTTCCGTATACTGTGAAAATGGGCAGTCCTAAACTTTTATATTGTACCGAAAAGCTCTTCAGAATATAAATCCTAGATCCTATAATCATTTTAGTGTCAGACGAACCGTTCTAGAAATATGTAAATGCGAAAAACTATTTTAACCATCAAACTTGCATAGAGGCGTGACCATACGAAATTGAATATCGGCATTCATCTTGGGTATCGTAAGAATTTGTCTTGACCAATTATACCTTTTTTCCGTGTTTTATAAAGGCTTCTATTGCATCTCATTTATCACCGAACTTTTCGCTCCTTTTATAACCACCGCGCTTTTCTTTAGGCATTTCACTATCCACGTAGTGTCTTGTGTAGACTCCTTTCAATCAAACTTTCCTATTCGCTATATTTTCATAAAATTTTCCTTACAAATTAACACAACAGTTCCCATACTCCTTTTGACAAAGTATTCAACTACGAAAGACTTCGCGTGAAACTACATATGTAGTAAGTCCTGTATATGGCCTTTACCGTCCTTAGAGATACTCCTTCCGCCAATCCAGAGTTTCATTACATCTGGATTAGGTTCAAACTCCACAGGCACATAATCTACTTGTGTTTCCTTTATCGGAGCCCAAATATTTCTGATGGTATCCGTATTTGATAATATCTCCAACAATATTAACCATTGGCTTTCTGTCTCATCCTATTCCGAAATCATCCTGGCAGGCGATTTTAATGTCCATAACATATTGTGGTTCATACATTCTTCTTCTTGCGTGCCGATTCGTTGAACTCTTCTGTGAGTCCTTTTATTTGCAACAGCTAGTGGATACACCAACGCGGCGAATTGATACTGCATTTGGAAATAGAGCTAATCTACTTGATTTGTTTCCAACATCTCACCCCGACAAATATTACAGCTCAGTCGGCTCCCCTCTTGGTAATTTAGACCACTGTTTAATCACGGTTCAATTTACCACCTCAAACCTGTTCCGCCTTACTTCTCCACCTACAAGTAGGCTTCTCTGGCAGTATAAAAATGCTGATTGGAAAAGTCTCAATCAGTATCTTAGAAAACTTGATTGCTTGGTCTGTTTTGCTTCAAGTGATGTTGATGAATGCACATTTAGAGCTTAGTAACATCCTAAATCTTGGCAAGAGTGAATACATTCCGTATTCATACAGCAGAGCTCAACAACAGTGTAGTCCCTCTTCGTTTAACGATATCTGAAACCAAGCAATAAAAGCGAAAGATTTTGCTTTTCGCGCCTATCAATTGCATCTAGTCTACAAGACTTCATGGAACACCTGTAAGTCCATTATCCAGAAAGAAAAATTTCTTTTTGACCAGAATATTAAACAAAGAATAGGTTTTTGAATCTATCATTAACTCTAAATTAATGAAGTATCTAGAAGCCAATCAACGAGCGCCAATACTGTTTCCGGACTGGACGCTCATCTGGAGACTTGCTGACTTTTCTTACGGAACGCAGGAACCGTAGTCTTCACAACTTTGATGAGTCCAAAATCGTTGCCCTAGATATTTCAAAACTCTTTTGATAGAGTCTTACATCCAGCCCTTTTAGCCTAAATTAAAGCACTTAGGCTCTTCCCTTCTATTCTATTATGGATTGAAGGTTTTTTATTTGGCAGCCTAATACGGGTTGCACTAGATGTCGTTTCATCAGAACCCATCCTATAAATTTTTTTCATTGCATTATTTTTGAAATTATTTAAATAAACAACTTTTAGTTGTTCAACACTTTCTTTTACTTCTGATGTGAATATCAGGATAGTCTCAAGGAAATCAATTAAAGAAGTTCCATCAAAGTTTTAGAAGTAATGCAAAATAGTCTCATAATAAGAATTTCAATAAAATTTTATAGTTTTAGTCATAATTGTTCTTTAAGACATTCATTTATTTAGATCTTACGATTAAAATCCCAAAAAATTTAATTTTTTGAGTGTCATAGTAACAATCTTAGTAGACTTTTATGCTCTTAATCCGGTGCTAATAATTTTCCCAGACTCCCATTGATTGAAGTCCTTTTATAATAAAATTAGAACTGTTACTTGAGAATTTTATTTATTAAAAAGCTATAATAAAAGTCCCACTTTGTATATTTATCTTATCTTATTTATTTGCGTCCCATAATTGATCTGATATTTAATATAAGGAAGGATATCGTGCGAAAAATTTTCTAAGCTAATTGTAAAGTGTTCTTCCCTATGACTCTGATGTAACGGTGAATTAAAACAGGAAGCCGTAAGGTTTCCTTAAGTCGCTGTTAAAATTTCACTTATATATTTATAAATGGTACAACAGCAAACCAAGCCTTGAATCCAGTTTCCGAAACAGGCGCAAATGTTGAAAATTTGCACTTTAATTTTTTCTATTTTGTTCAGTGTGCTAAGATTATGCATACGTTTGTTTAATTTTATGCTTTTTTCGAGCAATTGGTAGAAATTTAGGAATAATGGAGCACAATTAGAGCACCAATTCGGTGATGTCACCATATTTTACTTCCCATGAGAAAGACTTTAAGCTAGTCGCAAGGAAGATTACAAACTTATAGCGCCGTATAGAGAAATGCGCTCATCGGGAATAAACAAATTTTTGAAACTAGTAAAAGTTGTTTATTAATAATAAAAACAAAAATAATGCAGTAAAAAAATCGGAATCAAATAACATCTTATAGCATATGCGGACATCGTTTGCGTAAGTTAGAAAAACCTGTGGCCATTATCATTTGCGTCATAACCAAAAACCAGTTTTTAATTTAAGATTTAAGAAATCTTTCTATTTATTTTAAAATGCATAAATTTATTTTAAAAAAAATCTGTAATTGATATGAGCTAATCACTAATGTTATTTCGGACCTGGACCTGGACCTGGATCAGAGCCTGCATTTAATTACTTCTGTTAGAACAATGATTTAAAACATTTTTGACAAAGGCGATTATTCAAATACAATTATTAAATGAAAGAACGTCAGATGTTGAAAATATATAGTAGATGATAAAAATACATACACATATAACACAGGAATGGTTGCTAACGAATATAAAGTGCATGGGCAAAAATAGATGTAAAAGGATGTAAAAGCTCCTATCACGCTCATAGAAGGATTAGATTAAATTAAATTTGTGCAGGTGTGCGCATGCGTTAGTCATGCATTAGTCACTGCGGCCTGAAAGATCTATTGTTAGTCCTCGTTTAATTTACACCCTTTCTAGGTTTAGACTGTTAATAAAGTCCAGAACCATTCTGAAACTGAGATTCCACATGAAGTTTAGTGAAGGAAACGTATGTTCGAGGTGGAGTAATTTCCGCCTGGCCAATGCTTCGCAATTGTAAAGCAGGTGTTCCGAGGTTTCATGAGCATCCTCACAGAAGCCACAGGATAAAGTCTCAGCCAAGCCGATCTTGTCTTGATAAATTTCTAAGGGTTTTCAAACACTCCCAGATTTTCCTTGATTTAATAGTGTAGGACTTTAAGTCCTTGAGAGCGGCTTGACTATCAGAAAGGATATTGATGGTTGAGTCACTTATGGCTCTTTCATTGCAGGTATTGGCGCATTCTTCTATCGCTAATATCCCAGCCTGGAATACGGTAAGGGTAGAGCCCAAGGCCTTTGAGATATGGAATCTGGGGACGCATACGCCCAGTAAGACCACTGTTCTTTTTTAATGGTCCATATACCACACCATCGATCCTTGTTGGAAGAACGGTTAAGTGGAGGACCGCATGGTGACCATGAGTCTAACAATTGTGGTGTACATCCATTTTTAATTGCAGACCACAAGTTCTGCCAATGAATCGACGACGTGTGTAGAGAGATCCTACCGCTCTTTTCGTCACTCTGGAAAGATACGAATTTCAGGTGAGTTTCTTATCGAGAGTGATCCCCAGAAATTTGACTTCATCTGAAAATGTCAATTCCGTATTATCAAGAAGGGGAGCCATTAGTGAGAGCTTCGTTCTTCTCGTGAACGGAAGAAAAATCGTTTTGTTCGGGGTTTATGCTAATGCCTTCGTTCAAGCACCACGTGCGGCCTTCGGAAAGGACCTTTTGCATGAGGTCGGATATAACTTGATAAAGCTTGCCCATGTAGTGACCACTAGGTCATCCGCGTAGCCCTGTACATTAAATCCCAAACTGGTCATGTTCACTAGGATGATTACAATCGACCACAAGAGCGGAAAAAGGGCTCCTCCTTGTGGGAAGCCTTTAGCTGCGGTGATCTTGACAGAAAAGTTACCTAGTGTTACGGTTATCCTCCTGTTTTTAAGCATGAAATCTATCCAGGTAACCATGGAGGCCTCAAAGCCCTTATACTCAGCGGCTAATTTAGTTATATCGAAGGAGGTGTTGTCAAAGGCCTTGTATATCTGCAAATGTACATAAGGCCACCTCTTTTGCTTCGAGAGCTTGTTCGAGGTCTTTGATTAGTGTGTGAATGGCAGTCTTAGTAGACTTGCCAGCTTGATAAGCAAACTGCTTAGAATAAAGTGGTGATTTAATCAAAATTTCATGTCGTTTAGGTTTAGGATTTTCTCAATGGACTTGAGTAGAAATGAGGAGAGACTGATGGGTCGGAGCGATTTGGCTAGAGAAGTAGCTGATTTTCCTGCTTTGGGTATAAATACCACCCCTCCAACATTGGGGAACATACCCTACAGCGTAACTGGCTCGTAAAATGTTTGTAGCTTAGGGAGTATTTATTCAACACCCTGTAAAGTTGGAAAGATACCATCACCTCCAACAGCTTTTAAGGGTTTAAATGTACCTATGGTCCATCAAACCTTGTTGGGAGTGAAAATTCTTCCCGCAATGCACTTTCTCTTGTTAGAGACCCTGTAATTATCCACCTCAATTGGGTCTGGAACTGAATTTGCGTATTTCTAATAAGAGCCTGACTGTTTCCTCAGAACTCTCGGTGTAGTTCCCATCTTCTTTTTGAAGTGAGCCTATATCATTCGAGCGATCCTAAGAAAGTACCTTATGGAGCCTGGTAGCTGCGAGCAATAATTGATCTATGCCATCGCATAAAGGCATTCACCCCTGACGTTGGTATCCGTGCTGCCCGGTAGCATGTGGTGTGCATTTGCGTTTCATCCTCTACATTTGCGGTAGCTGATGAGCCGTTTCAGCTCTGGGGCAGGTAGTGTATCCGCTTCTCCCGGAAAATATGCTGAGATAACAATTAGGTTAGTGTTGAGCAGCAGAGCTGTCCTAGGATATTTATTCTCATTATTATAAATTAACTTACATGATTTTGTGGACAGTTCTTTGATATGGCGTTTATGTATCCAGTGCTCCTGGATGAGCGCCAGATTAAGTTTCTCCGAGACAAATCTCCTGCTAAGTACGTCTGATACCGCTTGAATGAATTATTTTCAATTTTTTTTATTCATATAACGTTTTAAAACAGTTTTGTTGAGAATGTCATCGCAGGGCATCCTTGTACTATGCAAAAAATATTGCCAACTTAGCCAACAGGTCTGAGCAGACCTATGTGTAGACATAAGGATTGTCAAAATTTCGCTTATATGTTTATAAATGTTATAACAGCAAACACAATCTGCAAGTTGCGTTTACATGAATCTTTTCAAGTAAATTGAACATAAATTTTGTGATTTACTTGACTCAAGTATACTTGAAGTCAATGCCCGTTTACATGATGTTTTGATTACTTGATCTCTACTTGAAATATACTTCAAGTATTCATGTAAACGTACTGACAGTTCTCATAGACATTTAATTACGCGAATGACGTTAGCGGCATTTATATAGAATATCACCAAAATTAGTCTTAGACCAATGAAACTAATTTTCTAGTTTTAACATCTGGCTAGTTTTATATGCATATATTTATTATGTATGTATGTATCGAGAGTATGTCCCAACCTTTCACCGATCCTGGTGGTTCAGCGACCTGACTCAGCCATATCTCCCCCCCCCCCCTCTCAACTCTAAGCACATAAAATATTTAATAAGCTGGGTGTTCAACAACAACAGCACCTCATATCTAAGGCTTCTACGTCACAAGATAACACATAAAAATAAAATAAAAATCATAAATTAATTTCTATAGGATTTTAATTCATACATTTTTTTTCTCCAAACAAAAATATGCAAAAATATAAAATAAAAAAATAAAACACAAAATTGGAGGGATAGCAACAGCTAACAGGGTTTTTCTTAAGTGGTCTCCTGATACCCCGTCGTTAACCAGTTAAGCTGGCTTTATATTAAATAAAATCTGACAGTTTTCAAATATGTATATATTTTTTTTATTGATTTACGCAAATTATAGTCTCTACAGTTTATTGTTCTACATTATTATGCACATATTTAACTGCACGTGTTTCTCTAGAACGACAAAAAACTATTTTTTAAATTCTTTTCATTGCCTTATTTATGTTTTTCATTTTATTTGAAATTATTTAAATAAACAAATTTTAGTTGTTCAATACTTTCTTTTACTTCTGATGTGAATATCAGGACAATGTCAAGGAAATCAACTAAAAAAATCTCATAAAAATTTAAGAAATAAAATGCAAAATAGTCTAATAGCGTCAATAGAATTTTTTGTTTTGTAGTTTTAATCGTAATTGGTAATTAAGACATTTATTTATTTAGATTTAATGATTAAAATCCCTAAACCTATCTACATATTGCTGTTTCTGTATACAGGGTGTTTTCCCACTAGGAGGTCAATAGGAGGTGGTAGTACTCACCTAGACTAACCAAAAATTGTATGGCAGGGGGGGGGGGGATATCAACTGTTTAGAAGTTACAGGGTGATTAAGAAAAAAAACTTGTTTTTCACAAAGCACCCTATATCTTAAAAACGATAGAGCTCATTATATGCAGAACTTCATGGCCTTTCCAACGACTGCTCAACCAGCCCCATACCTTTCTCCCCTCAAGAATTATGGTTGTCTAAACTCAAAATTTCTGATTTTCTTACTTATTTTTTTTTAATTTAACATCTATTATATGTATTTGCAAAAACTTCGTTGACATAACTTTTTTTTTTATAAAAACTGTAAACTGTAGACTCTCTTCTTTAAGTTAACCTGTTACGCCCTGTCGTCTTTAAGATACAGGGTGCTTTGTGAAAAACTAGCTTTTTTTAATCACCCTGTAACTCCTAAACGGTTGATATGATCCCCCCCCCCCCCCCCTGCCGTACAATTTTTGTTCGTCTAGGTGAGTACTCTCACCTCCTGCTCTATTGACCTCCTAGTGGGAAACACCCTGTATATAGATATATATATGTAGATACAACACCAGACAGTCCCGTGATTGATTGAAAATTGTCCGGATCAAAACATCCTCACAATACCTCCCGAATATGAATATGAACGTTACGTCAAAGCAGCAAAGCTTAAAGTATTGAATATATAACTAATAAGGAAGCGGGGTTTCGTGCGAATACAGTGTAGGTGAGTAAGCAATTCAATGACAGTGAAACCCATGGAGTGGGGGGAGAAATGACAAGAGGGCTGGTCACTTAATTGAAAATTCTGCTTGACAAGTCATTTAAATTATCATAGGCAACGCCAAGGAATATTATCTGAAGATAAGGGGGTCCTAAAAATTTGTTTATTTTACATAGCAATTTGGATTATAAAAAATGTCCCCCTTTAAAATTTCACGGTTTCACTACTGCAATGACGAAACGAATACAAACACAGCACACTAAAAAATTTCGCCGAGTGGCTTAGGTTTTCACCCGATATGCCGTTTCCTTATTAATTATTTATTCAATGGCTTAAAGATGTAAGAAACCAACTGTCAGATAGTTTAGCTCTGCCCAAGAAGACAGTCAATGAAAGCATTTGTATTTAGAAGACGAGGAATTCTCTGAATTTTCATGTGCGAGATACATCATTGTCTGTTTTTTTTTTTTATATCAATATGCATTAAACTTTATAAGAACTATGATGAATACATTTAAGTTTAGTTTTGCATGAATTTTCATTTTGTTATAAAACTATTCCTATTTCTACTTGTATTACTTTTGTCTGTAAATTGCTTCAAAATGTAAACTTTTCTATTAGTACTCGTTTCAAAAGCTAGCTTTTTGCAGATATTCGCATCAAACCGACTTTTTTCTTGGTAAAAAGTTGGTATTGCTCTAAAAGTAAGCCAGCGTCAGGCTTCTGGTAAAAAGTATTTGGATTCTATCAATATTTATGTTAAAAAAAACTTATAGCCTTTTATGCAACACTGCTTAAATAGAAGGAAACTGTTTGTTTCTTCTTTTTATCAACTTATTTAAGACATTCATTTATTCAAATTTTATCATAAAAGACCCAAACGATTTTTTTAATCATTTAATTCGGTGTTAATAATTTTCCCAGGCAATAGCGTAAAACTCCCACACAAATTTTAATTTTCGAGTCTCATTATGACTGTCTTAGAAGATTTTATATTAATTAAATTAATTAAATCAATTAAAACACTTGAGAATTTTACTTATTTAAGAGCTTTAACAAAATTCACACTTTGTCTTTTTAGTTTTAACAATCTGATCGGAATTTCATATTTTATAATTACAACAGTTGTAGAAGACTCTTATTTATTTGAGTCCCATAATGGATCTAATATTTAGTATAAGGAAAAGTCTAGAAAAATACGCCTCGATATTCCAGGCAGAAGTGCATACGAAAACCTCAGCCGATCCTATATTAACAGGAAAATATATATCTATATAGATAGTCAAGTGGCATTGAAAGCCATCTCATCACATGAGGTCAAAACGAAGTTAATGTGGGATTGTTTTGGCATAAAGAACCACCTAATCCTTCAATGGGTGCTCATTAATTGAAGGGAATGATAACACAAATCTATGACCCTTACAACACAACACAACTTACCATTAAAAGCTGGATCCAAAACTGGATGGAACAGAGATGGACTTCAATGATAGGCTCCAGATAAGCTAAAAGATTCATTAAAGGTCCTTCACCAAAAAAGAGCCTGGATCTTTAGGAATCTTAACGGGACACTGCAAATTAAACAAACACATTCATCGCATAGGTATGTCACTCACTAATGTATGTAGGCTATGTCCCGAAGATTATGAAACATGGAGCATGTCTTACGCGAATGTGATGCCACTGCACATTGTAGATCCCGGGCTCTTGGTTCATACGTTTTAAAGCCTGCCAACTTCGAAGAAACTTCACCCAAAAAATACTGCTCCATATATAAAGCGGTGCACAATAAGTCAATAGAATGGCTGCAGTGCAAAGGCCACTCGCCCTGCTTAATCTTCTTAATCTTAATCTTATTATAAGGAAGGACATGATGTAAGAAATCTTTGGCAGCTTATTGTAAAGTGTGTGAGGCATATTTTACTACATGCATTTCCTATTTTCATGGAGTAAAATATTCCTGAAGAGATTTTCTGTTTCTTCGGTATGACTCTGGTGTCACGAGTGATTAAAACAAGGAGCCTTAACCCTTGTTTCTACCCATTGCGTGGCCCCGGGAGTCTACACCATCGGTCTAGGGAGATCTGTGTATATTTTCTATGGGAATGAAAGGAAAATGGGCGTAATAAGAAATAAAGCAATGAGCGTTCATGTAAAAATGTATTGTAATTGATTTTAATTGAATCATAAAAGTAAGAAAGGTAAAAAACAAGTACGAAATTTCAGCTGCTTTTTAATTTTGATTCTGATGTTTGTTGCTCCTATTAACGTATTTAAAATAAAACATTCTTGAAATTGGAAAGTATGTTGCAAACATACCGGCTGCGAGCATGTCAGACATTCACACCGGGTTTTCTTTTGCATGTCGACTTCTTAGTAGTCCCGGCACTGCTGTTTGGAGTCAGAAGGCGAAGATTGACTTGGTCTCAAAAATAGGCTTGAATATCAGATCAATGGCGGAGTTGTTTCATGACCTGTGCATTTTTTGTTTTCTCATTAATGCTTGGCTGGACACGGTGCTCCACAAGAGAATGTAAAAATAACGACAACCGTCTGTTGAAGACTTCCGAACGCGCCAAGCCACTTTTCTACGTCGAAAATATTATAAAAAAACGCTAATGACCATCGTTGCGTACGTCTTTTACTAGTATATTTAGTAAACATATGTTTTACCACATCCACACCGCCCTTATTTTTATTGTAATACACATGTTGTGTATGTATGGCTTCCCGAATGTTTGCTGGTGAATCGGTTCTTGTGTTATAAATGCATCGTGGTCTCTACAGGAATAGCACACTTCTATCTTTTTTGTCACATACAAAGCTATGTTATTATTTAAGAAACCGAATTCCGTCGAATATACAGGTCGAATACGACTAGCTAACATCTGTTGAATTATGCATTTTTTATTCTGTCGAATAGTTATAATGAATGCCTTCTGAGGTCCTCGGTATCATTTAGCGTGCTAAAAAACAGTTGTCGGTAACTAGCGTTCTTTTAGACAATGAAGTATTTGGTAGCAATGCCAAGCAAAACTTGCCCGGCTGAATAATATTTCTAGACAGTCCGAGATCTTTTCCCATAAAAACTTTATATTGGAAATAGTTGCTTTCGACAATAATAGCGCCTTTAAGGCCTATACACACTATCCATCAGGCTTCCGACAGTCAGATGTCCATCCAAATATTCTGCAATGCACTTAAATCGAACCATTCGCACTGTCCATCACCGACACATCACAATACGACAGTCGCTATCAGGAAAACTTTTGGAGAATATTTTGATGCCGTCAAACTGTCGATGATGAATAGTTCAGTGTGTTCGGGTATATTTTCACACCTGTGATGTGTAGGTGAGACAAAGAGGACATGAAGTCCTGTCTGCTGAACGAAATCAGCAACCCACCTTGTAGCTGATTTCACTTATACAAAACAAAATTATAAATTCAGTTGGCGTGAAGTCTAACCAATTCATAAACATGAGAATGCTAGCTACCAAGCAAGCGTACACATAGCAACAAAACAACGAAATCGAACGAATTACATCGGTTCTCATTCTATATGTATGTATAGAAATGGAGATAGGTTCACGCAGACGGTTTACGTTAGAGCTATTAATGTAGTAAGCCCCGCATAAAACCAATTCAAATTTTTTTTTTTCAAATTTCTTTATTAATATAACTCTTTTAAACATTATTGTTGAGGATATCATGGAAGGGCATCCTTGTATTATGGAAAAAAACGTTGCCTACTTAGCCAACAGATTTGACAAGACCTACTGTATGTAGATATAAGGGAAGGCTTCCTCGAGCCGTTATCAAAATTTCGCTTAGATATTTATAAATGGTACCAACAGCAAGCCAAGTCTTTAAGCCAGTTTCCGAGCTACATGTTGAAAGTTTGCACTTTGATTTTTTTTCTATTTTGTTCAGTGTGTTAAGATTATGCATACGTTTATATAAGTTTATGGGTTTTTCGAACCATTATTAGGAATTTAGGAATAATAGAGCACAATTACAGCGCCAATTCGGTGGTGTAACATTGGTTTACTTTCCAGTCCCAAAAGGCTTTTAAGCTAATCACAAGAAAACCTCGACAAACTCGCATGGATTGGTAGTAGCTGTTTGTGCCGTAGAGGATTCCTACACGGTTCATATTTGGGTAGCTTAAGAAGGCTTCCTAATTAAACCCAGAACAACAGAACAACTCTTTCGTTTGATAAAAACTTTAATCTAAATTCTATTTACAAAAGCTCGATACTCATACATCAATTTTTAATATTAGAAATGTGCAGAATCAACAAATTCAATTGATAACAAATTTCATGTGTGAAATTTGATCTCGCGAAATTGTTATTTGTCCGCAGGTGTTGTTAAATTGAATTTGATTTGCGTTTTTACTTTAATAGAAAAGTTATTGAATTGTGTTTGTTGATTTTTTTAAATGTTTAATGCTTAAACAGTAGCATATTAGTCGATATTCATAAATGTGATAAACGCAATTAAAAACTTGTAGAATACAGTGGCATTAATTTTTCTAAGTGTTTAAAAGAAAAAAAAATCAAAGTGGTTTACAAATAAATACCTGTCGCCCATATATTTAGCTAACAGGAAACCGTATGAACCTCTGTCGTTACCATAAAGCAAGAAAGTGCTACAACTTTTATAATGGAAATTCTTTGAACAATATTCTTAACTTGTCTCCTTTTTATACTTACTTCAATATAATATTTTCCAACACGTATCGTCATCTTCCCATTCCTCATCACTATCAAAGATGATAATTTTTTCAATAATATTTGTAAAAACTTTTAATTTTGTCAGAATTAAGATGATGATTATCCTGAAAGTTGACTATCACAGTTAATTGCGTGAATTACGTTATATTCATATAGGATATCACCGAAATTGGTCTTAGACTAACTAAAACTATTTTTCTACATTTTATATAAAATAAAACAACAAATAAAATTAGACAGATTTTTCAAGTATAATTTTTCATAAAAAGTACAAAAAACTAGTTTGGTTTACGCAAATGATAACAGTCTCAACCAGTTTCTTGTTCTACGTTGTTATGCACATATTTAAAGATGGCTGCACGTGTGTTTCTCTAGAGCGACAAAAAACTCATCTTTTATTTTATTTTAATTGCATTATTTTTGTTTTTGAGAAGTTAAAAATTATTTAAGTTGTTCAATACTTTTTTTTTTTTTACTTCTGTTGTGAATATCAGGACAGTCTCAAGGAAATCAACTAAAAAAGTTCCATTAAAATTTTAGTCTCATAATAAGAATTTAAAAAAAAAAATTATAGTTTTAGTCATAATTGTTCTTTAAGACATTCATTTATTTAGATTTTACAATTAAAATCCTAAAAGACTTAATTTTTTTAGTGTCATAGTAACAGTCTTAGTAGACTTTTATGCTCTTAATTTGGTGCTCATAATTTTCCCAGACTCCCATTGATTGAAGTCCTTTTATAATAAAATTAGAACTGTTACTTGAGAATTTTATTTATTAAAGAGCTATAATAAAAGTTCCACTTTGCATATTTATCTTATCTTATTTATTTGAGTCCCATGATGGATCTGATATTTAGTATAAGGAAGGACATCGTCCGAAAATTTTTCCAAGCTAATTGTAAAGTGTTCTTCCCTATGACTCTGGTATAACGGGGAATTAAAACAGGAAGCCGTAAGGTTTCCTTGAGTCGCTGTTAAAATTTCGCTTATATATTTATAAATGGTACAACAGCAAACCAAGCCTTGAAGCCAGTTTCCGAACCAGGCGCAAATGTTGAAAATTTGCACTTTAATTTTTTCTATTTTGTTCAGTGTGCTAAGATTATGCATACGTTTGTTTAATTTTATGCTTTTTTCGAGCAATTGGTAGAAATTTAGGAATAATGGAGCACAATTAGAGCACCAATTCGGTGATGTCACCATATTTTACATCCCATGAGAAAGACTTTAAGCTAGTCGCAAGGAAGATTACAAACTTATAGCGCCGTATAGAGAAATGCGCTCATCGGGAATAAACAAATTTTTGAAACGAGTAAAAGTTGTTTATTAATAATAAAAACAAAAATAATGCAGTAAAAAAATCGGAATCAAATAACATCTTATAGCATATGCGGACATCGTTTGCGTAAGTTAGAAAAACCTGTGGCCATTATCATTTGCTTCATAACCAAAAACCAGTTTTTAATTTAAGATTTAAGAAATCTTTCTATTTATTTTAAAATGCATAAATTTATTTTTAAAAAAATCTGTAATTGATATGAGCTAATCACTAATGTTATTTCGGACCTGGACCTGGATCAGAGCCTTCATTTAATTACTTCTGTTAGAGCAATGATTTAAAACATTTTTGACAAAGGCGATTATTCAAATACAATTATTAAATGAAAGAACGTCAGATGTTGAACATATATAGTAGATGATAAAAATACATACACATATAACACAGGAATGGTTGCTAACGAATATAAAGTGCATGGGCAAAAATAGATGTAAAAGGATTTAAAAGCTCCTATTACGCTCATAGAAGGATAGAAAGGATTGAAAGGGATTAAAAAAAAAACAAGTAACAGGTTTCACTGTCGAGAATGGAAGTCAGTATAGAAAAATTCGAAAACAAGATAACCTTAAAAATCCTAATTTAAAAGGACAATTAGATTGTGAGTTATTTGTACCTGTATAAGATAAAATAATACAATATTACTAAATAGTTAGTTAAATTAAGAAAAGACAGATTGCAATTCGAAAAATAAATAATAATACATTTAAGCATTATTATATTTTTTTTTTCTTGTTCACATATTTTCTTGTATAATCCATTCAGAAATCCTTGAGGGGTTAACGTGGCCACCTTCTAAGTATGGATTAAACCTACGGTGCTCTTCACACTCGGATTTATTTTGTGACCTCAATAATCGCCCTCCAGAAATATTTCTGTTTCCGAAATATCAGTCTACGTCAAGTTCATGCTTGGCGTTCTCACTGATGGGAGCGAGATCTATCAAACATCTTTGGCGTTCTATGAGTCCCGGCATCGGGTTGTTTGAGAACAACTAAACGCTGAGCTCCAACCCTAGCCCTGCGGGAAGATGTCAACGGACATTCACTTTCATGATTCATCGTTGATGTATCCCATTATCGCCTAGGGTATTGCACTCTGTTCGCATTTGGACGTTAACCACAGCCACCACGGTACACCCCGAAGGGCTTCAAAATAGATCAAATTCCATGGGCAACAGACTCCGTGGTACTAAAAAAAACCTCCGGTCAGGTTTCGTAGACAAGGCTACTTTAGTTAGATTTCATGTCACCTGGGATTGATAATCCTCTCATTTGTAGATTTGGTCTAATTCTCTACACTGGCATCCCCTGTTTAACATATCTCTTCCTTCTATGTCTGAAAACTTCTTTTGCATATTTATTCATGTACAGATGCTTCTCCTCAAAGCTCAGTACCTTACTGACACCATAGCTCTTTTTCTCAGATCTTTCTACGTCCATACTACCCAATTGCTTAAAATCTTTATACATAGGGCATTCACACAGTTCACCATACACAGTCCTCGCAATTATCTCCACACATACATTCCTCACTTTCACGCAGACCTTTCTTATGGAAAAATGCATTTAGCGAGTCATGGAAAGTCAAAAGGAAATCCATACTAAAATTGAGTTGAAAGTCAGGATGATTTTCAACAAAGGACACCTGCCTTATGAATCTATAAGTTACTCTTCCGTTCTCTCTTTCACTCCATCTAGCTTGCCATTTGACCATAATACAACAGTTTAGTGCATTTTCCCTCTCTTTTTTATTGAGGCCTGTACATTACATACAATCAAATCGATTTTCTATGGAATGCCCCATTTGGCAATATAAATTTATTAATCCTATATATTAAAGCGTGATATATTGTTACGGGCCTTAGGCTCCTATAGGTGTAAATCTTCACCAATGTAGTTTACCTTTGAGAACTGAAGAATTTCTCAGCGTAAAATTCGTGAACACTCTTGAGTTTAAATGGTATAGGCCTGGTGAACAAAACAGGGTGGAAGGAGTTCGTTTTCCATTCGACTTCAGTTTAGAGTTTTTAATAAGTGTTGAGGATTTTTCTTTTCGCAAAAAGGGATAACGAAGATGATAAAGTTATCGGAAATAAATTCACTTAGTAAATTCGTCCAAGCATGCTGGTACACTATATTACCTTAACTATCGTGGTTTTGTTTACTTGAATAACAAACTATTTCCGAAATAAGAGAAAATAATGCATGTATTTCAAGTAAAGTGTACTTATGCGAGTTAACACATTCATTATAGTTTCGATAAAACATTAAGCAATTATATCTACATATAAATGTGAATCAGCATTTCAGTTAAAATTTTGTTATAGATAGTTAAAAAGATAATTCTAATGTGCTTCAATACATTGTGAGTATCATCAAAACGCAATCCAGAAATGAAATTTATTTTTTTGACTTTATGATTCTAAAAGATTCGATGAATGGTGTAAAGTTACAGGACTTCATTTGGAAACGGGCGACATTTTATTTGCCAAAAACATTTAAAAACAAGGAAAAAAACTAGAATTGGCATTTTTACTGCCCGACGTACCGTTCTAGAAATATATGCGAAAAACTACTTCAAAAATCAAACTTGCAATAGTGATATATACCAATGTTGTCTTGAGTTGCATACCTAATGTACTATATTCGTTCTTCTTAATATGCGTCCGATTTATGTGAATACACCAATGATGACTTGAGTTGAATACCTGATGTTCCAGAGTATTCGTTCTTCTTAATCTGTAGCCCTCGTATGGTGACTAGAACCAGTGTATGTTGAAGAACTGTCGGAAAGTGTGTTCACAGAACTTCGTTGCTATTGTGCCAGCACCTGCCCTTTTGATTATTGTCAGTGTCAACCTTCGACGTAAGACTAGGAATGTATCGGATGGTAGCGTCCTGGAGCTGGATGCATCGAAATAGCATCATCAGATTGCTCCAATGGCACCTGACCTTTTGATTATCGGCAGTGTCAACCTTCGACGTAGGACTAGGAAGGTTATCGGACGGTAGCGTCGTGGAGCTGGATGTATCGAGATAGTACCAGATTCCTCCAATGGCAATTTGACTTTTTGAGAAGTTGGGACTGTCCCTATGACAATCTGTTTGAAAAATAACGAGAAAATCAACGTTCAACGGCGATGGTACCGATAGGCAGATGTGGACTGAACGGCTTGAAACAAGATGTCACAGTTGTTCCTAGGATCGATGGACCCGGTCGGGCGATAGCAGAGTAGGTTCCCTTATGTGACTTGTTCCTCAGCCCGACTGTCTTTACGGATGTAGGCCTGAACTATTAAATTCGTGGAGGCACCGGGGTGCTACGTTCGTCTTGATGTTCCAATTGTTGGCCTTCGGTATACGTCGTACTTATCCAACCTCTGTGACAACGGTTTGATTACCAACAATTGTCGGATCTAGAATTCATTCTCTGTAACAAATGTCTATGGGATTAGTTAAGAAGTAAAGCCTAGTATCGAGTAAAATGTGACATTTCTATACAAATTCTAGCGCTAGTAAAATCGCAAGCAAAAATTTTACTAAAGATTTTACTAGTGCAGTACGGAGTTCACTGGTAAAAAGTAAATATTTCTCTATTTTAAGATAGATTTTGCACTTTGTATGTCTCCACTTATTTTACTAAACATTTTACTGTGCGGATCATTAAAATGCTGGTAAAATTATGACATTTTCTGTTTCTATGACAATTTTCAGATTGCTTTTTTGAATTTATTGAAGGATTTAATTTCTCCTAACAGTTATAAGATTAATTAAGTCCATTTTTAATTGTAACAACCTTTGTCTAAACTTTATAAACAATTTGAAATTTTCCAGCGATAAAATTTTTAAACATCTATCTGTCAGTTTGTTTTCTTGAAATTAACATTCGTCAAAGTTTTACCAGCGATTTTAATGTCTTGGTCGATTTGTTGTCAGCCTTATGTGCTGATTTTTTATTACTCCTATATTTTTATTATTATTAAAATGTAGTTCCTTGTGGGTTGACATAAGATATTACAGTTATAATAAAAATTTTGTTTTTCTTTCTTTAAGCCTAGTATGGAGTTCGGGTATTGGTAACATTTAACGCGGTCTCCAAAAAATAACATTTTATCGCTGGTAGAAATTTGACGGAAATTTTGTGTGAAGAAAACGAAATGACAGCTGCTAAAATCAAAGAATGTCAAAGTTTTACGACCATTTTAATACTCCGCACCTTAAAATGGTTAGTAGAATTACAAAACTCCATCTATCAAATAATAGAAAATATGGCACTTTTTAATAGTGAACTCCGTACTGGACTAGTGAAGACCTCAGTAAAATTTTTGCTTGGGATTTTACCAGCGGTAAAATTTGTATGGAAATGCCACTTTTTACCTGAACTCCGTACTGTTTTACTCGAACTCCGTACTAGGCTTTAAAATCAAATCACTGCAAAAGCCTACTTAGCTGAGACTTTTTACGATCGGCAAATTGTTGTGGCCGCAAAATTTTGGAATCAATTTTTGGTTAGATTTCAAAGTGGTTAGTTAAGCGTTCGAAAATGTGCGATCCGACAAAGACGAGTCGGCACAAATATATAGAACCCAACAATTTTCAAAATATAAAATCAAATATTAAGTTGGTCTGCACAATCAGCCGATTCTTGTTTTAAATGAGTTTAAGAAATTCAATGATATTATTACTCTCATCAAAAGCTGAATTGACGGGAAAGAAACCGAAAGTACGAGGGAATTGTTCAGGGTATCAATGGAATTTTCACATTACTAAACTAGATGAAAACAAAACTAAATGCCATCCATAGTTATATATTAACCGCAAAATTATACATATGTATAATATATATATTGTATAAAATTTATTCTCCCTCTTACGTACAAAAGCAGTTTTCAAAAAATATACTTCTGGACGACTTGATTTCAGAGACGTCCGACTCCATTCTTGGTAGAATATTTGCTGATCAGACATTAGATGTTAAGAATCAAAGCGAAAATAAACCTGAAATTGATAGCAGAGGCTAAAATTTTACTTATTTTTCGGGGGAAGTTATTTACGAAAAAAGAAATATTTTCAGTAGGCGGAAAAGCTTACTACAGCGTACATACTTTTTTTTTTCATTCATACAATGCATGCTTTGCATGAATACACGCAAGTGCATTACGAACCAATACATACATAAGAATTGGTAGTCAGATGGCGGTAATCATGATAAGCAAATACATTTTCTTGAGTATAGTTTCAAAAATGTGGCGTTGTTATATTCAGCTTTTGGGGACCATTTTGTGGAAAATTACCGCCATATTTTTTCGGTCTCTATAGATTTCTTTATTCTATTACCCAAAGGTGTCTCCTAATCAACAAAAGTTAAATAACGGGCCTAAATTCTGGGACTGTCTGTCCTTTTCCAATCTCGCTCTATAGCCTTGATTAACTGTCTAGAGTTTGTCATTCCGTTTGTAACACCTCGAAATAATGATGGTAGAGCAAAATGGATTGGACACCAACGCGTAATATTAAAAGTTATTTTGGTTTTTGCATGTCCGTCTGTGCGCACGATAACTCGAGAGCGCGTATACTTAGAGAGCTCTGAAATTTTGTACACGGACTTTAAAAAAAAAGTAAAATTAAGTTCGAAAATGAGACAAATCGGGCAACTTCTTCGTGGGGTTGCCATACAAAAATTTCGTTTTCCACTATATATTTAGACACTGCTTGAAAACGCGTTAACGTAGAGAGCTGAAATTTAATACATAGTGTTTTCATTGTACTACTAAATAAAATTTCAAAAATTGACTAAATCGGGAAACTCTTTCTTAGTGTTGCCACATAAAAATTTAGGTTTTTTACGTATACTGTGAAAACGATCAGTCCAAGACATTTTTATTGTACTAAAAACTTCAGAATACGAAATCCTATAAAATTGTTTATAATTATTTTTTCTGTACGACAAACCATTCTAGAAATATATGCGAAAAACCACTTCAAAAATCAAACTTGCACAGAAGGGTGACAATACGAAATTTCATAAGGGTATCATTCATCTAGGGTATCTTAGACCAATTCTAGCTTTTTTATTTGTTTTATACTAAGATATTTTCCATACAATCCTCCCAGAAAGTACAGTAATTGAAAAAGTAATGTACCTTTCAAGAACTCCATTGAGATGTTGTATTTACTATTAGTCAGTGATGTGTACTAGGATCAATTTCCAGTACTAATTTTGGTTTACCTCATAAGCATCACAAATGAAAAAAAAAAACATAATCTAATTAAAACTTTTATTCTAGGAATCGCTGGACTATTCACAGTTTTTTCGAGTTTTATATTTACGACGAGCATAATAAAATTCTTGGGCAGCGATATATCGGACTTAAAGTAAGTATTCAACTTTAAATTTTCTAAATTTTGTAATATTCATAATATGATGAATTATTTCAGAGATGCTCTATTTTTCCTCCTACTTCTTATTGATTTATCAAATTCAGCAACCCTGGCACAATTCGCTCTAACAGGAACCAGTCAAGAAGAAGTAAATAGAAACATAGCACGCGGGATGGAATTATTGGGACCTGCAATTTCTCTTGATACTATTGTAGAATCACTGGTTATTGGTGTTGGCACTTTATCTGGTGTTCAACGATTAGAGATGCTTTGTACATATGCCGTAATGTCGGTGGTCGTTAATTATGTTGTATTCATGACTTTCTATCCTGCGTGTCTTTCTCTTATACTTGATCTATCACGAAATGGAATGGATATGTCAGCTGTGAAAAGTAGAGCGAAAGACTCGATTCTTTTAAGAGCACTCAGTGAAGAGGAACAAAAAACGAATCCTGTTGTGCAAAGAGTTAAAGTCATAATGTCTACTGGTCTTATGATAGTGCATGTTTATAGTCGTGTATTTCTTTCTGAAAAAGAGGCTTCTATTGGGAAAAATTCGTTATCTTCGAAATTATATAATCAAAACGCCAACAATGGTACCGAAACAACAGAAATTGCAGATTATATTATAAAGTAAGTAATATTACGATTAAAGCTAGTGATTTGACTGGAAAATAATATATATATATTTTTTTAATCACTCTTAGGTTACTTACAATGAGCGCTGATCAAATTGTAATTCTGATATTACTACTGGCATTAGTTGTTAAATTTATATTCTTCGAAAATCGAGAAGAAATTCGTGATCAAATTAGATTGTCTACTGCGGGATTTTCAAATAAACTTGCTACTCAACCACAATTTCAAATGGAGAAAGTTTATATGCGGCCAATAAAACCCCTATTTACAATTGAAGAAAGTAATTGCATGAATCAATCAACACAAACTGATTTGGATTGGAATGAAGATGACACAACCGTATTTGCGGATCGTTCAGATATTTTATTGCCAAAACACAGAGATTCTAGAAGTTTAAGTGAATGCTTGGAAATTCTTAATTCTGAAGAAGGAGCAACAAATTTAACGGATGAAGAAATAACGCTAATAGTTAAAGCAGGCGGAGGACATTGTCCGCTCTATAAAATCGAGTCAGTCATTTCTGATCCTGAAAGAGGTATAAAAATAAGACGCCAGATTATAAGTGCAGAAGCAAATCTACCTTTCGAAAAACTTGAGCCTCTTCCATACAAACACTATGACTACACAAAAGTAATGAATGCTTGTTGTGAAAATGTTTTGGGATATGTTCCTATACCAGTTGGTTTCGCTGGTCCATTGTTATTGGATGGAAAACGATATTTTGTTCCTATGGCAACAACAGAAGGAGCATTGGTTGCAAGTACCAACAGAGGATGTAAAGCACTTTCAGTGCGTGGAGTATCAAGCTATGTTGAGGATGTAGGAATGACTCGTGCGCCTTGTGTTAAATTTCCCAGTGTATCACGAGCAGCTGATGCAAAGAAATGGATTAATATTGAAGAAAATTATCAAAAGATTAAAGTAGAATTCGATTCCACTAGTCGATTTGGGCGTCTTAAAGAGCTTCTTGTTGCAATGGATGGCCCACAATTGTATATCAGGTTCGTTGCATTAACTGGTGATGCAATGGGTATGAATATGGTTTCAAAAGGCGCTGAAATGGCTCTGAAATATATCAGAACGGAATTTCCTGATATGCAAATTATTTCCTTGAGTGGAAATTTCTGCTCTGATAAAAAACCAGCAGCAATTAATTGGATAAAGGGAAGAGGAAAGCGTGTTGTTACTGAATGCATTGTATCAGAATCTACACTAAGGCAGATTTTAAAAACTGATGCCAAAACCCTGGTTGATTGTAACAAAATAAAGAATTTGTCTGGAAGTGCTATGGCTGGAAGTATTGGAGGTACGTGATATCTTCATTATGTGTTTAACTTCCTTGCGTGTTTCGCTTTTGAGTAACTTAGTTTATCCTTCCTAACAGATATATTACTCGAAATCGAAATGCGTGAATGACATCTGTTCTTTTAATTCATGTTTATTTTTGTTTGTAACAAGAAATATTAACTTATAAGTATTTCTTAATTTATAAAAGGAAACAATGCTCATGCAGCAAATATGGTAACTGCAGTATTTATCGCAACCGGACAAGATCCTGCTCAAAATGTAACATCTAGCAATTGTTCTACAGGAATGGAATTGTGGGGAGAAAATAATGAAGATCTGTACATGACTTGTACAATGCCATCACTGGAAGTGGGTACAGTTGGGGGTGGTACAGGACTTCCTGGCCAAGGTGCTTGTCTAGAAATGCTTGGAGTTCGTGGAGCGAATACAAAAACTCCCGGAGAAAACTCAAAACAATTAGCTCAAATCATTTGCGCCACTGTAATGGCGGGAGAGCTTAGTCTTATGGCAGCATTAGTAAATAGTGATCTAGTCAAGAGTCATATGAAACACAATAGGTAAGATCAAACTATTATGATTTATTTTAATTTAGGTTTTATTCTGATTTTTTTTTCCTTCAGGTCATCAGTAGCAGTAATGAAGCCTTTCAGTTTATCACAAACGAACAATATAAGCTAAAGTTTTTAAGAACCTGTCAAGAAAAGTCTGTGTTTATAACTTTCAATTATGATATTATGATTTATGTTTTTACTTTTAAAAGGAGATATTCACCATAAAGCATTATCACAGGAAACAATTATTTATTCATTTCTTTGCGCCATTCCAAATTGTGGAATCAAGCGATCTTGAACATTAGGAAGATTTTTTTTTTGTATAAAAAAATGTGAATTTAATTTTTTGACGAAATAAACTGAAATTTATAAGAACTAGTCGCTAAGATAACAATTAATTAATTGAAATTAATTGCCCTGCAAGGTTCATATATTAAAACGTTAACAAGAATTATTTTTTATTATTATTATTATTTTTAAATCGGTAATTATGTGTTTTGATATGTTGCTATATGTATATTATAGAATAAATTAGATATGTACTATATAAATGGATTATTTGTAAATATGCCAGGCAGCTAACCGAATACACATATAGTTTTGTTGGAATGGATAAAATAAAAAATAAAAATGTCTTGTTAGTATGACCCATTTTTAAAATCAAAATAAGTACTACGAAGAGAGAAATGTATTGAAGCTGTGCGGCATAAGCCTTTGAATACAGAGTCGAACAATTGATTTGTTCATACTACTGTAAAGGGAGAATTGTAAATAAAAGCACCTAAAGAAAAAATAATTTTATGAAAGAAAAATATTAAAAATAAATTAATCACGGTGATCTTAGGATTTTCGTGTAGTTCTGTTTAAATTTTGTCTTTTTGTCGGTATTTTCTAGTTTTGGAAATGTAATTAAGAATTAATTGAAGGAATATTATTCCGAATTTCTTTTTATAGTAGATATTTTTTTATTTGAACATGTCGTCCAGTCAGTAAGGAAAAATAGAAAAAAAAGAGAGAAGAGTTGAAAATTCGTGAAGACATTTCTATTTTTCCCTGTACATAATTCAAATACAAAAAAAAATGTACGACTATAGAAGTTATTATAAAACATGAAGCTTTGAGTAGTTTTGGTGCAAATGAGGGTAGAGTATACTTTTCTTGCTAATAAATAAGTGCAGATATTATCTTTCTATTGCACCTTCAACGTCGACCATAGATCCGGAAAATATTAAAGAGTTCTTTCCTACAGAACGCAAAAGATCAACTCGTTTGAGATGAATCTAATACGCTTGATGTTGTGTAATGCTCGACTCAATAAGCGGCATTCCTTACTCATCATAAACCCCAAACATCTAATGAAGCGCAATCGAATTAATAATAAAACGCATATATGCTTTAGGTATACATTATGTATATACATGCTTATTCTCATATGAGTACCTCTCATTCCAACCCCCTAGCGGGGGGTGGGGCGTGGTAAAGGGAAACAAAAATATATAGGTGAGCTAATTGGGCATCCCATACAAACTGTGTAAGTTTCATTCAAATCGGAGTGGTCGGGTCCAAAACAAGCCCTTTTTATCGTTTTCGTGTGGAATGGCTGCATATACATGTACTTTGTATATACAATTCACTTCTGTTAATCTAAATTATAATTATAGTGAAAGCTATGAATTTCAAAAATTATATTTCTTTTCAAAATTAACTTAATTAACGTAAAAATGCCTTAGGCAGCATAAATTGCAAGTTCATTGAGTGCATAAAATGTAATTGTTTTCCTTGGGCAACTTAGAAAAGGCTTAGGTAATAATGTAATAATTTTCAGATAAGAAAAGAGTTCAGTTCTTGACTCGAGTAGTCAGATCAGTAAAATACATTTTTTAAAAACTTAGTTGATAACTCACGTCGCACAATCACATTTGCTTATTTTTTTCCCACGCTTAGGAAATCGCAGTCATCTAAAAGCCATAAACATTATAAACTAAAAACGGCAGTAGGCAGGCACCCATCATCGCTAATATCACAAAGTCGTCTACTACGGCGATGTACCTTATTATGGTAGCATCCCAGTAGGAAAAAGATATCTTGTATCGTTGACTTATCTTATGACTATTTTTACGGCCTGAGCTACAATTACGACTGATCAGTCGACTACGACTTTGCCCAAATGGTAAATGCATGTGGCAAGATACAATTACAACTTCGGCTTCGACTGCGACTGAAACTAAACTTTGCTCAAAGTCCAAAGTTTGTGTTGGCTGCGGCCAACTTCAGTTCAATCACAGAAGTCGGAGCTTCTGGTTTGTTCAAGCAGTTGAAGCTTTAATTTAATTACAAATTTCACCTCAGCGTCGAATTCGACTTAAAATCAAGTCGCTGTCGACAGATCAGTTGTAATTGTAATTCATGCCAATGGACTGACACAGTTTTTCAATGTTGTCATAGTTGACAAAACAATGACAAGATGCAAAAGACACAACGTTGATAAGCTCATCCATGACACCACAATGACAAAAAATCGATGAAAATGTGAACAGAGTAATATACTATATATATAATGAAGCAGGAGTGAATAAATAAGTTATTATATTTTAGTTCATTAATTCAGATAAGCCATTTTTAAATTTTTCTGTACGAAAAATGTTTTCTCGATATTTAAACCTTTCAAAAATCACTTTTTCAATGAAAACACTAAATGCGTTGCTCTTGCTAACGTTTATATACTCTTCTTATTTTACTCAACACTAACTCTACAATTACACATTGTTTCCTCAGATTATTTATACAATTTAAATGCTATTTCATCGTTGACAAAACTTAAAATATTTCAACTATATATGCTCATTTTTTATATTCTGTTGACACGTAGCGTAAGCAGTCAATAATAAAGCATTGCTGACTTCGTGGTTGTTGACCACATTTCCTGCTGGGATAGGAGTGAGTGTACTTGGACGTGAAGTCCATTCTGTCAGCATGAGCCGACAGGTCATTCTGTGAGCAGCGTTGACACAGGGCGGCACGCTAGCATCTCGGTTAGTCCGGGAGAGTTGTGGGGTGGATATACCAAATACCTGGCGCTGTCACAGCCCATATACAAAAAGGAATATCGTGCCTTCACAAAAAAACACGCAGCACCACATCCAATCAAGAAGGGACCCTTACACCACTTACCCTTACTTGCGTCTTCGCTGCCGTGTCCCATCCACCCTGCGACACTGTGGGCAATATTTTCTTCAGTGTCACTATGATGACCTGTACGAAGCGGAGGAGCAGACCTTAGTCAACCAACCATCACCGTTAAGAGGGCTCCAGGAGAGTGTTGCGTTATAATATTTTCCTTTGATTCTATATCGAGCTACTTCTAGACTCAACCTGTCTATCGGCATAAAGTAATAAGGACTAAAGAGATGACAAGATTAACTTTGCTTTGCGAACCAATATTTGAAAGCTCAATCTGAAAGTTTGAATGCAATCGTCAAAGCTTTTCTTTCAGAGCTCGCACCTTCTATATTGAATTTGCAACCCACTGTACCAGCAGGCATCACATCAAGTCAAGGCATGATGTACTGAATGGAGTAAATGCAACACTACCAAAGTTTACCATGGTAGATATTAATACGCATATGAATGTGTTACTTTTGGAAGCTCTTTTGATACAAAATATTATTGCTTCAGGCGGAAGAAATATTTTGCGCTGATATACAACTCATTTGGAGGTATTAGCTGCGTTTTTTTATACTGTACTGGTTCATTGGAAATTTAAATTAATTTCATTCTATAAAACGTATAGCCATTATTTTTTCATGGGGGAAAATTATCAAATTGCATTTCAATTTTCACAAAATGCCAAAATAGATCTAAAATATTTGGTTCTAATTCTAAAGTTGTAATTCTTCAAAAGCTGGCAATTTGATGATTTTTATTCATTTATAAATACGTGCATCTCTTTTTATAGGGATCAGGAAAAAAGAATTCAGCATTGTAATCGTAATAGTACTGCAAATTATATGTAAGCAAATTTCTTAGACGGCGATTTTTTTTCACAGTTGTATACATAGTTTTTATCTTATATAATATACATATATATAATGAAATAGTTGATGAATAATTCTAACAGTTCGAAATGGGAACATTTTCGAAAATATAAACAACATTTTTACAAATTCATCAATTATTTTTTCCCCTACGTCGATGTACTTCATATTGTGATCGTGTGATATTCAAATTGCCGGTACTATGACTGGAGTGAGATCGACCTAGAAATCAATTTTTATACTTTTTAGTTTGCTATTTTTGATTGGAGAAGCTGGAAATTTGAATACAATTATATTTTTTAAATCCCCATCGATTTACGTTCCAAAAATATTTTAACAAATTTTTTAATTTTATAAACTCATGATATTTATACCTTAGATGAAGTCTCATAGGGTATGCTAAGCATGTCATTCCGTTTGTAACGTAAAGAAATAATGCTGGTAGACCCAAATGGATTGGACACCCACGCATATGTATTATTAATTATTTAGATTTTTGCATATCCGTCTGCCGTCCGTCTGTCAGCACAATAACTTGAGAACACATTCATTGTTTGTTTCAAATTACATCATTTTGCTTATACTTATTGAGAAAGCAGTCAGCTGAGGACTTTTTTATGTACTGGCAAAGTTTTCAAAATGTAAAACCCTATGAAATTTAAGAGCTTCCAGGTGGGACCTATGAGCTAAAGGCCTACGTTCCATAGCACCTGTAAGTGGTCTAAACCTCAATTTTCAATCAATCAAACCATATATCTGCAGATGAAATCCAAATTCCATAAAGTAGCCGCCATAAACAACTTAGGCTGCAAAATTCGCCGACGGGAGTAGAGCAGATTACCGCACAGCACTTTGCCTCTAGCGATCAGTGGAGGTTCAAATATGCAACTCTACGAAGGAGTTACCCGATTTGTCACATTTTCGAACTTAAATTTACTTTTAATGTGGAATGTGGTTCCTAATGAGAATATCCTACATTGTATATACCTTGGCCGGAATCTAACGCGAGCAAACGGATTAAGTAAAAGTGTGTCAAGCTGAGCAGTCAGAACGGGAAAGGAAAAATATAAGTTTTCATTTTGGCAACGAGGTGGGAAATAAAATCTCATAAAATCCAGAGAGTAGAGCCCCATCCTGTAATGAATTAATAAGTAAAATCGGCGCGGGAAGTAACGATAAGCATAAATTAGATAGATAACTAACAAAACAGGATTTTAATTTTATTTACTTAATGACAATTCTTCGCACAACATATGGAACAAACTAAGTATTTTAATTTCGAGCATAGAAAGGATCAAAATTGAGTGAGCGTAAAATTTAAGAAAATTACACTTCGTCGAAAAGTTTATAATATTAAGGAAATTTGAACATTGAAAATCTAATTTGTTATGGTCGTAGCGTATTGCATATAGCAGTATGGTACACTGAGAATTACTACAGCATGTATGCCGGCCTGTGATCAAAACCGACAGCCCGAACGCATTGGGAAGAAGAAGACAATCGACATCTGTCTTCTTAAACCGTGCCACGAACAGACGTGAAGGCTAGAGCTCGAATAAACGCAAGAATTTTCCATCGAAATCGACGATCAAATCAACCCCTCACCACAAAAAAAAATCCGGAAAAAAGGGCTCCTTAAATTTGACGCAAGTCAACAAGAAACGCATGTGGAAGTCTCTAAAGCAAATTTCAGCAGCAGAGAAGAGTCTACCTTGGCCTGAAAATGCAGTAATTTACTTCAATTAAGCCACCACCTTCTTTTCGTCCAGCTAAAAAGTGCAGATATTTCGGGCTTAATTGCGTTGTATACCGACCCGCAAAGTAAATTGCGGTATAATAATGCTGAAGAATTTATTACTGTAATGAAATTACCGATGGAGTTAACTGCCGGTTACCTGATATTACATGGGAATTCGCAGAAAAAGATGTCAATAAGTTGACTCTTGAACATAGCAAAATCTAAGGAAAATACTCATCATGGTGCCGTACACAAATTAAATTCTTCCAGTCAATTGAATTGCAGACTGTGTTTGGTATGTACAGCAATGTAGAAATTTCTGTAGATTATAATATAAATATATATTCATAAAATAGCAATAGGATAAAGGCTGAAATTAGTTACAATCAATGGAAATAATTAAATAAGTGAATGAAAGCAATGAATAACTTAAACAAGTGAGAAAAGGTTGTAGGTTATAGTTGCTTTAAGTTCTACCAAAAATCAAACTTTATTAATTAAATTTTAAGATAGTTATTTGACAGTCAGCCTTGATTAATTTACAAATACTAAAGCTTTATATTCAAGTGAAATAAGTTAATTTTTACTATTGGAATTGTGACATGTATGTAGGTAGGGTATATCAATTTCCACAAATTTATTTTTCACATTTTACATTAGTACCAACAAGGTACAAAGGAAACATTAAACCACAAAGTTTTCGAATTTGGTTGATAAGATCTGTCTACTGAGGTGACATAAGATCTATGTAGGAAAAATAGGACTGCGTGTAAAAAGAGAACAGGTATAAGCTTGACAACCAAGTAACCGTAAGCCCGCAGTGTTCTTTCGTTGATAAGGTCTGTCTACGGAGGTGACATAAGATCTGTGTAGGAAAAATAGGACTGCGTGTAAAAAGAGAACTGGTATAAGCTTGAATACCAAGTAACCGTAAGCCCGCGGTGTTCTTTCGTAATGGAAAATCTGTTGCATTTTTCCCACGGGGTAATCGAACTTTTACCAAGAAAAAAAAAACTCAAATACATAAATATGTACATATTTATTTGCAAAAAGAAAAAAAAGAAAAAACTTAAATTCTAAAATCTTTTTCCATGCACAAATAGATTAGATTCTCTGAATGCTTATTGATATTATGATCCCTCGAAGGGGATATACTGAAATCGTTCAAATAATTAATAACTTGCTTAATTCATTATTCATTCTTTCCGTTTTATGATAACAAACTATTTCTATGTAAATAGTTAGCTTGAATAAAAAATTTGTATCTACTACGATTATTATAAATTTATATAAGTTATCATTAAGTTATTAAGACTTCACATAACTAGTAATTTCATCAGAATTAACTTTAATTTCACATTTATTTATTTAGAAAGAACTCATAATTACGTGTATATTTTTATTCGAAAATGTCTTGAGCAAGACTTGTAGTTTAGGACTCTTAATTATAACGTAAATATGAAGTGCTGAACGCCTTTCTTTCTCCTTTCACTTTCCTGGAGCCCTCTACCATGAAGGTCGTCTGGGTCCGCTAGTCTCTCTCTTTACAGGTCTACAAGGAACTCTGAAAATATCTGCCCTCAAAGTCAGTTGGGTGGTTGGGGCATGCAGGAAGGTATACCATCTGCGCCTTCAATGTGGATGTAGGTAAGTGACGTAAAGGTCCCTTCAGGACTGAATGTGTGCCGGCGTTTTGGTAAATAGGCACGATTTTTTTTTTATTATGGCAGGCGGCAGCGGCAGGTTTTTCGTGGAACCTCCGCACACTCTCCGCCAATAGCCGAGGCGAGCTAGCGTGCCGCCCTGCAGTCAACGCTGTCCGCCGAGTGATCTGTCAGCTCATGCAGGCAGTCTGGACTTAACGTCCAGTCGTCAATCACTCTATCATAATTCCATAACAAATTATTAATTATCAGTAGCGTGATCCCAGTCGAGGAGCGCCCGATAAGAAGTGCTGAAAATATATTCCGTCAATTAACTAATATCGTCAGTACTTGTGAACAATTACAACATAGGTATTAATACCATTTTCAATGAATTACCTGTTCGTAATCATAGTCGAGGAGCGCCTGATAAGAGCTGAAAATACATTCCGTCGATTATAGATATTTTCTTTGAAGAATTTCGCAATTTCGTTAAAAAAATTAAGTGAACTCACCTGTACCGTTGGGCAACCGTCCAGAGAAGCGCCTATAAGAACAGAATGTATTAAATCTAAAGTTTTTCTGAATATTTTCATCCGTCGATTCAAGGCATTTTCGGTAAAGAATTTTGTTATAAAAATTAAGTGAACTTTTAGTGTTATGAGCGGACACATGGGCTCAAGGACCACTAATTTCTTGAGAGTTGATGTTAGGAGTCGTGGAACGACTACCGAAGATATCGGCGGTGCCACAGCGTATACCTAATTCGTGAGAACGTAGTGCACTCAAATAGGGCGAACGTAGTCAGATCTGGTTGGTGGAGTTGTTAGCATCGCGGGTGTTACCGAGAGGCGAGCCCTTGGACGTCTTGGTGTAGTAGTCTCTCAACTACGAGACTACCCTATGTATAATTTGAGTAGCAACAGCTCATGGATGAGGTCTTGTGACAAAGAACGGCGGTGAGCGGTGCCAGATGACTTCAGGGGTAGAATGACCTTTAAGTGTAATGTAAAAGGCGCCTTTGATAGGACTCCAGTACACAACGTGGCGGTTGTCCACTGCGCTTGAGCCAAACCTTGAAAACGAATTCGAGCTAGAAGGCTTGCTCTCTTTTTCGTATGCGTTTGGAAAATATTAGTCACCTGCAAATAGCGTAAATAGCTAGTCGGCCCTATGTCGGACTAGCCAAAGCGACAGTAGCTATACGTGAGGCCTATCTGTCCCAGACCTATGATATTCCTGGTGAATCAGCAGTTGCAGACTGGGCTGATTATTGTGTCACAGACTTGTATGTGTTGCACTGGTTGAACAGGAACTGTCTCCCCAGGGGGAAGAATCTGAAAATGGAAGAACATTCGATCCGTTGGTGGGGCGGCCATGAACATACGGCTTCTTTTGGCGATAATCAATTGAAATCCTTTAGATACTTGGTATTTTATGTTGCCTACTTTATTTATTAAAGTTCCGTTATTTAGGTTCCTTTTAAATAAGCAAATTCCACGCGTTATAATCGAGTCTTAAAATTTAAGAAAACAAGTAAAAAAGCTAGAATTGGTCTAAGACCAATTCTTATGATACCCTAGATCAATGCCTGTATTAAATTTCTTGTGGTCACCGATCTATTCAAGTATTGATTTTGAAGTTGTTTTTCGCATATATTTCTAGAACAGTTTGTCGCACAGAAAAAATGGTTATAAACAATTTTATAGGATTTCGTATTCTGCAAAAGTTTTTAGTACAATAAAAATGTCTTGGACTGATCGTTTTCAAAGTATACGTAAAAAACCGAAATTTTTATATGGCAACACCAAGAAGGAGTTGCCCGATTTAGTCAATTTTTGACATTTTATTTGCTAATGTAGCAAAAACATCATGTACGAAATTTCAGCTCTCTACGTCGATGCGTTCTCAGGCAGTGTCCAAATATATAGCGGAAAACGAAATTTTTATATGGCAACCCCACGAAGGAATTGCCCGATTTGTCTCATTTTCGAACTTAATTTTACTTTTTTTTAAAGTCCGTGTACAAAATTTAAGCTCTCTAAGTATACGCGTTCTCGAGTTATCGTGCGCACAGACGGACGGACGGACAGACGGACGGACATGCAAAAATCAAAATAACTTTTAATATTATGCATGGGTGTCCAATCCATTTTGCTCTACCATCATTATTTCGAGGTGTTACAAACGGAATGACAAACTTAGTATACCCCTATGATTTCATCTAGGGTATAAAAACAAAGCTCACGAGCTTACAACTGACGTAAGAATGATTTTCATTTTTCTGTTTTTAGTTTGCAAAATGGCTTTTCGCCACAAACATACCGTTGCTGTTGCGAATCCGTTCAGAGTAGCGTCTGCGAAACCTAGAAATAAGCATAGAGGTTCTCGTTAAGATTGCAGTTGACCGTAGTAAGCCTGAAGAAATTTTCGCCGTAGATTGTATTTCTTGAAAAACAAAGGAAAGGAAGATTTTTTTTTTTACTAAGGATCCGTTTTGAAGGCAACTGAACAAGAAAATATCCACCCAGTTATCGAATTGAAACATGCGCATATTTTGATCAAAAACCATTTTTTTTTATCTTTTATCGTACAATATATTTATAATACAAGGTATTTAAATTACTTTTGGTCACTGTTCACATACAGCTTCGGAGGTGAATATAATTTTATACAAAACAATGTTTATAACTAAGATCCTAGGAAAATAAAATGTACAATATGCCAGAGTAAAGTTCAAAGGTTTGCTTCTCTCTCCTCCGAAATGAGGATCTTGCCTTTCTCCATGCAGTTAAATGACAAGGTACATCGTAACCATGTGCCAGCAGCAAAGTTAACTTAATGACAAGTTAGGACACTGAAGAGTTTTCCGATTGTTTTACATTTAAAATGCACACGGCAAACAAAAGGAAGATAAACAAAAATGAAAAAAAGCAAACTCTCTTTAAAACTTTTATGAATAAAGATAAAAAATGCAACGAAACAGAATGGCAAATGATTCATTTTCGTAAATAAAAGAAAAGGGGCGGAGTTTTCAGGTTTTACTCTCATAAAATGTTCCCGCGCTTTTGTGAAAACCGGTTTTCATGAAATATTGACAGTTTAGTTACATGTTGTTGCTGTAATCCTATGATATTTGACATAGTTAAAAAAAAAAACAAGTAAAAATTCCGAAATTTTAATTTTGCTGAGCCATAACTTCAAAACGGAATGGAGGAGAGAAAATATTTATAGACCATTGGAAAAATCTAACGATTGTCTATCTACCAAGTTTTAATCATCATCATAGGTTGTAACTTTCAGAAGTTACAGGGTGATCTTTAAAAATATACCCAAATATCTTTACGTCCTGTTTTCTCGGATACCGTTAGGATTCCCCTCCCTACCCATACAGTTTTTTGCTCGTCCAAGCATGACGTATCCGTAGCCTTCGAATATTACACCACTTACGGGACACCCTATATATTGCATGCGCTTACTTTGTAGGTATGTTTTCTTAAAGGTTTTCTTTGACTTCAGTCCTTACTCTAACTTGAATCGATGTGTCGTAGTCAATGTCCCGCTTAAAGCTAGGTATCAAAAATTTCGTAATCTAGTGCACTTTATCCTTAATCTATCTCAAACCTCTTCCCATTGATGTGAATATCCTGTCTATGTCCAGAGACCTGAATGTTTTAAAGCCAGCTGGAACAATTCTACTTCCGAGTATATCGTCTTTCCAGTTGTTTCTGGGGCCGCATTAGATGTCGTTATAGCTGTCCCATTATGAGTAAATGTTGAAATTCGCGACTTTCATAAGGGGAATTCTTCGTGCTCTGAAGGAGCACTACAAATAATTTTATCTGGCTCCCAATCACGTCACATCCACACCGCAAATTGCGGTTCAGGGTATTCCACCTCGAATCTGTATAACGTTCGGTGTATTTCTCCTGGCTAAACGCGTGCTGTTCTTTCCCCAGGTACTCGAGTTTCTTCTATAACTAACAGCGAAGAAAGGTAATCAAAATGCACATCCATACAAGGCCCACGCGACGCCATGCAGCAAGCTACTTTCTCTTGCAATGATTGAACTTACCAGTTATATGTATAATTCCAACGGAACAAATATCACCCCTTCTACTAATTACATATTGCTTTGAAACCGAAAACATTACAAATTGCGACGAAACACAATACTTCTTCAATTTTGGAAAGGCTAACTTTTCGGAACTTTCCAGTAGCCTTACGTCTATTGATTTCAATACATTGCTGTCTAGTAATAATGTTGACGAAGACGTTTCTAAATTTTACATAATTCTTTTCAATTTATTTTCATCTCATGCTCCCCGCGAGCGACAGCGGTTCTCTAAAACATCTCCGCCATGGTTCAATACAGAAAATAAATAGAAAGAATAAATTGTGGAAAAGTTATATCAGGGACAAGAACATTAGAACTCACAACAACCTCCTCACAGCCTATAATGAGCTCAAAGAACTTTCCTCTTCACTTTATGATGAGTATATTCAAATCATGCGTGCGAAATTTTTTACTGACCAACGTATCTTTTTCAACTTTATTAATATGAAGAAAAAAACTGACAACTATCCCAGTACCATGAGGTACAATGATTCGTCTGAAATTTGTAATATTTGCTTCTTTTTTCTTCGTCAAACTTCCATCCTCGACATAACAACTTTAGTCATATGAACCTCATAACATTTCATGCACTATTCCTACAATTGCACAAGAGGATATACATACTCGATCATATTAATAGGCTTCCAAATGACTTCACAACGGGTCTTGATGGAATCCCTCCAGCTTTTTTTAAGTCGTGATGCCTTGCCCTGGCAGCGCCGCTGCAAATAATATTTCAAAAATCGCTCGATGTTTCCCTCAGCTATGGAAAAACTCTTTTATCATATCTATCCACAAAAAAGGTAGTAAAAGTGAAACTTCTAACTATTGCAAAATTATCTTGTATGCCCAAATTATTAGAATTATCATTTTCTCTCATCTATCAGTAGGAATTAGCTCTCATCAAACCAACATGGGTTTATTTCGGGCAGATCTAGGGCAGATCTACAACCACTAACTTGTTGGAATTTGTCTCGGAAGTCACTTGGGCTCATTGTTTTATTTCTATCTATTGACGACATTGTCTCTGTTGTGAGGCACTCCAGTCTTGATTTATGCTGACAACATTAAGTTTTTTACTCAGATTAAATCTTTTAACAATTGTGAATAGATACAGCGTGATATTCACAAATTTTAAGTTTGGTCCAAAACCAATAATTTGGCTCTCAATATCGACAAATGTGAGTTTCCACAGCAATCATCTATGATTATGTGCTCTCGAATTCCTCGATTCGCCGTGTTGGTTCTGTCTGTGACTTACGAGTCGAATGTGACCAAAGATTGAATTTTATCTCCCACATAAACCACATGGTTTCAAAGAGCAGTTATATGCTGGGCTTTATAAAACTTTGGTCCCGAGAGTTCTCGGATCCCATAATAACATTGCGTTTGTACACTTGCTTTGTCAATAATACTAACACCCAATAAGTGATGAAACGCATGTATTGTCGACCGTTTATTTATTAAACGTGTCCATGTAGCGAGCTTGTGTTAAGCTGGTTCTGATAGGCGATAGTCGTACCTACAAATTAATGTATTCTTCATATGCTTGATTACAGATTTCGTACTAAAGAAAAGTTTATCACATAGTGGAACTAGTTTTTGTTGTTTATCAGACAATTCAGCTATTATTTATAACATGTAGAGGGCGTAAATATTAGAAAACGGGATCTCTAATGTGCGATAATAGACCGTGCACTTCAAACATAAATTAATTATCTGAATCATATATTTAAATTCATAATTCAATATAAAGGCTGGGTATTTTTCGTATTTATTTACATCTCAAAAATATACCATTAGATAAGGCCTTTTCGACAAAAGGTGTTTGCTTGTAGTTCTTTTTACATAATAGATTCAAGAACATCTGCTTTTACCTTGAAAAGAAAATGTTTTTATTAATTATAATATTTTGCTTTACAGTGCATAGTTACACCAATTCAATTTACATCATATAAAAAATTGATAAGGAATTTTCATCGAAGCTACTACTTTACGTATTCGAAATATTTCGTATATTTCAGAATAATCCCTCTGAAAAAGTTAAGATAAAAATAAAGAGTGACAGAGCAGTGCAATATTTAAGAGAAACCAAAATAATGTATACTGAACAATTTTTCACAAATAATAGACGAAAAATATTAGGCCAAAGATAATTTGCTTTTCACGTGTAACATAATATATTTGCTCTCTATTCAAAACAAAACTGTGTACCCTTCCTGAGTTCTTTTTTCAACTAGTTTCCGTTTTGCTCTTTATACGATTGATCCTAAGAATCATATTAAGGTCGTGTTCATTTAATGAAAGTACCCAGCAATCTATAAACAAATGTTCTTATTTTAAAACCAGTCATCTTAACATATTTTTTTTTTTTTTTTTTTGAAATTAATTAAGTTCAACGGCCGCTTTTTTAGGACTTGGCTCATTTGAATTGTTTTCAGTTTTCTCACTATCATTGGAATCTTCATTTATATGGGACTTATCCTCACATTCTTCTTTTTGAGCATCGATGCGTTGAGTTAAAGCATTATGAAGAGAATTTATATCATCTGGTCGAGACATGGCGAGAAAAACTTTTATTTGACCTGTGTTGTCCATTGCTGTTAGTCTTAATGACTTCTGGCTGGGACGCTCAGCTACCATCCCTGGCCAAACCTGTGATAGTAAATATTAGACAAAAATATATTTCGAAAGATTAAAATTCACTTACTTTTGTATTGACTAAGAGTCGTAAATTACCAGAAGTCCGAAATACAACTCTTGAACAGTTCTTTTGATCTTTTGAGTCGTTTAATCGTAGACTGCCTCTTCCTCTTTCCTCCCAGTTGCGATTTATAAAAGCGAATAGTTTGCAATTCAACTAAAAAGTGTTAAAAGAATTTTTTAAAACAAAATATTAAGTTTACGCGCGTTTAGGCGAATACAGAAACCATTGATCTGATTTGCTTACATCAACAACATTTACTTCATTCTCCTCTCCAGTAAATGTCTCCACTTCCTCATACTTCCTCTTTTGCGCCCTGCTTTCTTCATATTCCCTGGCAATCTCAGTTAAACTCTTATTGTCGCTTTCTTTTGGTTGAATGGTTTGACAGGTATTTGAGCTCTGTATTGCATTTGAAAAGAGCAAATTTGAAGATGTGCTTGGTGATGACTTGGCTTTGGCTGAGTCAGTATTTGAATTGTCGTCGTTTGATTTTGTTGTGGCCTGCAACTTTTCCTGGAATCATATTAAAGTTACAAGAGCAAATGATTGGAAGTTATTTACTTACACCAACGACTCTTTCATGGACATTTTGACCAAAGACAAAGCCAGAACTTTCAGCGATGGAATTATTTACGTTTGTGAAGAGGTTTGATTTTGGTAAACCATTTTTCTTTAGTGCACTTAGCGGATCTTCCTTCTGAAATAAAAATATATTTTGAGATACATACTTGTAAGAAACGTTCGACATACATCGTTTGGCTTGTTTCCCTCTGGATTTTTTAAAATTTCTTTTTCTTCGAGTGCTTCATCGTCCTTTAAAAAAGGATTTTCTTTTGGATCTTCTATAATACTAGGCTTTGTACTATCTGTTGGCTTTAAGCTGAATCCAAATAACGATGGCCTTAACATGCTAGATTTCAACTGGACGCTAGAGTGACTTTGAGAGACAGTCCTGTTATCGGAATCACTTGTACTATCTGAAGTTGCAAAATAAATTATTTAGACATTTTAAATTAATTTTTATAAACATAAGTGTAAGCATCTCAAGATATTTGCGTATACTTTCCTTTACTATCAGACATTCTTCCTAAATAATTAACTCTCTTGCCTTTCCCTCTTCTGATTCTGACAATGAACGACGGTCGAACCAGCGAAAAATGATAGGTTAAATTAATTCGAACTCGAAACTCTGCTGTCAGTTATAATTGCATCGCAAAAGTAAGTAACATCAAGTACAGATCCAGTAAAAAGTAGTTTACATGAAAACTTGAGTACTTGACTTGAAATCCACTTGAACCTCAAGTAGGGCGGTTGATTGAATTAATTCCAATTACTTGACTTGAATTTTTCTTGAATTTAATTTTCCAATTACTTGAGTTGAAGTTTACGCATTGAATACGCGTTTTCATAATATTTTGATTACTTCAAGCATACTTCAACCATGATACAAAGATAACAAGTATGGCCAATTCGAGAGGAATTTTTTGTGTTGCTACGTCATGAGGTGCCTACTGTCATTTCCAGCGAATTTATTTTGAGTTTTTCGTATTTTATTGACTGAAATACGTTTTGAATATATTAAAATATTTAACAAAATATTAGTTTCTTTGTTTAAATCACTTCGGGAAAAGTAATTATGTGCTAGTGGGAAAGCAAAGAAATTTAAAAATAGAAAATTTTTTTCACTGTGACGATTGAAATTGAGACGAACAAATTTCTGACATTTGTCGCCAAAGGAGGCAAGGAATCAATTGACAGATTTTCCGACCATACCTTGTTAATCTTTTTATCATGACTTCAAGTATTCATGTAAACGTACTGTTAGTCGCATACTGCACGCACATGTCACATTTTGTTGATGAGTGACGAGTCAGTCGGAGGTAGGAATATTTCCTCCCCCGAGTGCAACGTGTACGGCGGCCCATTATTAATCAATGTTAGGGCCAACCCACACGACAAGTTTTTTGGGAAGGAAGTATTGTACTCCCCTTGTGCTTAGACGTGCCATCACAAAATGATGCTGTGCGTAGTTTCTTATCGGGCTTCTCACATGAGAAGATTTTAGGGATGGAAGGAATTTCCTCCCCTTGTGCTGAGACGTGTCAGCACAATAATGTTGTTCCGCGTAGTTCCTTATATGATTAACGAAATTAATTGTGTGCGTGTTCAACAGTTTTTGATATAAACAATAATTGTATCACAAATTCACAACACGTAATGAAAATTAAATTATTATATAGAATTAGATTAGATTATATATAAATTATCTATATAGCCAGAAATTTCGCAATTTCAAAATGGCCAGACCTAATTTGCTTGCACCAGTAAAAACTGCCTAAAAACTTTCATGTGTGGGCTATGGCATATATTGATTTTTCGCCTGTGGTATAACTTATTAGGTCTGCTTGAAGAAAACTCCAGATAAACCTAGCGTTACACCGGGCTAGATTATCTTGTTTGTTTAAAAACCTAGGACTACCCCGAGTTTACACTAAAAATTTCGTTTCCAAGAGGTCTGTTCACGTACTAGCTTGAAAGTACAAACTTGTAAACTTTTTGTAAGTTTTTACTCGAAGGCGTTCGCATACTTGAAAATTGAGAGAGAAATTGTTGACATCACTTTTCCCCTCCGTTCAATTTATTACTTGACTTAACTCGAGAAAAATCGTCGAGTAAAAACTTCGAAAGTGTCAGTTTTGACAGATCGTCGCCGGTTTTCAGTTATTTTTCAAGTTTTTAGTTTTAAAAATATGGAAAAACCTGTTACTCCTCCATTTCACGTCGTTATTACAGATCCCGAACAAGTTTTTACAAGTTCTTACTCAAAGCCTTTCGCGTAGTTTGTGTATTTATCTCTATAACATACGTTTTGACGTTTTTCATGTTTTACTTGAAAAAGTTTGCGAACAGACCTAATATTACGTAAGACCTCAGTCTTGTTGAAATCCGAAACGTCTTTACGGCTATTTTAGTTGAGCCTTAAACCCGGACTCACACCTCTTTTTTGTATTTCATCTACCCGACACAATGTGAAGATTTTGCGTTTGCTGCTGTCAGTGAATTTGTCATGAAATATCTATAAAAACGCAAGTCACAATTCACAACTGCTGGGACGAATTTTTTGGATAGTTGAATTATTTGGTTAGAAATGGCTACAACTTTAGAAGATAAATCAATTTGGGATGATGGAGAAGAATCTCTGGGTGAAGAGGTATTGCGAATGGCTACTGATGAAATAATCAGCCGAACTCGTTTAATGGACAACGAAATAAAAATGATGAAAAGTGAAGTGATGAGAATTACACACGAGATACAAACACAAAATGAAAAAATTAAGGACAATACAGAGAAAATAAAAGTATTTATTTTTTAATATAAAATAGAGAACAGTGGAGTGATACAATTCCTTTCAGGTTAATAAAACCCTTCCGTACCTAGTTTCAAATGTTATTGAGCTTTTGGATGTTGATCCACAAGAGGAGGAAGATGATGGAGCCGTGCTAGTGCTTGATAATCAAAGAAAAGGCAAGTGCGCCGTCATTAAGACTTCTACAAGACAAGCGTATTTTCTGCCAGTTATTGGTCTAGTAGATGCAGAAAAGCTCAAGCCTGGCGATCTAGTAGGTGTCAACAAGGATTCATATTTAATTCTTGAAACCCTGCCAGCTGAATATGACGCGAGAGTTAAAGCTATGGAAGTGGATGAACGACCAACTGAACAGTATTCTGACATCGGAGGTTTAGATAAACAAATACAAGAGTTGATAGAGGCTGTAGTTCTGCCCATGACACATAAAGAAAAATTCAAAAATTTGGGCATTCATCCACCAAAAGGTACTATTGAATAAATTTTCAACAAATTATCTATCTTAGAATATTTTAGGAGTGCTATTATATGGACCACCTGGGACGGGCAAAACCCTCCTAGCGCGGGCCTGCGCGGCACAAACTAAATCAACTTTCCTTAAATTGGCGGGACCTCAACTAGTTCAGATGTTTATTGGAGATGGGGCTAAGTTGGTAAGGGACGCATTTGCTCTGGCTAAAGAAAAATCCCCTGCAATTATTTTTATCGACGAGTTAGACGCAATTGGAACAAAACGTTTTGACTCTGAAAAAGCTGGCGACCGTGAAGTTCAGAGAACAATGTTGGAACTGCTTAACCAACTGGATGGATTTAGTTCAACTGCAGATATTAAAGTTATAGCAGCAACAAATCGTGTTGATATTCTTGATCCAGCTCTTTTACGATCCGGAAGATTAGACAGGAAAATTGAATTCCCGCACCCTAATGAAGAGGCTAGAGCACGTATCATGCAAATACATTCACGAAAAATGAATGTATGCCCGGATGTTAATTTTGAAGAATTAGCAAGATCCACAGATGATTTTAACGGGGCTCAATGCAAGGCTGTTTGCGTTGAAGCAGGAATGATAGCACTCCGGAGATCTGCAACAAGTGTAACTCATGAAGATTTTATGGATGCTATAATGGAAGTTCAAGCTAAAAAGAAGGCGAACCTAAATTATTATGCTTAAAATTCTAATTTTGTCCTTCTAAATGGATTGTACTTGTATATCATAATTTTATATAAATTTCTAGTTATTTCACCGTTGTTTTTACCACTTGTTTACCAGGCTCAACTAGGTTAGGTCCAGATCATTAACGTAGGGTTTTGGTGGGTCGTTGGTACGTTTCCTGGGTTGGCTGCAGATGTCGCCATAAGTAAATTTATACTTTTTCAAATTCCCAACGCGGCGCAGGGGCACCGGTCCGCATGAAACGGAGCGAAAAGACGTTAAAATTATATTAGTTTAAATTTGTGAACTTATTTTCATTTTTAAATTTGTGGTCTTTTTACATTTGGAAATAAGTCAGCAAAATTAAGAAAAAATCGACTTCATTTCAACTTGTCTTGCGGACTTATTTCCATTTTAATTGACACGTGCGAAACTATTTCCATTTTAGTTTTGCGGATTTATTGCGTTATGAAAGAACACCGCAATTTATGCGGACTTATTGCATTTCTTGAGTGCGGAGTTAATTCATGGAGTCGCTTAGAAACGTCAACAACGAAATGTTTAGCCTTAATATTAACAAAAAAGCACGTGCGATTAATGGGTTTGTTATGTACAAGAATTCCACTGTACACACTACCTAAAATAGGAAGAAATTAAATCACCTAAAATAATAAGAAAATAAATGAAAGCGCAAAATTGATAAGCATTTTAAACTTCAATTTCGAAGTTGATAATTAAAATTCTAATATACTGATCACATTCTTAGCAACGTGACCAGCTTATCTTTTCACACGCAAAGAAAGTTGCATCAGCGATTTCTTTGCATGGCCCGATCGATAATTGACAAAAAAACAGTCCAATTCAATGAGAAATCTTACCCTCAGTAAGATTTGTCAGCCTAAAACATAAATTCATGCGCGCAACAAATTAATGAAATGATAAAACGACGGGAGAATTCAAATGCGCAATAAAGCGACGGAACGGTCGAACGGTGCTCGATATTTATGACAATATCGGATTTCACCTCAGGCGAGAAATTCTTGTGGGCATGATTAAATATGCCCAACGATAAAATATTTTCTCGAGATAGAAATGCGAATTAAGTATTTCTTTAACCCTGATTATCAGCGAGTTGATTTTAATTAGAAAAATTAAAATCAACATGAGCCTTTTCTGAATACTAGGAGTGGTCGCATCGCGAAGAGTATGGTAAAAACGATTTTAATAAAAAGTAATTGGTTGGATTTTAATAAAAAGTAGTTGGTTGGATTTTAATAAAAAGTAATTGGTCGGATTTTAATAAAAAGTAGTTGGTCGGATTTTAATATAATATAGTTTGTCGGATTTTGGTATGCTACAGTTTGGGATTTTACGAGAATAAACCATGTCGATAACGAAGTGATTATCTTACCAAATAATTTCACTTGACGATTTTCGGAGGTATTAGATTATCGATCATTGCGTGTCTGTTCTGCCGAAGGCTAATCGATCGGCACCCGAATCGAGGTAATCGTGAAGTACTGTTATATTGGTGCTGAACTCGGTGAAAACCTTGCTCATGTTGTGCGTAGACAATTAAATTTCAATTGTGATTTGGTTTATTGATTTGTTACATTGAAAAAATTAACCCCATACACTTGGAACTGATGATGGCATACATTTATCGCAACGACAAAATGCTTGGTCAGTGTTAACCAGAGGAAACCTTCTCAATTATGCCCACTATCACGGAAAGAGATTTTGCCAAGTAGCAGCGGAGAATCAACATTCAGGTTTAAAAGTTGATGCACAAAAGCTACATCGGCTACCATGCGACGTTTTGCAAGCGATTTCATATTCAAAAGCCACAAGCGATCCTAATAAGGTGGAAGAATCAATTATTTATTTCAGGGTAGCTACCTAAGAGCGAATCGTACGAAGTACCGCTGACCGTAAAATGGAGACCAGACCTGGCCAGCGTATTCGCAAAGCAAGATTACAAACGCAACGATTCGGTAGGTTTCGAGAGCTCTCGGGACCAACGTTTTATAAAACGCAGCAATACTACTTTTATTAAAAATATTTATTCTGCTTCCTTTCCGATTCTTTCTTATGTCGATGTTGTTATGGAAGAAATTCCCTGGGAGCAGCCGTGAGGCTTTCACTCCACTGGAGCGGCTATCTAAGCTCTAACTCCGAGATAAAATAGATAGCAGAAGTCGTAGCAGCTTTTCAGCTTTTACTCCAATTTAATTTAAACACGCGGACTATTGTCTTTTTAACTTAGTACAACCGACTATATTCTTTATTCAATTTTCCGGGTTATTTATACATGGTTCTTAACCTACGTTAACCTATGCTTACCATACTATATGCTTACATTGAAAAAATCAACCGCATGCACTAGGAACTGATGATGGCATACATTTATCGCAACGACAAAATGCTTGGTCAGTGACGAAATCAATAATCGCCGCAGCAAATGCATGTCGAGTGTTTTTTTTTCTTTGTTATTGATTTGTTTAACACAGTCCGAATATACTTGGTGTTGCAATCTTATTTCTTTTCTCTTGCTTGTTTTTGCACTGTAATTCATATTAGTTTCGAAATTGTTGTAAATCGATTGACCGCAATAATTGTATATTAAATTATTGCAATCAATCTATTCACTGAAATAAATGCATACTACAATAGAGCTACTTTTTAATACCATGTAGTTTATGTGGGAGATAGAAACTACCAGGTTTAACTGCCTACCCATTTCATTCTTAACATTACTGATATAGCTGAGATTAAGAGATGATATAGTGTCCAGGAATACTGATCCCCTTGTCGACAAGTTATTAAGACGAAGATAGAGTCATCTTCATTTAGTACCCACTGTATATTGGGTAAGTTAATAGGGTTTGTTCGATGAAAACAACGTGTAAATTTTCCCCTCCAATATTTACCCAGGGTTTTTGCGTTCATCGAACAAGTTTTTAAAACCTAGTAATGACATTTCTCTTGAGTATAATTAAACGTTATTTATAAAATGGGTGAAGACAAATAAATGTGCACTAGCTATTTTTCTCTTTCTTTTCTTCTAATTTTTGCTTATTTTTGGTCAAGAAGTAATTTATACGCCCCAATCAGCAACAAATTGCAAGTGACAAATAACAAACCATTACCCCAAGAAATTTTTAGTGTATGCTCGGGGTAGCCATAGGTTTTTAAAAAAACAAGATAGTCTAGCACGGTGTAGCCCTAGGCTTACCCGATGTATTCATCAAACAGATATAATAGAAATTCGTCCAATCCAAATCCAAATCTTACCATGAATAAAATTAGATGTTGATGTGAGTAGGTCGTAAATATAATATAAAGATAACAAGGTATGGCCGATTCGAAAGGAATCTTTTGTGTTACTACGTAATGAGGTGACAGTGTCATTTCCAGCAATTTGTTTTGAGTTTTTCGTATTTTATTGACTGAAATACGTTTTGAATATATAAAAATATTTAACAAAACATTAGTTTCTTCGTTTAAATCACTTCGGGGAAAGTAATTATGCGCTAGTGGGAAAGCAAAGAAATTTTCAAATAGAAAAGGATAAGGACGATTTATGACAATAGTCGCCAAATGAGGCAAGCAACCAATTGACAGATAATTCGGCCATACCTTGTTAACCTTTGTATCATGGCAACAAGTCATGTGCGAGTCATATTTTAAGAGAGACAACTTAAGAGCTATATGGGAGAAACTGGGAAGTTCAATTATTATTATTATATACTTAGCTAATAACGGGATTTATGTATCGAAGTATTTTCGTGGCTTAAGGAAATCGTTATCAGCAGATAAGCGTATTGTTTCATTGTCTATAACAGTTCTTAGAGAACGATTTCTCCGAACCGGACACATCTTACAGCGCAGTAGTTAATAGCATGATCCATAATATTCAAGGAAAGTCTTTTTAACTTTTAAAAAAAAAACCACTTATAGGTTTTATTGTTCTTGAAGTTTTTTAGATCATAAATTTGCATTAAAGCGTTTAAAAATTTTCATAACAGTTAAGAGCTATTAATCTGTACTGTTTAATCGTAAGTGTATTGGAATTTATGTTGCTGCATTTATTTAATTTAGGATCATTAGAAAATTTATGAAAACTGGTTGATTGACTACTACTTTATGTAATTAAATTTGAAATTATTTTGATAACATACGTATATATACAGTGGTAAGTCTATTTACAGTTTCAATAATAGTATAAAATCAGACCGTGCGAACTTATATAATTAATTTAATTACAAACGAAATTTTTATATATTCTGTGCAGGCTGTTGTTCTTGTTGTGCTCGTTCCTCTTGATTTCCTTGCGGCAGAATTGGACGTCTACAATACATTATTATTCCCAATAGAAGTGTCAAAAGAGTAATAAGGTACAAATCCCAATTAGATGCAATATTCTCATCCAAATGGAAAATAAATCTTAGAGGAGACTAAAAAAGTAGAGAAATGAGTAAGAACTACTATGCGTTGTCAATGTACTTTACATTTCTTAAGGCTTCAAGTTTTAATAAAAATTGTAATTTCAGAAGAGCAAGTGCTACGGGAACTTTTGCATCCGAATTTGTTTCAGCAGCTAAATCATATAGTCTTTTAGCTAAGTGCCAGTCTTTTTTCATTCCAAGTCCTTGTTCATGCATGTAACCCAAATTAAACATAGCCTGAGCATTGTATTGCAACTCAAACGCTTTTCTATGGGAAATAATAATACTTTAAATGTTGTTAATAAAGAAATATAAATAATATTGTTCAGTACCTGTACAAAGAAGCTGCAGTTTCATAATCAACTATAGTACCAAGACCATAGTAATGGTAATCACCAAGTTTCACTTGAGCAGCAGAGTATCCTTGAGCTGCTGCTCGTTTCCAATAATGAAATGCTCTGATCAAATCTTCAGTCCTGTCCTTAAAAAGGCCAATTTCGTTCCGATCTAACAAAAACGCTGCGTTACTTTGTGCAACTTCATATCCCATTTCACTAAGTAAGGCATAGTGCATAAATGACTCGTCCAGGCGATAGGATTTGTAATCTTGGTAAGCATGCATCAGCTTTTCGCTCCACCTACCTCTTTCGGCAACGTTTTTGAAAAACTAAAAATATTACTTTTACACTAATATACTACTACCACACTATTATACCATTTCGCAATTAAATGCAACTCTGTCGTGACTAAATGCAATTGTCAATATAATATTATAAGTTTTTACGTTTCTATAAAACTGGAACAATTTTTGTTTTTGAGTATAATTTTATCAAAATGCAGTTTTGCAGCTGCTCTCATTTCGTAATCAATACAAAATCGAAATCCAGGTTTACTTCTCTATAGGGTGGATAGCCTATTCCGCCAATTTGAGGGCTTTGTTGATAACTTTGTAAGGAGTTGGAACCAAAGAGGCACATACCATCCAACTGGAATTTCTTTTAACTCATTATATTTTGGTAGTTCATTGCGCAGACGGGAATGAAAATTTAAGAAATTTACTGTCAAATTTCCCGACATTCGGTAATAATATAACATTCTTGACCGCGATAAAATGTAGGCAGAAAGTTATTGAGGTATTCCAATGACGTCGAGGAAAAGCAAGGATAATTCACAGCTCTAGAAATAGAAATTTTGCAGGAAATTAAGGGAAAATACGCAAGAATTCAGTTATGTGAATGGAAAACAAATGCCATTTCGCCAAATTAAGCTGTCATTCTGTGGTACATGCTCCTACTTTTATACTAAGAACTTCGAATCTGACGATATGCAGCACCGTCTTGCATTTTGAGCTTTTCGGAAGAGAGAAAAACTATTTGTTTTGTAAAGTTCGTAAAAAAAAGATTATAAAAAGAAGTTAAGAGCTCGAATAAGAGAAAAAAACACTTTCCATTATTATCTGCAAGGAGATGATAATTCGTAAGTTTGCAGACATTTTTTTAACGCGCTTGCTATAAATGAAAGATGTATTTATCACTACTTTACCAAACTACATGGTGAGTCTCCTCAGCCTCGAAAAATGTAAGAATGTCAAACATTCCAGAAATGCAGACCAAGCGGAAGATTTCAAAGCTCATATCCTTAACTTTTCGACTGTTGACTCCTTTCACAACACGGCAGATCATCGTCAGTACAAAAATATTTGGAGCCGACATTTAGTATTACAAAATTGTACAACTTAACAAGAAAACAATTTCCAATCAAGTAACAATGTGATTTATATATATTCAATTACGAATTTAATCTACGATTTGTCAAACCAAAAAAGACCAATGCGATCGGTGCTTGCCCTTCAAATATAAAAAGAATCTCAGTTAACTTTGTTCGAGCGTCATATTTACATGTGAAAGTGTGGGACACAGACAGGTCAAATAAAGATCCCACAAATTTGATAATTTGTTTTTACCTTTAAGGTGTGTTTTCTTTACCGAAAGGGGTTGCGTCCTCCTTTTACTACACGAGAAAAATTATTGTTTTCAATCTTACAAGTGAATCTTTTCCTGACAACAGAAAAGCCACTTACTATGCTTTGTGGAATGGAACTCGAAATAAACCCACAGGAAGCGATATACCGAGTGCCTTGCTGAAAATCGTGAATAATATAATCGCTTAAATTCCTCTTGTATGCAGCAGAATAAAAACAAGATTAGGAGTACTGTGCTACGTCAATTACTTAATGATAGTCCACCATATATTATTTCCATCATACAAAAATACTCTTGAGCCAAGACACATTGAAATCAGGAAGTAGACTGGGTACACAGTGTAATCAGATCCCATAAAAGACAACGCTCTCAAAATTATTCAGATGACACTAAAAGGCTAAGTCGACAGTCTGAATTTTCAGAAAGTCAATCATAATTTTTTTTTGTATTACACATATAGTGGTTTATTCACAATACAATGTTTTATACATATTATCTCTTCTAAAGATATTTTGTTTGTTTCTTTGAAGAAAAAAACCATCTCTTGGTAAACTCGGAACTGAGAACCACAGAAACCCGGGTGCATAACAGGAAAAATTAAAAGACCAAAAGTCTTTTTCCGTTTTTGCCGGAATTGAATACAAAATATTATACAACTCTTTTGAAATAATAAGTGGTTTTTATACCTTGACATGTCGTAGGAGTGCGATGTCTGTGGTAAATTTTTTTGTAATTATGTTTCGAACTTTAACTTCGATTATTTGGAGTAAATGGTGATTACGACAAAATAATACTCAATATATGTGTATATAAATTTTATTGATGTATGAAAGGTGTCAGATTCTCCGATAAGTTCACTTTTCGTTCAAAGAGAAACTTCGATATTTTAACATCGTGTGAGGTCTTCTCCATTCGAGCTGAGCCCTCGGGAGAAACGGAAAAAATAATTGGTCACAGCGACATTCAAACTTCTTTGCGTTTATATGCTCTACTAACTACGGCACCAGCCCCTTGTCCTATTCCAAACTCAAATTCAGTTTTCATGATATCTCCAGAATAATTTATACTTCTATTACTATTGTATTATTGCGCCATCAATTGCCATCTGTTTTCCTTAAACAGACACAAACGGACACTATCGATTCATTATAAAATACGACACATCACTTCGAACTCATAAATTTTTCATACGTTACTAATACAACACGTATACAACGGTTTAAAATTAGAAAAAAAATATATAATATATATAATCCTTTCATTTCGCGCTATTTTGAACTTTGGATGAGAACCAACCAGCAGAGATGTAGAATATAAGAATTTTAAAATTTTAATATCGATGGTAACTACGACAACGATATTAAACAAGATTTGCATTTAATCTGAAAATGGTATATGTACTAAAGAGCCTTTTCTTAGGGGCGAGAATCTGAAATTAATTTTACTCAGCACGTAAGCCGCACTATTCCCCTTATAAATGCTGCTTATTATGAATTCCACAGCTTCATTTAAAAAATTTAATGTTTTTCTGTGTTAACCTTGTAACGAATATACCGCTCATATGGAAAGGCACTCATTGAAATTATCTAGTAATTTACCTCAACAGCTGCAGGGCATGACCTCATCATACCAAGGCCTAATGCATGCATTACCCCTAAGTTGTAATACGCTAACACGTGTCCCGATTGTGAGGCTAAGTTGAAGTACTTCATTGCTAGCTTAAAATCAATTTTAACTCCGTCTCCAGCTGAGAAAATATTAAATATAAACACGGTTAATAATATTTTAAATAAAACTACTTAAATACATGTTTCCTAGCTGTAATTGACCGTCTACCCAGCCTTGATCTGAGGCTTGAGTGAAGTAATTTAGGGCCTTTGAAGTATCTTTTGGAACACCACTTCCTCGAAGATGCATTATTCCCAGTCCTGTTTGTCCTATTGGGTTCCCCATTTCCGCAGCTTTTTTGAAATACTATAAAATTCTAAAATATTATAAGATCATTACGGTAATTCAATTTTTCAATCAACCTTAAAAGCTGTTTCATTGTCTGCTTTTGTAAATTCACTTCCCTCTAGATATATTTTTCCTAAAAATGCATATCCAATAGCATTTCCAGCGTTTGCTGCTTGCGTGAAATAGTCTAAGGCTCTTTGATGGTCTGGAGGAGTAGTCCGTCCACCTTGATAATAAAGTTGACCAAGTCCAACCTATATTAAAGGATTTTTTTCAAACATATCTTGACAGGTAAGTGTAGAATTCAAAATTAATTTGAAACAAGTTCAGTTTCAACTCAAACAAATTTGCCATGCGATATATTTACTTTTAACATCATCCGTGCGTTCAGTGTACACAGACATATATAACATGGACTGCCTGATTTTCTATTTCATATGGGTCAACTTTTGTTGGGAGGGGTGTGACAATTATCTTAATTTCAAGTTTTACTTTAATATTCATATTACAAGTTCAACAAATTACAGGTGCATTCGAAATGATTTCTATTCTTGGAAGTTTATCTCCTACAGCAGCAAATATTTCTTAAACTTGACTTCTAAAGAAATAAAATTAAGCAATCTTTTTCTGCCTGTCCCTGTAGGTATGGGGGACAGAGAAAGGATTACAAATATTGTATTGCCATCTACTTCTATTCTATATATTCATTGGGAAAACCACTGAACTGAAACTGGACTATGGTGGATTTTGTATAGAATTTATTATTTAAAAAAGAGGCAACTATAGAAAAGTGATCCCATAATAATTTCAAATAATGTAAGCAATTTCAGTAGTATCAGCAGTCCATTTTATATATGTCAGTGCACATCACATGCATTGAATAAATAACTAATTGTTAGTTATTTATTCAATGATCACACGATTGAAAAAGTATATAGCAACTGAACGGTTGGTGTGCATATCGTTTCGAAATGTCACTTTTGAAGTTCTTTAAAGGAAAAAATAAATAAATAAATAAATAAATAATCTTTATTAGCAATAAATCTTGCTTTATGATAATACTAATATTAATAATGTACCTTTCTTTCTTATTTTATACTCTTATTATACTATCGAACCGGATAACGTTTGCGTATAAATTCTACGATTTTCTTTTTAAAAAACATAAAATTGGTCTCATTTTTGCAATCACTTGGTATACTATTATATAATTGAAGTCCTTTATACATTACTGTATTTTGAGCCCTACTCGTTCTCAGTCGCTCCACTCTGAAGTCTTCCAAGTTGCGCAATCGATAAGGTTGCATATCCGCTACATACTGGAGTTCCCGGCATAAATACTCAGGCAGAAGATTATTTTTCATTTTAAACACCATTTTTAATACATTGAAAATCGTTCGCTGATTGACTGACATCCATTTAAGAGTATTTAACATTGCACTAATGGGCGTTCTTTTATGGCAACATAATATGCTCCTCATTGCCCTGTTTTGTAATTTTTGTAACCTTGCCATTTGTTCCTTCGTACACATAAAGAGAATTGATTGGCAATACTCGAAATGTGGCATGATTATGCTATTATGAATATTAATTGCACTTTCTATAGATAATTTCTTTCTTATTCTTTTCATAAATCCAACCTTTTTAGCTATTTTTGCACATACATAGTCCACATGAGCTTTGAAGTTCAGTTTTTCATCAATAATAACACCTAAGTATTTCATCTCATTCACCTGTTCAATCAACACATTATCCATAAACACATTAACTCTTTCATCCGCATTTAGAACCATACATTTAGTTTTTGTTACATTCAGCTTAAGTTTATTCATTCTTAACCACACATTCAGTCTTCCTAAGTCTTCATTCAACTTTACAACACATTCATTTAAGTTCTTTCCCGTTATAAAAATTAATGTATCGTCTGCAAAAAGTCTTATATCTGAGTTCCTTAGCACGCACACAATATCATTTATATATACTATAAAAAGAAGTGTTGCTAGCACTGATCCTTGCGGTACTCCTAGTCGATTTACATTAATATTTGACATTTCATTATCCACCTTGGTTCTTTGTATACGGCCATCCAAAAAACTCTGAAACCACTTCAACTCTTTTCCGTGAATCCCAATTGTTTCGAGTTTATTTTTAAAATTTGTCTATCGATGGTTTCGAAGGCTCTTTTTAAGTCAAGAAACACAGCAACAACCATATCTCCCTTATCAATTGCCTCTTTCCATTTCACGATCAACCCAGTTAAAGTAGATTCGCATGAATGGCCAGATCTAAATCCCGACTGATATTCTGATAAAATCTTATTTGATTCTAGGTATCGTGCAAACTGCATTTGTGTGGCTTTCTCTAAAACTTTCTCCTCCGTAGGTAGCATATTCACAGGCCTAAATTGTTCGCAATTTTTGGTTTTCCCCACCTTTGGTATTGGTACGATTACAGATTCCTTCCACGCTGTTGGAAATACGCCATTTTTAAATGATGTATTTATAATATCCACTAGTGCATTTATAGTAATTTCTCCTCCATCTTTAATCATTTTAGCACTAATACGATTAAAATCTCGTTTCTGATTTATTTTTCCTAGTATGTTGTACACATCTTGATAACTCACTAAGTCAAACACAAATTCGCTTTCAATGTTACAACTTGCATATTTGTATTGCATTGGTGCTATAGAATCATGTATATCCTCAATACTGCTGATAAAAAAGTCATTGAACTCCTCCGCTATTTTCCTTTTATTTTGAAATATCTCATTCCTGAATCTAACTTCCTTTATTTCTGTTCTACCTTGCTTCAGTACTAGTGATTTTATTACTTTCCACATTGATTTTGGGTCATGGGCGTTCACGATTTTCTGTTTGATGCTATTTGCTTTAGCTTTTTTCAGTTTAAGGTTGTATATATTACGGATTTCCTTATACCGCTCCCAATGACTCTCTTCTTGCAACAGAGTTGCTTTCCTATATGTTTTTATTTTGTAATGCTTCATTTTACGAAGCTCATCATTAAACCAATCATTTTTTCTTTCACATATCCGTCTTTTTACCACGAAAGTTTCCGTTACTCTTTTTATTTCCTTTGAGAAAATTTCAACTTTGTTGTTTAGGAATTCAACTTTACTTATACTTTTGATCCGACTCGAGTTTAATTCCCGTATATAACTTTCTTTGTTATATTTTAAGTAATCAATTTGCTTAATATCGGTTCTTTCAGCGCAATAATTTCTATTTGGTAGCACTATCTCAATACTTTCATGGTCACTAATTTTCCATTCATTTTTTACATTGGCCTTAATAACGTTGCAGTTTGAAACTACATAGTCAATTAATGTTCGCGAATTCTGAGTAATTCTAGTTGGTTGATCTATCCACTGCTTGCATGCATAGTCTCCAAAAGTCTGTTTCAGTTCTTCTCTATATGTTTCCTTTTCAAGCCAATTTATATTGAAGTCACCAACTAGCACAAAATCCTCTTGCATTTCATCCAACTCTTCCATTAATGTAGTAAAGTTATCACAAAATAATCTCTTACTGGCTTGTGGAGATTTATATAGCACAACGACGTTAATTTTGCAGTCATTTATCGCCAAACTTACTACCAACCACCACATATCTTTATTTACTTCCCCTTTTTTCAAAACTTCATAATTCCATCCCTTTTTGATATAAATTGCCACTCCTCCGGTGCGTTTTGAAATACTGTCACACCTTAGAACGTCATAACCACATATTTCGATTTCACTATCATCTATATCATTTATTAAATGTGTTTCTGCTGTAATGATTATCCCGTGGATGGATGTGGTGCAACGTTTCTCCTTGTCTATGAGTGGCTATTGGTGTCAGAGACCGCCTTTCGTAGTGGGCGAGATTGCTCAGCCGAAATTAATTCTGGAGTGCAGGCGAGAAAGCTCAGCCGATATTGATACTGAAGTGCAGGCGAGAATGCTCAGCCGATATTCGCACGATTTATGGCGTCAAAGACTGCCGAAGTTATTAGAGAGAGGAATTGATATTAAAACACTTTTCTTCTCTAAAACGTACTGTCTTTATTTCGAATCAAGTTCTATATATATATATTTAATCGCTACCCCTTCCTAGTGTATAAATCTACCAATTAGTTAATTTATTGCAATATAGATTATTCACCCGGAGTAGCGCAATCAATATTTCCAAATTAAAATTTGGCCATGTTGCACATTCACAACATTTCCCACATTCGAGTTCACTGAGGTCAGTGTAATGCATGAATGGTGTGAAATGCCGTGTCAGCAAACTGGCGTGTGTCGCACTGAGGTGCATTGCCCTTGCCATTACAATAATTTTCATGAATGGAAATTATGCATGAATCATAATAAATGTGATTATGTTTTTGCATGCTTGTTCTCATTCTTTTGATTTCAAAGTTTTTTGTTGTTTTTAGAGCGTGTGAATTTGATGAAAATATTTTATTGAAAATATTTGATTTGATTGGTATTTGATGCGCTACATCCCTCCTCTTATGGAAAAAAAAATTTTGCTTTATTAAAGGAAAATTTTTGTTTTAATCTTATAGTGTAGTTTTCTATCTAATACTCCTAATGAAATGATTCGTATATTTTATCTAATTCTTATCTATACAGCCAATTCGATTGTTACATGCTACTTATGGTGAACCTTAAATTTTTTTTAGCCGATTATTATGTACTTCTTTTATTATTTTATCTATCTTTATCTTAGTGTTAACGTTATTCGTATCAATTACAATGTATGGCCCTTTATATGGGGGTTCATTCTTTCTCTTATTTCCTACTTTTAACAATACTTTATCTCCTATCTTAATTTTTAGTGGGTTAGTAATTATGCTAAGATTTTCGCTTCTTTTCTTTTTAGAATTCTCCAATAGTGCTTTGGCTATTCTTTGACTTTCTTGTAGTCGGAACTTTAGTTCTTTTGAATAGTCTTCTAGATTGTAGATCGGATCTGTCCTGTTTTGATCTAATGTGTCTGGAAGCGATGCTAATTTGCCGAATATTAGTTCGTGTGGTGAAATTTTGGTTTCGGAGTGAGGTGTGATATTGTAGCAGAATGTGTAATAGGGTAACCATTCATCCCATTCGCCATTCTGAGCTATTGATAATATGTATTCGTTCAGTACACGATGATTCCTTTCAATTGCACCCAGAGTTTCGTGGTGAAACGGAGTTGAGGTGACTTGGTCTATTTTGAAAATTTTGCATACCTCTGAGATTAATTGGTTGACAAATTCGGTGCCTAGGTCCGTTTTTAGGATTTTGAAGGTTCCATATTTCAAGATTATTCTTTCGACTAATATCTTTGCGACTGTTTTGGCCTCTTTATTCTCCATGGGGAATGCTTCTACATATTTTGTTAGTTGACATTGACATGTCAGGATGTATCTGTAGAATTTACTTTGTTTAATGGGTCCTACTGTGTCAACTTCTAATATTTCGAAACTTTGACTTGGTGTGTTAGTTTCTATCATTCTTTCTTTGGTGTTCCTTATTATTTTATTGCACTTACATTTCTCACAGTTATTTACGTAAGTTTTGACCATTTTGCTGAGATTTTTCCAACAGAATCTTTGTTTAATCTTATTAATTGTGCGTTTGACTCCTGAATGTCCACCTGTGTATGGAGTGTCATGAAATTGTTTGATTATGCTTAATTGTTCTTCCTTGTTTAGTATCCTTCTTGGTGGTTTAAATATTATCATGCGCAAACTTTTCTTTTCTTTTATTTTAATTCCCTTCTGCAGATCATTAAACTTCTTCTTAAATTCTTCTATGTCGACTTTTTTAAATATTTCTTCTTCTTTTGAGATTGCTAGCGTTTGAATTCCGTTGTCAATCATCGCGTGAGTAAGCTTCTCCAATATCGATCCTAAGTTCAGATTCAGATTATCGCAGTACTCGATCGCAACTTCATTTTTTGATATGAGTATACTCTTCTTTTTATTATACTTTCTTCTTTGGACGTCCTCCTTTATCTTTATGAATTTTAATTGTTTTACGTTTCTTATTTCGGAGATTGAAGTGCATTCGTAGATGAAAAGTTGGCCTGACGATTCATCGACACTTTTAATATCTCCAAGTTTTTCGCATGCTTCTGATTCTTTTGCTTCCTTTGATCTATTCCTCGTTGTTATTTTAATTTGCGCTGTTGGTATCATTTCTTTAAGCATATCCGAGTTAAGCTTTATCCTGGATAGTGCGTCTGCATTTGTATTCAGTAAACCCTTTTTGTATATTATGTCGAAGTCATATTCAGATAGTTCTAAACGGATTCTTGTCATCTTTGATGATGGATCTTTGTGTGTAAACAAACTTACTAGAGGTCTGTGATCAGTCACGACTGTGAATCTTCTTCCATAAAGGTATGGTCTGAAGTGTTTTATTGCCCAGTAGATTCCGAGAAGTTCTTTTTCTATGATTGGTTTCTTAAGTTCGTGTTTATCTAGGGTTCTGCTTGCGTAGGAAATGGGTAGGTCTTTGCCTATTTCTCCTTGAGATAAAATTGCGCCTAATGCAAAATTTGATGCGTCTGTCGTTAAGACAAATTGTTTTGAAAAGTCTGGATATTGTAATATGGGTGGGTTGGTTAATTTCTGTTTCAAGGTGTCAAAAGCTTTTTGACATTCCTCTGTCCAGATGAAGGGTGTGTCCTTGCGGGCTAAAAGATTTAAGGGTTTGGCTATGGATGCAAAGTTTGGTACGAATCTTCTGTAGTAGTTACAGAAGGCCGTAAATCTTTTTGCTTCATCTGCATTTGTGGGTTTTGGATAATTGGTCACCGTATCGAATTTTGCGGGGTCTGTTTTTACTCCCATGTTAGTGATTAGGTGGCCTAAGTAAATCACTTCTGTTTGCAAGAAGTTGCATTTTTGTGGGTTTAATTTTAGGTTATATTGACGCAGTCGGTCGAAAGTTCTGCATAAGTTTCTGTTGTGGTGTTGCAAGCTGCATCCAAAGATTATTATGTCGTCGACATATAAAAATGTCTCGGCATCTAAACCTGCTAGAGCTACTGTAAGCATTCTTTGGAAGCTGTTAGTGGAGATCTTTAATCCAAAAGGTAATCTTTTGAATTGATAGTGACCTTTGTTGGTCGAAAAGGCAGTTACAGGTCGTGATTGTGGGTGTAATCCGATCTGGTGAAAAGAACTTGTTAGGTCTAGGGTTGAGAAGTATTTTGCTCTCCCCAGATTGTCTAGGATGTCTTCGAGTCTGGTTAACGGGAATTTGTCATCCATTATCTTTTTGTTTAATTGTCGAAAATCGACTACCATCCTCCATTTATTTTCATCTTTAGTTCCCTTTTTTGGAACTACTAGTAAAGGGGCGTTGTATGGGCTTGTCGAGGGTTCTATGATGTCCTCTTCCAGTAACTGATCTACCTGTTTGTTTATTTCATCGCTCTGCACTTGTGGCAAGCGGTACTTCTTTATGTAGATTGGGATGTGATCTGTCATACTTATCCTTTGCGTGTAGAAATTATTCATTGTTAGTGTATCACCCGTTAGATGGAATATATCTGAATAGTTTCTGCATATTTCAAACAGTGAGTCTTTTGCTCTTTCATCTAGGTTATTTATATTCAATTCCTTTTTTAATTTTTCGAAACGTGTCTCGTTGTCGTTTTCTATTGATTTCACCTTCCTTATGAAATGGTATTCTGTTAGAGGCACAATTTTCAGTTGTGGTGGTTCGATACTGATGTCCTGCTCCAGTGTATTGAGCAGTTTAACGTGAACGATCCCTTTTGTTGGTATAATGGCATTTGCAATAAAAATTCCATGCTGGAGTTCTTGGCTCAAAACTATGCTGTCTTCGTTTACTTTTATATCCATTGCTTGATATATTTGCGATCTTGCTGGAATTGTGATGGTTTTTACTTCTGGGATCCTAGTCATGATTGGTATCTCAATGTTGTTATTTTCTGTGCAAATTGTTAGAATGAATTGTTCATAGTCGAGTTTGCATCCGAATTTGGTCAAAAAGTCTAGTCCAATTAATCCATCCGTAGAGATTGGGAAATTATCTTCTACGACATGTAATTTGTGTTCTATTATGTCTCCTTCGACCTCAAATTTCATGTTTAATGTTCCAATTGTTTTAATTTCACCTTCTGTTACTCCTGTTATTCTGCAGGATTCTTCTCTTAATTCTAAGTGATCTATTAAGCTGTTTTTCTTAATTACTGATATATCCGCTCCCGTATCTATGAACCATGATGCATTCCTTGATGTTGCATCGCCTTTTATATTTACATAGTTGGTCAGGTTTTTGACCATGAATTTATGCATCTTTATGCATTGTTCGTTTGATATTCGTTGTCCCCTGAAAGCTGTGTTTCGGGGACTCCTTGTCCGTTTCCCGAATTCAATACATTTATTCGTCTAAAAAATGGACGATTCTGATTCCGTGTTTCTGGAATTCTATTTTGTGTGCGTACATTGTTAAAATGTGTTGTATTTTGATTGTGGTTTTGTCTTGATGGGATGTAGATGTTCCTTCTTGCTTGATTTTGGTGATTATATCTATCACTGTATTGGTTCCCTTGCGTGTTTCTGTATGCTTGGAAGTTGTGTCCTCTTCTGTTGTTGTTCTGGTGAAAGTTTCGATTGCGATTGTAGTCTGTGAGTCGTGTTGGGTGTGAAGAGAATCTTAGGATGTTTCCTGATTGTCTGTTCTCAGTGTCAATCTCTGTCGCAAGTTGTACAGCGGCTGATAAGGTTTTGGGTTGTGCGGCAAATACTGTGGTTTTAAATGGTTCTCTTAAGCCTGACTTAAAAGCATTTAGTGCTAGCTGATCATTTAATTTAGCAATTATTTGCCGGTTCTCTTCTCCTTGTTCGATTATTTGGATGTTGTTTAGTTCTGCTGCCAGCGATTCAATCTTGTTAGCAAAGTCTTGCACTGGTCTTTCACCTTGGTAGCTCTTGGCTAGTTCAGTTTGAATTTTGAGAGGATTCCTGTTAGTTCTGCATATCTTTTGGAACAATGTTTTAAGTTCTGACAGTGATGTTGGTGTCGGTTCGTTGCAGATTTTGTTACGTACCTTTTGTGAAATTTTTGTTTTAATCACGAAGTTGATTAGCTTTTTCTTTTCATCTGCACTTTCTATTGAATCATGAAGGAATTCTATGAGATTAATGAAGTTTGTTAGATTCTTTGGATCTCCATCGAACTCAGTTACCACTTTCATTGTTAATGGCATGTCAAACAAAGCCATTTTGTCAAATTTTGCACTTTCAGAGTTTTTTGTATTTTTATCCCTTAAATCACTAGTGTTTCTCTCGTCGTTGTCTCCTTCTTCTGTTAAGATTTCTTTTGTCTTGTTCTTGATATGTGTCTCTACTTCTTCGTATATCACCTGAAATTTATCTTTTATTGGTTGGCTGATCTGTTTATCTTCTTTTGACAGTCCACCGTATATCTCTCTGAATTCAACTTTTAGCTCATCTGTTTTATTTCTTTTCATTAACAGATTTTCTGCACTATATTCTCTGTATGGAGTTTTCTTAAAATTGTCTAATATTCTTTCTAATTCTTTTATTGTGGTTTTCAATTTATTCATTATACAACTACGACTTAATGTGCATTATACTTGTTTATTTATTTATTTATTTATGTACATATCATCTTATACCTGTATTGTTTTGCTGACCTTTTTATTTATTATTGAATTAATTTTCTTTTTCATATAATTGTAAATAATGACTACAACAATAATTGAAATAATGGTACTTAATAAGTATTTGATGTCTGAGATGTGGTCCTCAAAGGTGCTGACAAATAAATTTGTGGTCGTTGCTGTTGCTGCGTTGTTTGCCACGATATTCGTTGGTTTGGACTCCTTTCCTCCCATTATTTATCTTCTTGTATTCTTGATTGTTCAAGCGTATCGTCTCGAGGAAGTAATTTTTTTCCTTTTTTGTTACTGACAGGCTTGCCAGCCGATATAGGTCCGCGATATTCCGTCTATGTTTGACTGCTTTTCCTGCCCTCGTTCTCTTTGGTCGCTGTTTTCGCTGTTGTCTTTCTTGTTCTTCTTGCTGATTTTGCTTCTCCTGCTGCTTGGCTCTTCTTGCTCTGTATTCCTCGATTGTTAGCGGTTTTGGTCCAGCCTTAGGGTTTCTTTCCAATTCTTCTTTCAGTTGGTCTCGTATGCTTCTTGGTTCGTGGTGCAGGGTCGCCATGTAATGATTATCCCGTGGATGGATGTGGTGCAACGTTTCTCCTTGTCTATGAGTGGCTATTGGTGTCAGAGACCGCCTTTCGTAGTGGGCGAGATTGCTCAGCCGAAATTAATTCTGGAGTGCAGGCGAGAAAGCTCAGCCGATATTGATACTGAAGTGCAGGCGAGAATGCTCAGCCGATATTCGCACGATTTATGGCGTCAAAGACTGCCGAAGTTATTAGAGAGAGGAATTGATATTAAAACACTTTTCTTCTCTAAAACGTACTGTCTTTATTTCGAATCAAGTTCTATATATATATATTTAATCGCTACCCCTTCCTAGTGTATAAATCTACCAATTAGTTAATTTATTGCAATATAGATTATTCACCCGGAGTAGCGCAATCAATATTTCCAAATTAAAATTTGGCCATGTTGCACATTCACAACATTTCCCACATTCGAGTTCACTGAGGTCAGTGTAATGCATGAATGGTGTGAAATGCCGTGTCAGCAAACTGGCGTGTGTCGCACTGAGGTGCATTGCCCTTGCCATTACAATAATTTTCATGAATGGAAATTATGCATGAATCATAATAAATGTGATTATGTTTTTGCATGCTTGTTCTCATTCTTTTGATTTCAAAGTTTTTTGTTGTTTTTAGAGCGTGTGAATTTGATGAAAATATTTTATTGAAAATATTTGATTTGATTGGTATTTGATGCGCTACACTGCTAACATAATCATTTCAAACTCTTCTTTTCCGACTAACACTTCTAATTGCTCAAAATTATTAATAAGGCCCTGTATGTTCATATATACTCCCCGTATTTCCTTTATTTGCTAGTATGCAATTTTATCTTTTTCCACCTTAAGTTTACGCTTGTACACTGGACATTCTGTAGCTCTTGCATGGTGCCTAGTATCTAGTTTCATATTTAATTTTACATTAGCCGCCAAACAGTTTGCGCATTTCTCTTCATCACTTTGACAATCCTTCTCATCGTGCTCATTAGAGCATCGTGCACACACTTTTCTATTTTTACAGTCTTTTGCTGAATGATTGAACCCCCAGCATTGAAAACAACGCTTCACATTTAGCCATTCATAAACCATGCACTTACTCCATCCTATATTAAGCCTACCCTCTTTCATTATTTCTTTAAAAATTTCCATATTTACTTCAACTATACCATTGTACCTTGTGTGCTTGTGTTGTGATGTCTTACGTGTTTCAAATATTTTTAAAACTTTTACCCCCTTAATATTATTCTGCATGCTCAAAGCTTGGACAATTTCTTCCTCAGTCAATTTTTCATTCATTCCGCATATAATTACCTTAGGATTTTTTCGCATCAATGATTCTACTTCATATTTATCTCCTAATTTACTTTTAACCTGCTGTTCCACCTTTCCCACTGATTCACTGTTATCACACTCAATTGCGATTGCACCGTTATTTTTATTTATTACACCGTTGATTTTTAAAGATAGAGCCCGCGGATCAATCACTTCCTTAATTTCTTCTCTTGTTTTATTGCTATTCTGTTTAGCCTTTGGTTTTATTAAAACAGGTCTCACCTCACTCTTTTTCAATTGATCAGCGTAACTTTTGCCACTATCGTTTTTAGTCGCTATTTTCTTAATTTCTCTAACCATGCTATTTTTTTCTTCACCTAATTTTTTCACTTCTTGCAATAACATTTTCATTTCATCCTCTTGCTTTTGCATGTACCTCTTATTTTCATTTAACCCTTGCAACACACATTCAATTTTATCCGCTACGCTTGTCATTGCATTATCACAATCATCACAAATGAATTTCAAATTTTTGTTTGAATTCATGGTATTAATTAGGTACTCCGTTAAACCCACACATTTGATATGTACCGCACAACCGCAAAATCCGTTACAAATGCATTTTACATCATTTCGACTAAAACCTTTATCGCATTTCTTGCAATTTAAATTCATTTTTAATTTCTACTTCAGGTTACCAGATCACTATTTAAAAAACTATATCCGTAATTTAAAAAAAACTATGCTAAACGTCAAAACTACTAAGGGCACCGAGCCACTTACATGTATATAAATGGACTGACTGATCTCCTGTTTCATGTGGCACCAAACCTTCCAAGGATTTTTACAAGCAATGTTTTCGTTCCTAATCGTTACAGTTCAGTGGGAAAGTATGCTCTCACGGAAAGAGACAGGAATATGAAAGGGTGCCATTTGCTTTCATGCATTTTTGGTTCAACAAGCAGTCCATTTATATACATGTCAGTGACATCGATGTGCTGGGGAAATGACAATGCTTCGATTCGCCTGAACGACATGGTGTGTAAAAATGTGCCATTAGGTCTGTCTAGTAACTTTAAACAAAAATCTTTGCTTAAAAATCAAGTAAAAACTTTTATGCGGAACAGACGGTTTGTGTGTAAAAATGCGTAAAAGTTTTTACACCGATTAAAAACTTTCGAGTTCACAGACCTATTATGTGACATTTTGCGAGCGGCTGAACGCACGGCATTTCAAATAAACTTACTGCGGATTGTACATCTCCTTTGTCGGCCATCAACTGATAATATTCAACTAAATCGCTTTCTGGTTGTCCGGGATTTTCTATTTCATCTAATATACGAACACGGTGCACAGCAGGACCACCAGAAAAGGACACTCTTGATGAAACTTTTTTGGCAACTTTACGATAATATTCTAAAGCTTTTTCGCAACTGCTAGGAACTGTCAAGCCAGAAGAATACCTGTATCCTAAGGCCATCTGAGCCCACGTATTATCACCCAAAGCTGCTAGAGTATAATGAAGAATAGCTCTTGGTTGACTCACGTTGAAACCAATTCCAGTAGAGTATAAGAAGCCGAGACCCTAACATTATAAACAAAATTGTAATTAGTTTGAATCATTTGATAATAATAAGGGTATAATCTAGTGATGATAAAATTAAACAAGTTATTAGGTCTGTCCGCGTACTCAGTTTTGGGACGATGCATTGCAATGAATTTGCACGAACTTACACATTTTCCGTTCGTGTACTTTCTCGTGCACACAAAATTACACGAGTTTTGTATAAGTCACAGCTCCCCTCTCGCATGAATTTAGCCAAAGTTATTAGTTAGGTACTGTATCATTCTTCCAAGGAAAATTGACAGTTGTCATAGGAAAAATTCATTTTTTTAATTTTCTGAAAAGTTTTTAAAGCGTAATTAAAATGCCGAATAAAGAAAGTTTGACTATTCAATGCTGTGGGACTTTGCGAGACTGCAACAAGTTCAAAAAAATAAAACCAGACTCAATTCGCAAATGTTATTACACACTTCTTGTTTTTCATGGTTGCATGAAAAGCGTTCGTTTACCTTTTCATGCATTTTACATTCTACCCCTACCACTCGAGTAAGTTTTCGCATGAGAGTACGTGAACAGACCTATTTTATTACACCTGTTAAATATATCTGAAACTAATGAATACTTTGGAATGGAAAAATGTTTGTACGCACCATATGAGCATCTTGGACTCCTTCTTCTGCTAATTCTAAGAATGTATCTTTAGCATATGAAACATCGAGATCTACATAATGACCTAGAAGATGTGCCCATGCAAGTTCAGCCCTAGCGCCTTTATGGCCCATACCGGCGGCTTTCCTCAAAATTGTATAGGCCATGGATTTATCTGCACTTGTTTTATTAAAAATATTAAGAGCAGTTTCATACAAGTTTTGAGCTGCAAACATAAAATAAATACTTAAAAAAGCTTGAAAATGAGATTAACGTAAGACTTTTAGAGGAATTCGAAGGCAAACAGATTTAGTGAATATTGCAATTACGAGAACTAAACTTATGGATATTTTATCCCGAGCTTTACCTTCAATTTCTGATTTTGAAATTTCCATTTTGTTACTATATTTTCTCACACCCTCTATTTTTTCAATAGTCTCACTTATTTGCTTTATAGCCATTCCGCGCGTCTGTAAACGATCCGAATCTTTTGATTTCACTTTTAGATCATCTATTTCAAAGATATTTTCCTTTTGCATAATGTTAAATTGGTCATCAGATATTTTGGAGGATTTTCGATCAGTTTGCTTCCCACCTTCTGGATCATTTGGTATATCTTCTAGATTATCTCCATTCGGAGGTCCTTGTAATTCTCCGAGAGCTTGATATCCTATTATTATAAAAATAGTAAATAAATATTTCCACCGACATAGCTGTTCCAACGCCATCCTTAGCAAACTGATCTGGTATATTAATAAGATGTTTTAACCGCACTATTTGCACATACGTGTCCCTTTGCCTTCCTGAAGAAACAGTGTACGACTAAGACACACCACCTATCCCAAACAATTTGATTATTTAATGAATACACTCATTAAACTACTGTTTAGATTGTTTTAACGTCAGAATTATCAATAAACTCATTCAAAAACATCGATAATAATCTGATTCCCATCCTCCGAGCTGTGTTGACAATAAATATGTCAAGCCAATCAATATTCATAACCAAATCCTTGATGGTAAGGTAGGATCACCGTACATTGTGGTAACAAAGTGCAATTAATGTACAAAAGTAATTTCTCAGGTTGGTAAGAAGAAGAACGTACAACCGTAGGGCGAACCCATACATAACAGCAGAAATTTCTTATCGGACGGCTGTACAGAAGTTTATCTACAATCTGACAATAAATAATTTAATAATCATTACGTGGTGTGAATTTGTGATACAGTCATTGTTTGACTGTGACTTATAGAACACGCATACAATTATTTCGGTATAAGGAACTATGAAAAAAATATGGAGTAACATTATTGTGCCGGCACGTCTCAGCACAAGGGAAGGAAACTCCTTTCTTATCTAAAAACTTCTTGTGTGGGGAGGCCCAGAGGAACCTCAACACAATAATAATAATAATAAGAAGAAGAGAACAGCTGTGCTTCTGCTTTAGTAAAAAAAGAAACTGTACTACATTGATTGTGTTTGATCCGGTGGAAAAAGGGTTGTTTGCAGCTACAGTTATTTATAAATTTACTTAATTTTTAAATAGATTTTAAAAAGCGCATATTATTTGCAAAGTGATATATCTCATAGGAAAATGCTCCTAATGCACTATAGTAAGAAAGAAACGGTTGCTATCATTAGTTCTTATAACATTTTAATTTTTTCAGTTATTGCTTTGGCGCCCCATATATTTTTGGTTAATGTAAATGCTGAATGGATAGAACCTCATGCTTGGGGCAAAGTAGAACTACAGAAAGGACAGACTGAACTTAGTGGGACAGAACTTTGTCCAAGTTGCCCAAAATGCAATCTCATTAACCATGAGAATCCCATATCTATGCCTGATGCCCCAACAATCGAGGAAAACGTTTCATTTGTTTACTACAGGAAGTTTATTAGCTCCTTGTTTGGTCGCAAGAATTTGAATGTAAGTACATAAAATATGACCATGGAATATCCTTTTTTTCTTTTCTTTACAATCTTTCGTCCACGGGGGCTGATTTTTCTGAATCAATCAGGCCTACCGGAGAATTCTATTCGATCAAATCTCTATCGAATCGAATTTGTTCAAAGAGGATTTTCTACTGTTTAATACAATTGAATCAAGATTTTCCAAATACAATACAAAGCAATTGTCGGTTATTTTTGATTGACACTAAAGAAGATTCGATGCGATTAATTTTCTAGTAAAAAATTCTATATGAAAAACCTTGATTCGATTGAATTCCCCGGTAGACCTGAATGTCAGCTAGGATGATACGCAAAGTTGAAATAGCGATCCTGATCAAACGAATTCAAAACTGCTGTTAAAACTACATTCACATTGCTCTCAGAACGCTCTAAAACATGTAGTGCACCACCAATTTCACAATCTGTGTATTATAGCTTATGCTGGATTTCTTGTGATTTACTCTTTGCTCTTCTCATTTTTACAAGCCACTTTTAGCGATTTACTCATTGTTCTTATTTTTACCACGCCAAGGATTCCATATCTGATTATCGATATTATATTTTCATCATAAATTAGGCTCGACGTTTGTCTCGATAGTTTACTGCATCTTCTAAAAGCTCCTACTATAGATAAAATCTTGCAGTTGTACGTGTTTGTTCCAATGACAAACTTAGTATATCCTATAGATTTCATCTAGGGTATAACAACTACGCGTCGTCTCGAAACATATACGGGTGAGCTAATTAACCCTCTAGGAGTGCAGTGTTGGTATACGTTACCGGAACTGTGATCTATACATCGTTCGAGGAAATGTTGCATCTATTATGGGACTTGATTTCATTCGAAAATTGGGATTAGATGCCAAAATATTAAATCAATTGCAGACTGACATTACAGAAGCTGAATGCACAAGAGAAATAGAAAAATTGTTGCGGGATTACAGTGAACAGAAAAGTTTGGTAAAATTCATAATTATAAGGCTGTTTTAAATTAAAAGGTGAAGAGAATACGCCAATATTTCTTAGACCGTGTCAATAAAGAAGGATGGTAGTCTACGCTTGTGTGCCGACTACAAGGCTACCGTTAAGCGTGTAATATGCGATGATAATTACCCCATTCCGCGAGTCGAAGACATCTTTGCTAAGATGAGTGGAGGTAAATATTTTTATACATTAGATCTTTATAAGGCATACTTACATATGAATGTCGATAATAACAGCGCCCAAATGCAAGCAATGAGTACACACGTTGGAAACGATTGATGTTTGGTGTAAATCGCCCCAAATACGTGACAACGCTATATGGATAGCATTATGCATGATTTGCACGGAGTGTCCTGCTTTTTCGATGATATCATAGTGCAAGGCAGTACATCTAATGAACTATTACAAAATTTAAGAGCGCAGTTTTGGATCGACTACGTAAGTCTAATTTACATTTGAACAAGAAAAAGTGTAAATTTTTGCAAAATTCTATGTCGTACCTTGAGCATGTAATAAATGCAGATGGCATACACTCTATACCTGAGAAAGTAGATCCAATTTCAAAGAGTCAACGGCTATCAAATATTTCAGAACTGAGAACCTTCCTAGGGTTAGTGAACTATTATCAGAAGTTCATTCCAAACTTAGCTACTAAGCTGAAGCCTATCAATAATTTATTTAAAAAGGAGATTCGATATACTTGGACGAAAGAATGTGACGACATATTTCAACGTCTGAAGAAGGAGATAGTAAGCGCGAAAACATTAATGTAATACACACATGAGCTGCCATTAATATGTACTTGCAACCGATGCTTCATGGAACGACCTAATGGGTTTGGATCTCGCATGCTTTTAATAGTAGAACTGTGAATTTGTTAAATAATCATATTTTTAGTATGCTTTATAATTATATGAACTAATAAATCAATCTTATCTATGCTTTCGAAAACCGAGATGAACTACTCCCAGATTGATAAAGAAACTACAGCTATTGTCTGGGGATTGTGTAAGTTCTTTCATTGCTATGCTACGAGATTTCACTCTAATTACAGATCACAAGCTATTAGTCAGCATTATCTTTCAACATTTCCACTGATTGTTCCCGCAACGGAGCCATTCGATATGGATTCAATTTTCCATCTGTTAAATGGGTGCATTTTGTACGGTATACGGGTAATGATTCCTAATACTTTACACCAAAGAATATTGGATGTTGGGATTGTTAACATGAAGGTTCTCGCAAGGAGTTACGTTTGTTGGCGAGGCATCGTAAAAACAGCCATGGCAAAGAATACACATCTACTAGGCTGGACCCTTCATGGAATATATCTTTCTCATCGTTGTAAACGCCTGCACTAAATGGATCGACGTTGTTCCTTCAAAATCCATTACTACAGAGAAAACTATACAGATGTTAAGATAAATATTTGCGCGTTTTGGTCTGCCACTTATACTGGTGTCGGAGAACGGTCCGCAATTTTGTTTAGCTAACTTCAAGGAATTTTTGAAGTCCAAGGCCTTCGAGCTATGATGCAGGATAAGGGTGACATACACACGAAGCTATGTAGACTTCTCATGCAATACCGTAAGCTTCCTAACTCAACAACAGCGCGGAGTTTAGCTGAGCTCATGCTCCACAGACAACTGAGTACGAGAATCGATTTGGTAATACGCAAACCTGTAGATTTAATTACAGCAAACAGTGAATTGTTTCCTCAAAAGTGCGAGAATTTAAAGTCGGCGACCGTGTTCAAGTGAGATTCTACAACAACCCTAATTGCATGTGGAACCATTCACTCTCGGAAAGGAAAGTTCCATTACGACGTCTTACTTAGTAGGTAATGACGAACATTTTCGCCACATCGATCAACTGAGAGCCATTGACTGTAATGTTTTAAACGAAAAGTTTTCCGCACATGAATTCTCAAAACGAAGCAATGAGAGCGAAGATAAATCTAAGATAGTAAATGAAGTCACTTTAGATATGACAGATGAAACTTTGACAAAACAATTACAATCTGACAGACTTCCCAGCCTACCTGCAGAGCGTCCTAGCGAAACATCATTAGGTGAAACGGGCTCATCAGGATCGCGCGACAGTTCACCATTAGAGCCTTCCGATGAAACTGTTCCAGTTAGAAGATCCGTTAGGACAAAGAGACTTCCCGAACGTTTTGGTTCTAGCTCAAGTCTATCTCAAGTCCCCACCACCAAGCAACCAGCGAACGTACTCAACCGTCCCCCACTCTGCTACCCTACAAACCGGAACAGCGATTACTGTACAGACAACGCTCTGTATTGAACCAGCGGGCTGGCTGTATCAACTCAGCATTAGTATATCTATTAAAAAATAAAGTTTATATTATTTAGCTTGTATCTTGTTTGAATTTATTTCTCCCACGTACACAGCACTTTAAATTTTATAATAACTTTCATCGCAAAAGGATCAACGATTACCGAGATATAATGAAAAACTGGATTGGAGCACCTTTTTTTTCCAAAATGGCGGATCGTGCCTTGGATGTAGAGCTCAGGATTTTTACTACCTTTAAAAGTACGTCAAAATAAAGGTCTCCACTCTCCATTTCTATTTGCATAATTTTAATCTAATTTGACTGGACTATTTCAGTTGTTCTGTTTTAGAAAAATCCTTTCTTTTGCCTTTATTGTTTTACATTTTCTTTCTTATTTGCTTATATAAGCTACATACATTTCTATACTTCCATGTATGATCTTACCTTTTGGTAATTTTTTACACCAACTTTCCACGCCAATGTGCATATGTACATACATACTAACTAAAAGGCTTACACTATGAACTTAAACACGAACATCCAAATGATCAAAAATGCCAATGAAAAGATTGCTGTGAGCTAAATTTCGTATTTATTTTCTTTCATTCATTTTCCTGAAAGTCAATTATAACATTAATAAAAACATATAATTATAACAATAATTTTCAAATTGTCTTATATTGCAAATATGACAGTTTGATGGTGCATCAGGACTATATAGACGAGCTCTGGTCTTTACAATTACCGAAGATGAGTTGCAGTTATTAGAGCATTCTTCAGATCCCCGAGACTGGGATGGAGTGCTTTCTCAACTTATGCAAAACTTAAAATTACCGCCAATTTGTACAAAAAGTTCACCAAGTTTTTTTTCGAGTATAAAGTCCACTTGGATCAAATTCTCCTTATCAAGCGAAGTGAGTATTTTCTTAAATGATTTAGTGGGTAAATTCTTAAATTAAATTTTTCCAGGTTAACTTTATTTTAATTGCTTTGGCTGCAATATGCGCTGCGATATATCTTCATAAAAGATATAATTACGGTATAATGTTAATATTTATCGTAGGAGTATTCTCAGTTGGATTTATACACACTTATCTTGATTGTAATAGAGTAAGCGAACATCTGTAATACATAGAATGACTGCTGTGTTAATGTTTTATCGCTTTTAGAAACTCCAGATTGAAGAAATGGCCGAATTATTATATAGTAGTGATGATCCTTGTGCAGAAGGAGAACCATCGAAAGGATGGTGGGGATTTTTTAATTTCTTCAGTATAAGACAATCGAAAAGTCAATGCATGGAGCATCTTAAGTACGTTTTTCCAACAAAATTAAAATATAATTATTATATGACACGTTTTAGAAAGAAACATAGAGTGAAATTTGCTTACTGTCGTCCAGATGAAGTTTTCTTATCGTATATAAACGAAATAACACTGAATCAATTTCGGATGACTATAGAAAAGAGTACAGAAATACTTAAAGTGTGTATGGGTATGTATGAGACTGTTTCTTAAAAGATGAAATGATTTTCTCTAGCTACATGAAGAAAAGGGTTAATATTAATTCATCCCCTATTGAAATGCTAGGGCTCGAAATTCAGACAAATCTCAAAATATATTAATATGATATTCAACCTATTGCGAAACGTGGTCAGTATCTTGTCTTGTTGACTCGAAAGAATCATTTCCAAGTTGAATCAAAAAAGAAATTATACATCACACGCAATACAGGAGGGTCTTTCGATTTCAATCTGAAGTATAAACATTACGGTTATTATTCAATTGACCGCCTCGGATCGTGTGACCCCTTCGTCAAGTTTTTCATAACGTTTTTGCATAAATGTGGAACAATTTGAATAACTGCTCGAATATTATTGTCAATTAGATCATGAACATTTTGCAGATCGGATCGATAAGTTTTTTATTCCGTAGATTGAACGGTTCGCTAAAATATTTAGACTAATTCAACAATTCCAACACAACTTCAACCCGAACTAATATTATCATAAATGCTATAGGGAAACAAAAAACCACCTGGAGGAGTACGAAATTCTATTGAAAGTCACCGTCCCTGGCTATCTGTGTATATGCATTAAGAGATTAAAGGAAAAATTAGTAGTGGTAGATCTAGTGGGAATGATTCTATATTATGTACACATTTTCACGAATTTTTATATACTGTTTCTCCAAAATTTTTTACCATTTTCGACATTTTGAGTTTTAACAATGCGTTCAGCTTTCAAATATTGAGGTTCTGCGTTTGACTTCTCTACATTTAAAATAAAACCTTTAATTTGAAGTTACGATTTTGCTCTCAAAAACTTTATCAACAACGAGCTAACAGCTATACTGTATGCGGATGATACCATCATCCTGGCTGAGGATGGGAGACCCCATTCGGCGATTAGCACTATACAACAGCTCACACGCATTCTGTTGGATTACTATAATAATTGGAGATTTAAGATTAATGAATCCAAATGTGACATCATCTATTTCAGAAATGCAAGTGGCAAAGAGCATCATCTGAGATTTCGTATCTAAGTATCAACCTCAATATAGCAGATTGCACTCCAATCGCCACGTGAGGAAAGCAAAAAAAAAAAAAAGCGACGGAATGTTATGATTTGGGTGACCTTTCAAGTTTCACAAACACATCTGTTAAAGTTCAAATGTCGCAGTTTTGTTTTCACTGAAATCTCAATGCAGTTTCATATCTAGCTCAGAAAAAGACACTCTGACTTGGCGACAATACGGAAATTGATACCTCCTTATATACCGCGAGATTATGCAATTATGGCACCGATTTAACAGATTTTTTCTTTTTAAGCTTTCGCTCTACATAAAGAATTGTATTATTATAAAATTTGTGGTTTAAATGATAAACGAAGTGTGCGTTTCTCATAAGCCACTATGTACAATAAATAAATTTTCTAATGAAATACATAAAAAGGTTTAATAAACAACAGTGGGGGCAAAACAACGAACTCCTCGTTCGCAGTCGTTGGGGGATATATACCTTCATCTCGGCAATTTCTCCCGAACCTACTGGTGTGCATAGCCGTAGTCTGGTTGTCTCTAAAAAAGGGCGGCCCAGACAAGGCGTCCGTCTCCATGACCTCACCAGCTAGTTGTTTTTCTGTAGCAGCCTTTCTAGGATCTGGAACGAGAAACCTAGATAGGGTGTTCTGGTGAGGATCCGTAATCTATTGTTCCTGGATTGGGATGGCGCGGCTACAGCATCCATCTCCATAATCTAGACGTAGGTGGTTCCGTCTTGCTGACAGGCCTGAATTTCAACCTGGTCATCCTGAAATGAATCAGTCTGCCTCTTCCGTTGAACCAACTGAGAGATTCTTGGTCGACATTAAGAACCAAGAATAGGCCGTTTTGCTTCTTCCATCACCCAAGGATCTTATCATTGGCTCGCAGTTTTCCACTAATGGTCATAGAGACTTTGAAAAGCTGTGGTGTGTCGTCTTTCCCTCTTATCGGTAGGTGTAATGATTCCCGGGTCCTTTCACCTGCTCAGTCAGAAAAGTCACTGAGAAGTTATCTTCACAGGTCGTCCTAAGGAGCCCTCTTCTGAAGCAACTTTAGACAAACTGGACAAGCAAACCATTAACTTTCGCACTCAATGCAGCGTCGAAGGTGGCACCTATCGTCTCCTAATCGCCTCACGCAGCTCAGCTGCTTTTCGCAGTTTGAGCTGTTCAGCCTTCTGTGGTGCTGATTTGGTTGTTATGGTCCCAGTGTGCTATATGATGCAGTATGTTACATTCGAGTGCTACTGTCATGTAATGGCAATATTATTATTATATCACAGAGAGAAGGGCTGTATCCGCAGTCAATGGACTATCCAGTAACTTTTGATTCATCCAACTTCAGACCAACTCGCTGATTCTTCTTATGAGTACCGTATGCACAAAAGTTCACGGTCCACAGGTTGGCAAGGGAATGTTGTGTATACTAGCGAAGGATGTCCACTAGGCGTCCTGGCGTACATGAAGTCGTGTAAGATAGTCGTAAAATAATAGGAATCCGGATCCAGAAAATTGTAGTAGTTATCCAACCTGGAAGTTTCAAAAGGGGACAAAAATAATCTTAAAATTTAATCAAATAAACTTGTTTAATAGTTTTCAAATAGAGGCATGATGGATAAAATGTTTGATTAGTATCTCTAAGTAAAGATTCCTTTATGACAAATTACGTCCATCCAACCATTTCAATGTAGTATATCAAAACTAAATAGAGCCTCGCCTTAAAACTTAAAGAAAATTTATTTAGAGTTTTAAAGAAAATTATAGTATTTGAATCACTATATGTGTATATATATTCTTTCGAATTAGTTAACGAATACCCTACGGATAAGCTACCATAGCTACATACCGATTTAAAGAACATTTCCGAATTAATAAATAAAATTGCTGTTCCGATATGTAAACCATTTGATTAAGATTTGAAATAATGTGCCTAAAATACATGACATTCTTTTGTAAGTAATGGCGTGGTAAAGCTCTTATTTCGTCCTCTCACTCTCCCGGCGCCCTCGAGAATGAAGATAGACTGAGATCAGCTCCTGCGCTGCCGTTTTTAAGGACATTGCATATCCTATGTATCGGCAATGTCACAGGGAGGATGGGTCAATGGCACGAGTACATACCACCAGTACTCAGAATAAGTTCAGGTAAATGGTGTAAAAATCCCCTGGTGCGACATTTTGGTTTTGAAAGACATGATATCTTTTTGGATATGATGTGGGACAGCGGCAGGATCTGTGCTATCCACCTCACAACTCTTCCGCAATAGCCGGGGTACTAGCGTGCTGCCCTGTATTCAACGTTGCTCACAGAGTGAGCTATCAGCTTCGGCTGATATTATGGATGTTACCTCCAATGGTACTCACTCACATGTACCATAACATTGTCTCTTCGGTTCTGCCCTCTTCCATAAGTCTGAACTACAATGAATGTGACACGAAATCGTCGACGTCAAAATAAATTTCGAATACATCAAATGATGCGATTCGATAGAGTCGTCGACAAAAGTTGGAGTAAATTTCTAAAATTGTTGTTGTCGCAGTGCGACATTTGAGTTTGACAGTTCGTGTGTTGGTAAATTTCTTGTACCTTACTTGTAAATCTGGTGTTACTACGTATAAGCTTTATATGCAACAATAATTGTTCTTAAAATATGTAAAACAATTTCCATAGACACCACAAAACGCAAGACCCAACCCAACTGTCATGAAATGACAACGACAATGTCACATTAATTTTATTATGCCAACTGACGTCGACAATTTTGTGTCGCATTCATTATATTTCAGCCTATAAGTAGTTGCCTGGCTTTACGTAATTTACTCTCTTAGCTGTCCGACATCTTATGGCGCTTACACCTAACAGGCTTGGTTGTCACACCAGCGTATTGAGTGTCTCATTGGCTGCCCTAGCTATAATTCTTGTTATTCACCTCGTCTCTGATGACGTAGAGGGGGGTGGCAGTAATCGAAGCTGAACTTTCCCTGGCAACTAGTGCTGTCATGTGACAGTGGAGCTTTGGTTTTTAATTACAAATGATGAAAGGCTCATAGAATGAGATCGAATAACAGCTTGTTCAGCCTGCAACATGCTCAACTTATTTTCCTAGTAAATTTTACACATTCCATTGTGTATAGACAGGCCTCACGCTCTAAAGCTTTTCTTTAAGACTCGTCAGTTCCAATTGTAAAACAGGTGTGATAATTTTATTGGTAGATATTTTCTTTTGATTTTGATGAAAGAAGGCTGATCTACGGAAAACCTTCCTCAAAGTAACGACTCTGTTTAGCGAAACACGATTCGAGTCCATATATTGAACAGTATGTCATTAGTAAAGGTTATGTGGCATCAGATGGACATATTCTATCCAGTCGAAGTTCCAATCATTGTCAATCAAATTAATCTTGGTTCTTTGTCCAATGGAATTCGTTATTTCTATCGCAATTTCTTCGTTCTTTTCGAGCCCCAAAGTTCAAGCAACATTAGGGCTAGAATCTTTTTACTCTGCTCTCTCCAGGTATAAATTAAATCTTACAATTGACTTGATCTGATTGGAGTAATCGACGTGATTATTAGTTAAATATTTCTTATAATATTTAAAAAAAAAAAAATTTTTATTACAGAAATGTACCCTTTCCCGTATAATATATTGGCGCTGATAATCTTTGGCACAACTTTAACAACATTCTTAAGTTTGACTTTTAAATATATAATTTCCCCAAAAGTGTGGCTGAGATATGCGGGTAGCAGCACTTCCAAAGTAAAAGAATCAGATGAATCTGGTAGAGATCGAATATCTGGAGAAAATTTGAAGATACTCTTAGATACTTTTCGGTCTATTTCTCGAAGTGATGTCCTCAATACCAATCAAGAGGATCCCGGTGTGTCAGGTGTTGAAATATTGGAATCAATCGAAGGTAATGAAGAAAATAAGCTGCCTGAACAAGAAGAATATTCTGAGGAACAACATTCGGAGAGCTCACAGGCTGAAATAATAATAAATTCAGATTCAAATAAAATTGAAAAACTCAAAAAACAGTAAGTTCGTGGGCGAGTTTTGTTTTAATATTAAGCGTAAAGAATTTTATACAATTGTTGATATAGTACTAATAAATTAACTGCTTTTTATTAAAACTGTGGCTTTTTTTACACTTTTTGCACTAGTTTTTCTAAATCAGCATCTTTTCGTGGTGTAAATAAAAGCCTGAGTCTTATGTGAGGCAATTTTTTGCAAATGCATATAATGTGCTCTGAGATTTTCTTCTCGCCTTCACATAATCCAAATATAGTTTTTCGGAATAGTTCAATTCGGAGCAGAGCCGTTTGCAGCTGACAATGTCAAAAGCCCGGCTTAAGGGCAGGACTTGTGGCCACTTACTCGAAAGTTTTTTCTTTTATCTTCTACTTTTCGGCTGGTTTAATACCAATAATTCAGCTTCAAATCAATTTTGTGAGAAAAATAATACTAACGAAAGCTGACTGGGTATAGGCTTAATTTCAACCGTTATTGGTTTCGAAAAAACTCACGGTTGGAAATTTTGATTTAATTCTTATTACCGAATCTGCGATTATTTCCGTAACACTACTTTTTATCAAAATTAATTTGCTGCACAGAGGTGTGTACTACTGTCGATTTCCCTCGAAAAATTGGAGTACATTTTCCTTCAAATCTCAGTCATTCTTAACCGATTTCAATGATTCTCTGATTTGTTTGGTATCGGAGAGACTGAGCTATACACTGGTGTATATAATTCGGACCAAACTCTACTTCCTCGCAGGGCTTGCGGAGGGGGGATGAAAAATCATATATTTCCAAGTTTTTTCATATACTCCTCTCATCATATCTCGACCAAATTTCAAAATTACTTTTGCAAAATTTATTGGATTTTTTTTCTAATTTTTGAGTATATTTTGAGCATATTCTCCCTCCCTTTCCGACTACGATGCAATAATTACTTTTTGACGGCCCATATTTCTATGAAATAATCGATACTTTACGATTTCCCTCTAAAACTTGGAGTATGTTTTCTTTCGGTAATTTCTTAACCGATTTCAATAATTCTTTGATTTATTTACTGGTGTATATTGTTCCGATCCACCCCTGCCCCATCACAATACTTGCGGAGGGAGGCTGAAAATCACAGCATGCGAAAACGACCAGTTCTAGACATTTTTATTGTACTAAAAACTTTTTCAGAAAACGAAATCCTATAAAATTGAGTATAATCATTTTTTTCTCTCTAGAAATATATGCGAAAAACTACTTCAAAAATCAAACTTGCACCATTTCGAAATTTCATACGGGTATTCATCTAGTGTATCATAAGAATTTTAGACCAATTCTAACTTTTTTACTTGTTTTATCATATTTTCCCTCCCTTCCAATTACGAATATTAATTTTCGAAACTTTGATCCACAAATAACCGACTAATCCACTTTTTGATTTTTTTGTGGATGTGTTCTTATCAAGAGATTATTTAAAAAAAATAAGTAAGATCGGCTGTTATTTACCATTTAAAAAAAAAAAGACTCAAATCTATAAAAATTTTGCATGCCCACTTTCCGCCTACCGGCGATCTTTTGAAAACTCACTGACATGGAACTTACAAAATCAGTAATCTACATACCTCATCTGTCGTTGACATTTTACCGGAATGAACTACCTGCTTCCATTCAAATTCTGTTGTAATATAACCGCGACAACTCCCGCGAAAATTTGCAAATGTGAGCATTTTCCAACTGCAAAAAATTGCGATTCTTACTTTCTTCCGTACCCCGGCATGTGGGTACTTTTTGGAAAGATCTTGGCGAGTACATAACAAAAAACTGGTTACTTTTTTCCACCCCACTTTTCGGTCGATTTGGCGTCAAAAACCGTTATTTTTGAATCACGGAGTCAACATTTTTCCTATATGGTGCCATCTATCGGTTTTCTTGAAATATTTATAACGTGATATAATAGCCATATTAATCTTTGGGATGAGCGCCATTCTTGGACAATTTACCTCTTGGTAATAACATAAAATCTGTTTTCAAGATTTAGGCTGGATTTGAATCTACAATGTGTGTCCTTTCTAATGCACTATGATCTTCGGTCAGACTTTCAACTAATTTTTTAAATAAATCTATCAAATAAGTGTGACAAAAGTGCGGTTAGACAACATTTATAATTAAACCAGTCCATTACATCTAGCGTTTCTCTGCAAGTCATATATCAGACCTAGAATGAAATATAATTTTCACATTTGGGGCTGGGCTGGTCGTACAGCCTTAGCTTTATTGGATATTGTCCAAAAGAGAGCCTTTAAGACCGGCGCACACGCTCACTCAAATCCTGCTACTTGGGCATGGCCCAGTCATTTGATTTGCATGAGCATGTGTAGCGTGAGAAAGCATGAGTGGAATCGGTCGAAACTATTGCGTACAACTTTAATTCATTTCTATAACAACGTCGTCAGGTTTGCTTGTATGCAATAGTTTCATCAGATTTCATTCATGGCAGACTTCAGTCTCAACTCAAGCTCCGACTTGCGCCACACACGCTCATGTAAATCATACGACTAGGCAATGCATGGCCCAGTCTTTTGATATGCATGAGCGTGTGTAGCGTATGAGATCTTGAGTTGAGAGAGCATGAGTGAAATCAGCTAAAACTATTGCGTACAAGCAAAACTTATTATGACTTTGATATAGAATTGAACTAGACAAAATTGGACATTAACTTAACGTATTTTATCCAAACTTTAATTAATTTCTATAGCAAAGTCGTCAGGTTTGCTTGTACGCAATAGTTTCGTACGATTTCATTCATGGCAGACCTCAGTCTCAACTCAATCTCCGAATTGCGCTACGCACGCTCATGCGTCATGTAAATCATACGACTGGACCATGCATGACACAATCATATTAGTCTAAGAGCTAGCAACGTTTTCGAGAAATGACTTTAGTTCGCCTAGTTTTTTGATATGCCTTTCCTTATAGCATATCAATACTCATGCGGTCCATCTGGCTGGTGAGACGCGTTGCGTTTACTTGTGCGCATTCCGTTTTACAGGTAAAAAAAGCAGTTTTCAAAATCATTTTAGTTCGATTTTTGTTTTTTTCATCTGTTTTCATAAGCATCGGACAATATAAATTCGCTATTCCCAGACAATTACCTCGTTGCTAGCACCGTGCCAGACGTTTTTTTTTTTTCATTAAAAAAAAATATTTTATTACGGCTGTAATTTTTATACGAGTTAGTTTAATTATCGAAGCACATGAAATTAATTAATTTAATTGATAACTCAGCCGAATTCTGTGACGTTATATAAGTAAGTAAGTAACTTTATTTAGCATTTTTGCTATTTAACATTAATTATTACATGTATGAATCAATTAGAATTTTCTTTGATGTACTCTACTATTTTTCTTTTAAATATTTGAATATTTTGAACATTCCTAATGCTACGTGGCAATTCATTAAATTCTTTAAAGCCCTTATAGATAAGTGAGTTCTGCGAGTTAGTATCTGTGAAGCCTGGAAGTCTAAACTGATCAACATTTCTCAAAGCATATGGTTGACATTCACCTACGTAACTTATATGTCTACTTAAGTAATTTGGAACAAGATTGTGTTTTACTTTATATACGAATAATAACATGTTCATTCTTAACCTTTGGCCTACACTTAACCATTTTAATGCTTTCAACATAAAATTTACACTTGTATATCTGTCACAATATAAAATGCAACGCATTGCCTTATTTTGCAGTCTTTGTAGTTGAGTCAATTGCTCCTGGTTACACAAAAAAAGAACTGTAGCACAGAATTCGAAGTGCGGCTTAATAATAACGTTGTATATGTTTATTGCTGACACTAGTGATAAGTTTCGGCGAATTCTTCGCATAAAACCGATTTTTTTTGCAATCTTCTTACATATATATAAAATGTGATCACTAAATTTCAGCTTGTAATCCATAACTACACCTAAGTATTTCATTTTATACACTTGCTCGATATTCGAGTTATCTACTACTAAATTAAGATTAAATTGATCCTTTAAGCACATGCACTTAGTTTTTGTTGCATTCAATTTCAACTTGTTTGCTCTTAGCCATTCACTCACGTTTTCTAGATCTTCTTGCATAGCATTTCTTCCTTCTTCAATTGTGTCATTTACTACAAACAACAAAGCATCATCGGCAAACAATGCCACTTGTGCATGTTTTAAAACTCGTTGTAGATCGTTTATGTAGATCACGAACAGTAATGTTCCCAACACAGACCCTTGAGGAACTCCGAGGTTAACTTCAAAGATCCGGACTCCTGGCCATTTACTTTGGTTTTTTGCCGCCTATTAGTTAGAAAATCCTTGAACCACAGCCACTCAGTATTTCTTACTCCATATTTCCGCAACTTTAGCAGTAGTATGTCTCTGTCTATTGTCTCGAAAGCACGTTGCAAGTCCAGAAATACACATATTACTTTTTTTTTTCTTGCTAATTGTTCTTTCAGTACGCTAAGGACCATATTAATAGCAGTTTCGCATGAATGATTCCTTCGAAAGCCAGACTGATTTTCTACTATCAATTTATTCATTTCAAGGTACGTCTCAAATTGTCTATAGACACTTTTCTCCAACACTTTCTCTCCAAATAGCATAGTGTTAATTGGTCTAAACTCTACACAATTCTTCCCGTTTTTTACTTTTTGAATTGGTGTAACTATGGATTCTTTCCATATATCTGGAAACTGCCCACATTCCAACGATTTGTTGATTATATCAAGTAGTGGTCGGCCTGACTTCGTGAATGTATCTAATATCATCTGTTTATTAAGTAAGTTATTGTCTTTCTTGTTATTCATTTGACGTATAGTGTTTTCAAGGTCACCTAAAGTTAGTCTCACAAATTTAAATCTTGTTTCTACTTCATTTACTAGGTTCTCATATTGCACATACGGTATCGAAATTTTAATATCTATCACACTTTTTACGAAAAATTCATTAAACTTATTCGCTAAATTCAAATTACCTTCCTCCAAAAGATTATCAAAATAAACACTATTAATTTCACTTTTCTTTTCCTTTAATACCATTAATTTAATTGTTTTCCACATCGACTTTTGATCAGCACAGGTACTTACTTTGTTTTGGATATAATTATTTTTTGTCATTTCTAATTTTCTTTTATATACATTTCGTGCTACACGATAATTACTCCAATCGCATTCTGAGTTCGTTATTAATGCACGATTCCTTTTTGCAATTTTAATATTCTTTAATCGTTCTAAGTCTAAATTAAACCACTCATTCTCAAAGTGCTGGACACTTTTCTGTACAATAAACTTGCTGGTAACTCGATAAATTTCATTTTGGAATCTCATTGTCAAGTCATTCGCGGATCTACTAACGCAATCGAAATTTTCATCCCTTATTTCATTAACGAAGCTATTCTTGTTGTATTTTAAAATGTTTATGCTTTTTGTTCTTCTATGGGTCCTCGCTACACTAATTTCACGACTGATAACTATTGTTTCATGATCTGAAATATTTAATGTACTATCCGTTTTTGCGACAAAGAATGTACTATTTGTCATCACCAAATCAATTAAGGTCTTCCAGGTCTGTGTGATTCTAGTTGGGCTTACAATTATCTGCTGGCATGAATTCATGATCAATGTATTTTCAATATCTTTCCTATAATTATTATTTGAATCCAACCAGTTTATATTAAAATCTCCCACCACTACAATATCACAGGGATATTCACTTAAGCTACTTAGCCATTCATTAAAATTATCGCAAAAACGACGATTCTGGGCACTTGGGGATTTGTATAATGCAAGAACCATTAACATGTATTTATCCAATGTTATTTTAACTGTTAAACACCAAAATTCTCTATCCAGTACTAATCTATTCATGATTTCAAATTGCCAAATTTTTTTAACATATAACACAACGCCACCTGTATGTCTTGAATCACTATCACATCTTATGGTGTAATAATCCTCTATGTCAATTTCACTATCTTCTATATCATTTGTTAAATGAGTTTCGACTAATATTATAAAATCAAATTTGTGACTTACGATTGTGGAAGTTATCTCATTCATGTTATTTAGCAATCCTTGAATGTTTAAGTACACACACTTTAGTTCCTTTGGTTGCTAATAAATTATTTTATTCTTTTTTACTTTAACCTGCTTTATATATACTGGGCAATTATTATTGCGACAATCATGGTTTACATTCAAACTTAAACCAAATTTTTCATTTGATATAACACAATTATTGCACTTATAGCTTTCAGCATCACACTGTTGCGTATCATGATGCTCTCCACACTTTGCACATATAATATTATTTTTACAATCTTTTGCGTTATGGTTATATCCCCAGCATTTATAACATCTTTTCACCTGCACATTTTCAAACACCGCACATATATCCCATCCTATATTAATTTTACCCAAGCTCATAATTAGCTTAAAGCTTTCACTATCAACTTCAAGTATTGCCTTATAAATTTTAGGATTTTTGAAGTCACTGTAAAATTTCACGCACTTGACAAGGCCGTTAATACTGTTTTGTTTTCTCACCGCTTGTGCTAAATGATCTCTTTCCCATTCTTCGCGTATACCGTACACTAAAATATGTGGGTTCAATCCTTTCGGTATCGATACTTCATATTTTTCACTCATCTCCGAGGTCACAATGTCACGTATCTTATTCCTAGACTCTGCATTTCCACAATTTATTGCCACGGTGCCATTCTGTCTGTTTGCAAGACCGTTTACTTTAAGTGATAATAGAGATGGATTAATACTGCTCTTTATTTCCTTCTTTGTTGTTTCACTTGTTTGCGGTTTTTTTGGTTTTATCAATATCGGTGGTTCTCTCACAATATCAGCATATGATGAAGGTTTTTTTTTTGTCGACCTGGTTTTTTCATTATTTATCATTTCCGATTCATCCGCCTGTTTTGAAATCTTTTCAATTATTGCACTTTGCTGTTTTGTACACTTCAAATTTTCATCCATGGTATTTTTAATCTCACACATTTTTTGCAAAATAATTTTCGAAAAGCTTCTGCAATTATCGCAGGTAAATGTTATGCATGGCTTTTCGTTCATTAAATCTACATCATATTTCGTTATTCCCATGCATTGAGTATGGTAAAAACCCCCGCAAACTCCACTACAAATAATTATTTTGTCTCTATCTTTATCACTTCTAATTGCCCGTTGGCACTTATTGCAAATTGAATTCATTTTCGATTAACGGGTGAAATTTCCCTCATAACACCTTTTATTATTAATATTATAGCTTTAAGGACCGTTTTATCCACGTTTTTTTCTGATAACGATTGTTTTTATTATTAATTGATTTTTAATGAAAATTTGCACAGCTCAAAGAAACACGTCCGACACGTCCGAATTCTCGCATCATTCATATCAAGATACGTTCAGAGCTATTCGCACATACTCGTGTGTGGCAATTTGAACGTAAACATTCGTCATCGAAACGTTCAGAGCTATTCGCACATACTCGTGTGTGGCAATTTGAACGTAAACATTCATCATCGAAACGTAAACTCTTCAAACTTCCAGTCATTGATGCACTATGCATACCGGTTTTCTATGGAAGAGGTGAGAAGTAGCAGAGATATATCTACACTTTGGAGGGATATTCTTTTGCTTTTCCTCACCTCTTCCCCAAAAAACCTTTTGCATACTGCATGAGGAATACTCGTGTGGGATGGCCTAAATGTATTTAACTCTTTACCCACCTATTTCAATTCTACTAATCCATCATTGTTGGATCTCTTTCTTACTACCGATTTAGAGCGGGTCAGCTTCCATAATCAGCTTATTCCGCCGAGCTTCCTTGACTATGATATTATGTTCATTACTTACGATATAGTCCTTAAACCCTGTGACCCTTCATTCTATACAGAGACCTTAATATGATGGACATCTCAGCCCTTTCTGTAGACTTCAGTAAGTAACCTTGACTGGGGCGACTTCTACGAATGTATTATTGGTACTAATAAATAATTATCTTATTAATGCGCATGTGCAAAAACCAGCAAGTGGTTATTTTGAATGATTTTATCAATTATATATACAGCCTTAATTCGCAGGTTTATTACTGACTTATCTGCTCTAATTTCAGAACGACAGTATTGCTATCACTTTCATCGGCGTTTCAAATAGCAAAATACCTTAGAATATATAGCAAACAGGAATGGTTGAATCGTATAAAATTCGTGTACATGAGCGTAATTTGTCAAGAGCAGGAGACTATACATAGGAGTAAGTGAGATGCTGGATGGAGAAATTGTCAAAGCTGTAGATTAATTGTCAAATTTGCTTTTGTTTTGTGAGTAGATTTGGTCAACTTAAAGTTCTTTTGTGAAATTTAACAAAAATACCGCATCAATTCTTTTCAAAACTAATTATCTTTGAACTTTATTTAGTGCAAAGTTTTATAATGCCATTAGTGCCTGTTTAAATCTTCATATCAATTAAAAAAACAGAAATGAAGTGTTCGGTCAGTGCTTGCAAATATAAATTGGATTATAAACTAGGGAAATCCTGTTTGAGGCGCAACTGCACTATCTAAATTATCTTTTTTGTTAATAGAAGCAGAGATTTATATAAATTAATTATGTGAATTTTTTCAAAATAAAGTAGAAAAAGAACATTTTTTACCACAGATGCTCCGCACAAAACCTTTGTTTACTTTTTGCAAATTGACAATTTGCTTAGAATAGGGCACTGACATATATAACATGGACTGCCTGATTTTCTATTTCATATGGGTCAACTTTTTTTGGCAGGGTGTGACAATTATCTTAATTTCAAGTTTTACTTTCGTTTTAATATTCATATTAAAAGTTCAGCAAATTACAGATGCATTCGAAATTATTTCTATTCTTGGAAGCTTATCTTCTACAACATCAAATATTTTTAAAACTTGAGTTTTAAAGAAATATTTTTTTGCAATTTTTGTCTGCCTGTCCCTAAAAGTAGCTATGGGGGACAGAGAAAGGATTACAAATACTGTATTGCCATCTATTTCTATTCTATATAATCATTTGGAAAACCACTGAACTGAAACTGGACTATGGTGGGTTTTGTATAGAACTTATGATTTATAGTTCAGCGAAAAAAAGTAGTTAAACCAAAAAGAGAGGACTATAGAAAAGTGATCCCATAATAATGTCAAATAATGTAAGCAATTTTTGTAGCGTCAGCAGTCCATTGTATATATGTCAGTGGAATAGGGATGGCGTGTAAATACATGTAAAAATGGACTACCAACACAACCAGAAATTCATTACGCAAAATCTGGCTTATCACCATTCCTGTTTGCTCTAGATTCTAAGCAAAATACCAAGAAATTATACAAAACGGCACGAAATCGTGCTACTCTCAAACGGACGCTTTGACAGCACTTAGGTTGCCTCCAGAGCGAAACTGATGTTCAAACGAAAACGACATAAATGTATGACGCCCAAAGCAGAAGTTCAATTGGCTGCATTACATTACAACGCCGACGCCAGCGTGGTCGTCGTCGTCGTCGTCAAACGCCGAATAAAACGCCGGGCAAGTTACATTAACACTGGGCGGCAGCGCCATATCTTAATTTCTCTTACATTTTACAGTTGAGTTATTTGCTTGTAATCTCTGCCGGTTTGCCATAAAATTTTAAATAATAATAAAAAGTATATTTTCTTTTCCTTCAAGTCCACATTTTTTTAATATAATATCATTTATTTTCAGAAATATAAATATCGTTTCATTTTGTCATGTTTTTTCATAATAGATTTAGATCTGGCATATTGGCAGCAATGGAGCGCCAGCGTTAAATTTAGGATTAAGGCTTAAACACAATTCCGACGACAGACGACAAACGACGACGATATATCGCTGTCAAACTTCTAAAAACACAGCATCTTATGCGAATGCACCAAATTGCGACGACCGACGTTGAGCGATCGACGACATTATCGCCGGGATTGATCAGTTTCTAATTTTGCCGTCGTCGCTGCAGTCCTACCAACAAAATTAATCAAATGAAATGGTTGTGGCATTCACTTTTGTCTTTTTTGGGTGGTAGCACGCCGCGGTAATTTTAAAGTAATGAGCTTTGAGGAAAAATTGATCAAGGAAATGCGAAATCCATAAAATAATTTATAGTTTACAAGATAGACAAGACAAGTGGACAAAAAAGACAAGGGTTGGATGGATATTTTAAAGCGTTTAATTTACTTAATCTCCGCATTTTCAGTTTTTTTCCACACTTTGGTTCATTGCATTTCTTTCAATATAACATAAAATATTCTTGATGAAAATCTCCTTTTAAAACGCTCGAAACATTTAACAAATGAAATTTCAATATCTTCTTCTTTCACAATCGTCGCTCATCGCTTGTCGTTGCAATTGTGTTCCAAATTTTTCGACTGCCTGTTTCGCAGCGAAATTTTCGTTGTCGTCTGTCGTTCTATCGCTCTGTCGTCGCAATTGTGTTTAAGCCTTTAGAGATGGGTCGACGACCACGCCGCCGACGACGACGACGGCGTGGGTAATGTTCATGCATGCAGTACTGTCTCTAAATATTTTTGACATAAAACGACGACCACGCCGACGTCGGCGTTATTAATGTAATCCGGTAGCTTGCTCGCCATTCCGGTGTCGTATAGCTATACTAGTTCGAGCAACCAGGACGGTATTCACGTTTAGTGAAATTACGAAGAAGAAGCAAGTATTTGCGAAAATTGTTAGTGCAGTGACAGTTGGTGTTTATATAGATACTGCGATCTTAAATTACTATATAGCAAAAACTGCGATGTGATTTCATGTAAATGTAATATTTGCATAGTAATTTTAGTTTTTTAAGGAAGTGGTATGATATGTAATATTATTGATTTTGGAAAATTTATTTGAAGCTTAATGTAATGAAACTTTCTGACGGTATGAAATAAGGCTGTTGCACCGATTGTCCACAAAACATCTCGCGTTCATGTAATCTACGCACCAAAATGTAGTAAATATGAATTAAATGGGAGTACATCTACATTTCTATCAAAAATGCATTTTTACAACAATGTTAAAATAATAAGTAAGTCAACATTATTGAATAAATAAAGATTTAAACGCTTTAAAAATGTGACATTTCTCAAGTAATTTTGACATAAGCCGCAAAATTTGTTGGGATGGAACTGTGGTACAGTCAGGTTCGCGGTACATTAAGATGGGTACGGGAAATGGGAATAGCATTAAAAATTGTTAGCTAGGAAAATGTTGGTTGCGTTCATACGTGTTGGTTCATACCAAGTTGTGTTGTCACATTAACGCGGGAAATTAAATTTTCTCCCGCTTTTTGTAAATTGAGGCTTTTTGACAAACTTCGGGGTTTTCCTACTCAAGTAAAATATACTGGTAAGTAAATAATATAGTTTTAGTGTTGTAGTTTTTATAATGAAGTGAAAAAGTTTCCGCAAAAAGGTGTACTACATAAACATTGTGATAAAAAATGTTGTGTTTGATATATTACTTAAACCACAGTTGTAATTAAACAATTCTCGTAATGGTAAATTGTTGAAACAGGTACAGAAACTAATGTTATTCTCTGAAAATCTGGAGTAATAACTTCGGTGGTGAATACATATATTGATTAAGGTCCGACATAGATTTCCAATACAATGCAAGAATATTTTTTAAAAGCTTAGGCTTGTTTAGCGTGATTGGGAAGAAATAAATTTGTTCTAATGCTAGGTACAAGCTCTGTGCTTCTGGATGGTTTCAGTGCACAAAGGAAAAATAATAGAGGGGAGTGAGTTTGACAAATTATTACAAAGAAAGTTTTTTTTTTTAATTATTATCATTCAATATAAAATCGGCAGATACGTTTTTGGTTTCAAATGAGGTTCACATGTGCCCCCACAGTTCCTTGAAATGCGTCTTCCTTGGACACTTGCGAGCATGTATGAATTTGGTGCTCTCAAGTTTATTTTTAAGGCTAGATATGGACTATTGTCCAACTATATTAGTAGAAACTGTTGGGAAAACTGTATTTCTGAATGGGGCCGTTTTATGGAACCGTATGTCTGAGGAGGCTAGATGCTATATGAGGGCCATCCGCCTTGCTATCTTGTACATTTTTAACATTCTCTACATTTCTCGCACCAGTTGCTTCACAGCTGGTATGGGATTGCATATGTTTTCTGTTATCCATCATTTAGAAGCTTTGGTTATGTATATAGAACTTTAACTATCTACACTCAACCCCATACTAATCAAATATTCAAACTAATCTAATTCATCTAATTCTAAACTCGTTGTACTACATTTTTGATCTTGCTGTTAACTCTGACTATCATATTCTCTTATAATTCTAAGGACTCCCTATATTTTGCTTTTAAACCTAACTGGTGCACTCTGCACTTGATTGTGCTATATTTTATTACGATATATATTAGACTCCTAGTTGTATTCTATTTCATTGTATTTTTGCTTTCTATGTATTTGTTACTATACTGTATATTAGGCTAATGTTACCCATATGTTATGCGTGCATTTGGCACGGGTATCAAATAAATTTATGTTTGTGTTTAAGTTAGGACACAGAAGAGTTTTCCGATTGTTTTACATTTAAAATGCACACGGCAAGAAAAAGAAGAAAAAAAAATCTAACTTTTTTTAAAACTTTTATGAATAAAGATAAAAAATGTGAAATCGTCACTGACTTATAACAATGGACTGAGTGTATTGCCATTTTCCTATAGGGAAGAATGGCACAAGTTTTATAGTTGAGTTTAATTCCTTATAAACGATTAAAATATCACTTGGACACAAGAAAATATATTTTTTTAATTTAATTCGATTTTCGTATGTAAAATTTCATCTGATTGGTTGAGTTTTACGTTTTTTTGTGTAGTAAACGTTTTAAGGGGTGCTCTAAAGGTGATATACAGAAACACAATATTTGTGCCACATGAAATAGCAAATCGCTCAGTCCATGTCACTGACATATAATAAGAATGGACTGAGCGTTCTTGCTTCAAAAATGGCACAAATATTGAACAGGCTGTGAAAACCCTTTATTTCGTACAATTGCACACCGATTTATAATTAGTTATTATTTGTCGATTGGAAACACTAAAGATGTAAAATAGTATTGCATTAAATGAAAATTGTTTAGGAAGTTAAACTTGTTTTAGTTAACACAAAACTTAATTTTTAATATTACTGAAAAATGTGTTCCTCTGCACATTTGATGTGAAATATGCTTGAGCTTGTAAGAGATAGACGTATATATGTAAATAATATATTTGTCTGTATTTTTATGTCGATTCCGATGCATTCCAATTAATACAGCCGTACTGTTTCCAAAAATTGGTTATAGTTCAGTGTACATTTTGAGCTTGAAAGAGTCAAACAGATTTTAGCTAAAATTTGTGCCATTTTTCACTATAGTAATTAGATAGGATGGCTCAGTCCATTCTTATTATATGTCAGTGGTCCATTTTTATAAGTCAGTGGGAAGCGCAAATTGCATGCAACGAAACAGAATGGCACAAATGGTTCATTTTCGTAAATAAATGAGAAGGGACTGAGTTTTCACGTTTTACTCTCATAAAATGTTCCCGCGGTTTTATAAAAACTGGTTTTCATGAAATATTGACTCTAGTTTAGTCACATGTTGTTGCTGTAATGGACACAAACACGTGCTTCTGTTTACATTCGTTTTGATCTGAAGAGATTAAGTGGGAGAACTCATGCTAGTTTCTCTGATATTTTTGGGGAAAATGAGAATTTTATTTGAGAGGAACTTTACATCTCCTTTCAGCATCTTGGCCCAAAAGGAAATTTATCTTTTTCTTAAAAAAGTGAGATAGTGTGACCCGATGTACGTTATTATGAATAGTTTGGTAGGATTTTGAGGAATTTAATAAGATTTTGCCGTTCGGGTAATCCTACATTCTCTCGATTTTTGTTTTTAACTTGGTGTCTCAGTTGAACTACAATAGTGCATAGCCAAGTTCTTTTCCCTCATTCATGCAAAAGACGAAAGTATTTGAGATTACCTGTTTCGGTCTAAAAAATACGAAAAATTTCCAATTTTGTTCAGCTGTGTTCTTCTTAATATTAGGTTATCTTTACCAGAACTTAGCTAAGCTACGGGTGTGGCTCAACTCTCTTTAAAACTTTTCTGAATAAAGATAAAAAATGTGAAAGTGCAATTGTATGCAACGAAATAAAATGGCAATCGATTCATTTTCGTAAATAAATGAGAAAGGGCGGAGTTATCAGGTTTTACTCATAAAATGTTCGCGTGCTTTTGTGAAAACCGGTTTTTGCTGAAATATTGTGAAAAATATTCAATGTAAGAGGAATTTTATATCTCCTTTCAGTACCTTGGCCAAAGCGAAATTTATCTTTTTCTTAAAAAAGTGAGGTAGTGTGACCTGAGGTACATTATTATAAATAGTTTGAAAGGATTTTGAAAGTATTCAAGAAGATTTTAATACTCAGGTAATCCTCTGTTCTCTCGATTTTTGTATTTAATTCGTTGTTTCAGTCGCACTACAATAGTGCCAAGTCAAGATCTTTTCCCCCATTCATGCAAAAGACGAAAGTATATGACATTACCTGTAGCTAAAAAATACAAAAATTTCCATTTTTTTACGGCTGTGTCTCATCTTCTTATTAGTTTATCTTTGCTATCACCTCCTGCTCTATTGACAACCATGGAGAAAACACCCTCTATATATATACATAGTAAAGTAAATCATGTTTACATTATAAGAAAACATGTAGGTACTAAAAATTTATAGGTAGTGTAAACTTAATAAATACGAAGTACAATGTGATATTGCATGATTGAGAATAACAATTGTCAAAGAAATAATAAAATAGAAGTAGAGAGAACTTAATATATGGTATACGTAGTGTCTGTAGCTTATTTGAAAGATAAAAATGAATTTTAAAAGAAATTAAGGATAATAAAAATAAAATTCATTTTTCTATTTTTTTAAATGTTATTACTACTAATAATGTTAGTAAATTATTAAAACCGCAAGTTGGGGTAGTAATGGGTTTAAGGAAGGAAATTGTTTTCGTCAATAGAGGTGTGGTTATTAAAAAAAAATATATATGGAAGTATCTAATAATTTAACCGATCTTATTAAAAGGAAAACAAGTAAAAAAGCTAGAATTCTTATGATAGCCTAGATGAATACTCGATGTCATTTCTGTGCAAGTTTGAATTTTGAACTGATTTTTTTGCATATATTTCTATAACGGTTCGTCGGACAGAAAATATGATTTTAACCAATTTTATATGATTTTATATTTTGAAGAACTTTTCGGTACATTAAAATAGTATAGCACTTATTGTTTTCACAGTATACGTAAAAATCCTATATTTTTATATGTCAACACCAAGAAGGGATTCCATTTAGCACATTTTTGAAATTGTATTTACTATTTTCATAAAAACTGTATGTACAAAATTTCAGCGCTCTACGTTGACGTGCTCTGAGGTAGTGTGAAAATATATAGTGAAAAACGAAATTTTTTTATGGCAACCCTACGAAGTAGTTACCCGATTCCGATCCCATTTTCGACTTTACTTTTGCTTTTAAAAGCCCGCGTGCAAAATTTCAGCTCTCTAAGTACACGCGTTCTTGAGTTATCGTGAGCACAGGCGGATGGACGGACGGACATGCAAAAATCAAAATAACTTAATTTTATGCATGGATGCCTAATCCATTTTGCTCTACCATCATTATTTCTAGGTGTTACAAACGGAATGACAAACTTACAAACTTAGTATACCCTATAGATTTCATCTAGGGTATAAAAACATACAAAACTTTTATATGATACCCACCACACGGGCTTGAAAACAAAAAGTAAAATAAAAAAAAATTGGGTTTTCACTATATATTTACACACTGCCTGAGTACGCGTCGACGTAGAGAGCTGATATTTTGTACACAGCGTTTTCATAAATATAGTAACTAAAATTCCTAAAATGAACTAGAGCAACTCCTTCTTGGTATTGTCATACAAAATTTTGGTTTTTCATTTTATTTAACTTTTATTTTCATCTAGGGTTGATCAATTATAACTTTTTCTCTTGTTAATTTACGTTTCAACAAACAAATTATATAAAGCTAATTGAGGAGTGTTGAATGAAAATGTTAAAAGTGTCAATAATTTGAAGTACCTAGGAGTAAATTTGTAAATTGACTATTGACTATCAGAACCAGCTTAACACAAGCTCGCTGTATGGACACGTTTAATAAATAAACGGTCAACAATACATGCGTTTCATAAAACAGTAGAATATGTTTAATTTTCACAAGGAATCATATTTATTTAAACATACAGACAAAATATATGAGCCGTTTATTATTCTATTTTCTTCAGAATTCTTTAATAAATATAGTTGGTCAATAAATTTACACTATCTCTAACTTCAAAATACACAAAAGTTCACTGTTAGATTCTATAAATATTTCTAAATTTTTTTTTAATGAATTTAATCTAAAATATTTCAATATTTCGTCGTAAAAAATGGACTTGCACCACTTTCAAATTGAACGGTTCATACATATATAAGGGCAAATATTTCAAAGCTTGGGAAAAAAATTCAATTCTTTTGCAACGAAATGCTCATGTGGCTAAATTACCTACAGCTTCTAAGAAATGTGCCATTTGTTGAATCATGAAAATGATTCAAGGATTGTATAGGTTAACTTGAAAAGGATGAAATTGTAACGAAGAAATATCTCGTTATGAACGAAAGCGTGGTACAGCATTATCAAGTAACCGTTATACAGTACATATCGATTTGGGAGGGGAGATATCACCAAACTTGTGGGAAATTTTTTTTCACTTTTGACTTTATCAGGATTATTGGCGGTAGCACAAACTACATTTTAAATCAAAAAAATTCTTTATTTATTTTTTGGCATTTTCTGCATTTTCATCCGACACTCCTCAATTTAGTTTTTTATTTTATTGCATCGAAAATAACTGGCTGATTTAATATTTATTGTTAGTAAGTTAAACTAGCTTCTCTACATAACTTCACTTCCCATATTAGGAATTAAATTTTAGGCGAAATTGCAGCTTTATTTATAATGATGAATTGAGGCGATCAAATAATTTATATTGCGGAAAAAGCTCTTCGACTCTGACTTTGTTTGGGAAAACTGCATAGACTATTTGTGCTAGTCGTCGTAGCTCAGGAAGAGAAATTTTAAATATATTAGTGAGATTTGATATTTCTCAAATAAACAAATCGCAGGTGATCTTAAACCATCCGTTATACGTATATATTTAAATATGTTTTTTTTCACGAATAATTATAAAACAAGATGATATATTTTTTTATTTTATTTTTTGTCTGTAAAACGATTTTCCTCTAGAAATTCAGCGATTGTTTCTGCAATATTGCACCGCACAATTCATCACGTTAAATGAATAGCTTAACAGCTTTAGTTTTACAAAACATAGAACTCAATAAGACTATACACTTCAAACTTCCGAAACAACTCAATTTCAAATACATAATACCTATTTATTAAAATCCTTAAATTTCACAAATTTCGCTGACTCTTTTCGGGCCTAAATGACTAAAGTTGGCTGTCAAACCTCGAATATTTTATTATACCGGTTCAATTTTCTTTTGACTGAAAAACTATATCATTAAACCTTTTATTTGCCTTCAAACAATTATTATAAACAATCTTTATTATTATGATTAAGCCCGCATACGTTATTATTTCTACATTTTATTGTTACATAATTAAAATTAATGGGCACACTTTCTATGTATAATTAATATCCTCAAAAACTATGTATGACCTCAACCTATTTATATTAACTTCAATCTTTTTAAGCATTACATTGTAAACATTCAGATTTCTGTTGCTCCTATCACACTTAATATACTTCCACATTTCCCGTAAGGAGAGTTTGCCTCTATTCTATTTCGACATCAGCATTCTTATGTGGATCCTTGGTACCCTTTATAAGCGCTTGCTCTATGTATCCTTCACATTTTCTGGGTTTTCTAGTGGCATAAATGTCTTAAAATACGCAGAAAAAAATGTTAAGAATGTTTTGAAAATTTCTTTGAATTGTTTCCAAACCATATAAAATGTTTTCGATTTAAATTCAAGTATATAAAATGTTTTCGATTTAAATTCAAGTATCCCGGAAAGTATGTTGATTTCCTGTTCTGATATATTTTTATGCGGTAGTAAATTGCAATACTAAGTTACTAGAGCTTATTTATCGATGTGTGTACAAATATATTGTTTGTACTAAACTATAGCGTTGAGCCAAGAACTCTAGTCATTATGTAATTCATTTTTTCCAGGACGATTTATGGCTTCGCTACCTAAGTATACTGAAGGTAAACAACCATTTACGGTTTTAATAGAGGGAAATATTGGTAGTGGAAAAACTACATTTCTGAATCATTTCCAAAAATATGACGAAATTTGTTTGCTGACTGAGCCTGTAGAAAAATGGCGAAATTGTTCTGGAGTTAATTTATTGGTAATTCATATAAGAAATAGATTCACATACAAGACAAAAAATTATAGAAATTTCTGTAATAGGACATGATGTACAAGGAACCATATAGATGGTCTATGCCTTTCCAAACTTATGTGACTCTAACTATGCTTGAAAGGCACACCCAATTGACTGATAAAAATGTAAAATTGATGGAAAGATCACTATTCAGTTCAAGGTTTGGAAGTAGTTTTTAATTGCATATTCAGCATTTATGTACATTTAATGTTTTTTTTTTAGATATTGTTTCGTAGAAAATATGTACAGAAGCGGTAGCATTCATCCAGGAATGTACAACGTCCTTCAAGAGTGGTATGCATTTATTGATAAAGCAATTCATATTCGTGCTGATTTGATTGGTGAGTAGTCTTGATACTAATTATTGTTACTGTCTTATTATGGAAATATTCATTTTTAGTATATCTCCGCACAAGCCCGGAAGTTGTTTTTGAACGAATGAGGAAACGTGCACGGGAAGAAGAAAGTTGCGTGCCTCTGAAATATCTTCAAGAGTTGCATGAATTACATGAGAGTTGGCTCGTTCAGAAAATTCATAATTTAAACATTCCGGTAAGTTTAGAAAACTAATATTAAATAACAGGCCAAGTGCGAGTCGTAATCGCGCACGAAGGGTTCCGTACCATCGTACAAAATTTAACACCATGTACTTTTTATTTATTTTTTCAAATGAGAGTAGGCGTCATGTAAAAAAATAATGCAGTCATTTGAAAAAAAAAAATTCCGTCTTATAATAATAATGAATGACAATAAAACGAGGAAAAAACATCGAAGAAATTACGTTTCTTGTATGGAGAGGCCCCTTTTAATTTTTAATTTTATTTAATTTTTATTATTTGTTGTTATAGCGGCAATAGAAATACACACTCTGTGAAAATTTGAAGTGTCTACTTGTTACGGTTAAAGAGATACAGCCCGGTGACAGACAGATAATAATAAGAATGAAAAACGGCGAAAAATTCACGTTTCTTGTATGGGGCCCCCCTTTAATGTCGTTTTTGTTTGAACATCAGTTTCGCTCTGGAGGCAACCTAAGTGCTGTCAAAGCGTTCGTTTGAAGCAAAAATGACGTCATGGGTTGTCTTTGGTGGCAACCCAAAAAGCATCAGTTTCACTCTGAAAATTTACTCGGGTACACGATGAGTTCACTCACACAAATAAAGTCTAGTTGTGATTTGATATTATTTAATTAATTTTAAAGTCAACAATTATTATTAAGACCACTCTACTATTATTATATTATCCTCAAAATTATTCCGCAAACAAATTACCAACAGTTTTCGCAAAAAACTTCATAGCTACTTTGACGTTAGTATACATACACAAGCAAATTTTTCAGGTGTACTCTGAAACCGTTCGATTGAACGGGGTTGCCTCCAGAGCAAACCTGGATGTTCAAACGAAAACGACATAATTTTTCATTTTATTTTATTTTTATTATTTGTTGTTATATCGCCAATAAAAAAACACAGTCTGTGAAAAATTCAACTGTCTACCTATTTCGGTTCATGAGATACAACCTGGTGACGGACGGACAGCGAAGTCTTAGTAATAGGGTTCCCGTTGTTACCCTTTGGGTACGGAACCCTAAAAAGAAACTTAATTCTCAGATAACCTATGCTTTCATTCAATTTTAAATCAAACTTAAAGTCAAATTGTGTAGGGTATCTAACTCAGTGTGCATTGCTTTTTATCCGGAAAACTCCGACATATATGTCGTGTTGTTAAACTAAGAATTTTTCTGTATGGCAGACAACTGTCAACTGAACCATCTGAATGTGATTAAGACTAATGTCGACTTCGATGGGACTTCAGTGCAACATCAGTATTGCATTTTTTTCCAGCAGTGCAACACTGAAAATGTTCGATGGGACAATTTTTATAGCAGAAGTCCAACACGAGGTTTGCACTGACTTCCCCTACTTTGCAATGGATATTTTGTCGGTGTTACAAATGCGGTCCGGAAAATTTATCGCCCGCAATTGATCGCCAGCAGTTTACCGCCGCGTCAGTTTATCGCGTAAACAATTTATAGCCTACAATTGATCGCTAGCATAATTTATCGCCTGGTCATACATATGTATAATTTATATATAGTAAATAATAATATAATTTAATAAATAACTTGCAACTAAGGGTTTTCTGTACGTGTTATTTAAGAATTAAGTACAGCTAAAAATGCAAGTTATATCCTAGGTATAGGCAAAAATAACATAATAATAAGGTAGGAAAAACTCTTTAAAACCTTTACGAATAAAGACCAAACATTTGAAATGTATTCAATTATTAATAAGATAGATTATGCGCTATACCTCTCAGATAATTAACAATATCATCGTAAATAAAATGTTCCCGCGCTTTTGTGAAAACAGGTTTTTCTGAAATATTGAGCGAATTGGATCGAAATTTGTTACTGTAATTCTGTGATCTTTGAACATAATAATAATAATAATAATACCAATTTATTCCCAGTACAAAGATCATTACAATCTTAAGATGTACAGTAGTGTGCTGGATTCAATAGGAAAATTAGAGAGAAAAAATATAAAAGAGAAAAAAAATTACTACGAACTAATTAGACAAAAATTAACAATAAAACTAATATTAGAGTTGAGTGCAAAAAGAAAAAAAACGAAGAGAAAAAACAAAAAAAAAAAATTTTAATGAGGAGAATATACTAACTTATGTAAAATTAAGAGCAAAAAGAATACAATGAAAAAGAAATTAAATAAGCAAGGATTTAGTGGAGCAACATCCAAAACTATGATAACCGCCGATTTAGACAAGAGTCACTGATTTAATAAGTCTGCCAAAAGCTCTACTGCCTCTCGTGCACTGAATATCATGCGCCAATAGATTCCACTGGCGAGCACATTGAAAAAAGTAAGAATGCTGGCCAAATCGTGATCTACAACGAGGGATTAGAAGAACATACGTGGTTCTCTTTTGCTCTGAAGAGATTAAATGGAAGAAATTCATGATTCATTTTCGTAAATAAATGAGAAGGGGCAAAGTTTTCAGATTTTACTCTCATAAAATGGTCCCGCTCTTTCAGCCAGGATGTATTGTATTGTATCATTTATATATACATAATATATAATAATTTATTATGAGGGGATTATAGTTTATATCCCCTCATAATAAATTATGGTGTAGTACGGAAATAAAAAAACACATATATGGAAATATGTAATTTAATAGGTAGATTATGTATTATAATAGTTACATGTATCACATAAATTTAAAAAATCCATTTTTTAAACAATAATATTGGTTAATTTTAAACTAAATTAATTATAACTAAGTAAGACGTAGTACACTGTAAAAACTCGAAAATGAATATTTATGCGATCTTCAGACTTAATTAATTACTAAGGGACTATATAAATTTCACAACACAGTATTCACAATATTAATAAGATAGATTATGCGCTATACTTCTGAGATAAGCAACAATATCATCGCGCTCATCATATGCACTAACAAGCCTTTTAATTCGTTCTTCATAGTCGCGATACTTCTTTTTGTTGTTGCCCATATCACTCCCACTTAGATATTGTTAAATGCGCAGTTCGTTAATACTTTGTTCTTTTTTAATACACTAGATAATTTTCCAAATGTTGGGATGGGAAGCAGCGACTTGTTCCTCAAATCCTCTATGCCAGTCTTCAACAGAATTATTCGTTCTTGGTAATCCTTCAAGAACAAGCTGGTGTACGTTCCACATTTCATGGGGAAACTTTGGTAATCCACGAAGATGTCGTCTGGTTGGGCGTGATTGAGGATGAATTTGGTGTGAGTAATAGTTGAAGATTGATATGTGATGCTCAATGACATTCAGTTGTGACATTACTCATGCAGATGTGTGCGTTTTTCGGTGTAACACCGCCGATTTTTCGGATCAATGGAACGATTTCGGTGTAACACTGCAAGAAAACAAAATCAATGGAAATCCGTATTAGTTCAGCAACACACCCGAAATTTCATGGTCAAACTGAGTCTTTTTAATTTGATTTTGATAAATGTACGTGCGATGTTAATATTAAATTAAAATAATTCGGGCTCGTGCGATTAGGGTTCCGTACCTGAATTTTATCAACGAAGAGTCGTTCGACTGAATTTAAGTATATTTAATTTAATCTGAATAATATTGATTGAGGTAGTAGTGCAAAGGCACAAAATAACTACAACTTATGAGAAAAGCTGTTTAGGAAAGTGGATGACTTGATTTGGATACAAATGATAAAGTTGTGACATTGTGGCAATTAAAAATTTAGTTAATTTCTGTATTTTCAGTAGAAAACTGCAGAAAAAGATGGAAAAATCTCCGGGATACTATAAAAACTATAACTGGCATACATGCAATCGATGTACTGCAGCTTTGTTGTACGCCGCTCTATTCGTGTTTAAGCCTCCTCTCATATTAATATCCTGCAATCGTTTGCACTAATTTCTGCAAAAGCACCATCCTCCAGTCTAGTTTTCTCTAAACTGTTCGAATGCTTTATGAGAAAGTCGCGCATCAATTGTTTTCGCCTTTGTTTATATTTCTGCAGCATGTGCTTAGCCTTTTGATATGTGTTATCGCATCCTGGATTACATGTGTTGTTGCATGAGAAAAGACACTGTATGTAAAAAAAATATTAATATTACACACATGTTCTTCCACTGTGACTAGTTTCATATATCATCTTAGGGGATAGATTAGGAATGGTGCTAAGAATTAATTTTAATATGAACACAACAATCGAAATATTTTTATGCTGACATCGTAAGCAGATCTTATTAATATTAAGCACTCTGTAAAATTATATAAAAGTAGGTGAATTTTTTGTTATATATTACAAAGAAGACATACAATTTGAAATTGATGCATAAATAAGTTGTGAAAATTATTTTAAAGGTCTTAACATTGGATGCCGACCTCGATTTGGATAATATTGGTGCAGAATATAAAAAATCAGAAGATCGAATTTTGAGCGCTCAGCCTAGCCCACAGCCTATTTTGACATCACCTGGAAAGCGCCAAAGACTAAGTAGTTGATTTTTTCAGTATTTTAACCTGCTTATTTCACAAAATATAATCTGTAATTATTTTTGTTTTTGTTTTCGTTTTATATGTATTGAAATGCAAATAATCAAAAAGGACGTAGATTTGTCTTGATATTTTTTTTTTTATAAAAAAGTCTAAGATTCGAATATGAATAAATTGATTTTTTGTGCAAATGGAATTAGTTTTTTTTATATTACTCACAATTTAGATTATTACAAGTTGGTCCAATTATTGAATAATTGTATATGGGGAGGAACTGTTAACATGGTATTACCATATAAGTGAATTTTACATTAATGTGACAGTGATTGATTTGTGACTTTCTTTCGTAACTTAGTACTTTGAATACTGTTGATAGTGTGGCATGACGCCGAATTTTATGTTGTGTATTCTTGGTTGCCGATCCTTCTGTGGTATGCCAATTTATTGTCAACATTATAATATTTGCTCTCCATCTTGTCTTATTTATCCACATTTTCTCAATTAGGTAAAATCAACGTTGACCCACAATAGAGAGCATAACATAATCGAAAAGAAAAGACTTATAAAAGACATTGAGCATGATGAGAACATCACTATAAGTATGCATATCACTCTGCATAAAAGTTCATCTTAAGGGGACGTTAATGAAGTTTTTCTCGATGATGATAATTTACGAGGCATTGATGCTCTTATAGTTGAATCAATATGCTTATCAAACGAAAGTTTCATTTCCTATAATAAGTTTATTTACAATCCCATCTTCCACACAATCCAGTTACTTAATTTACAAACATTACAAACAGCAACAATGACTCCGAGGTCATCTGTCGAGTTGTCAAGCTTCTTTGTTTAAATTATATCAGTAAGATTAAAAAGAAAAGAAAACAAACCAAATGTAAGGAAAAAACTAGATATAAAAAAAAAACTTATGGTATATATACACAGAAGAGGAATTAGTCCGAGAGCTACGATTCGAATCAGTGTGAATTCTTTAACAATTAGGAGAACTTATGTTAATAATTAAAGTATTGTCTTTACTTCCAGGCCAATTTCACGTATTGCACAAGGGCATAAAAAATACCGTACTGAATCGCGATAGCTTCATCCTCCTTGAGATCGGTTTTACTAAAGGTTATTCTGCCAAGACTGGGTATATTGTCAGGTAGTGCATAAACTCCTCATCCTCTTCCAAGTTACAAAGGGAACACATTGATCTGCCTTCTATGCGCCATGGACTTGCGTTTAGCTGTAACATACCACTCTTACATTAAAATTAGTCTTATATTCATAATAGAATTATTGTCTTTAAAATAACTAAACTCTCCTACACTATAATTAAGCTTAGCGAACAATCCATGGCGTACTGACTGCCTCACTAGTCCTGTGCCTTCATCCAATGCCATTGTTCCTTTTTTTCATGCAAAATTGACGGAAGGTTTTCTACATTTTGTCATGTAGTACAAATTTGTACATCGTGCTTATCTGTTAGATTTAACTATTCTTCAAACCAGTAGATATTATCAATGGCCTTTAAAGTCAATAGTCGTGGTACTCTGCTTTCTGCATATAAGCTCAAAACTCTGCATATATTCAAAATGACATTTGAGGGTAAATACACATACATAAATTAAGTAGTTCTGCGTCTAGAGTTAGAACGTAATTGGGCGTTTTAGAGTTAGAATGTAATTGGGCTTTTGTCCAGGCAACCAAAAAGTTTTTTTTTTGTTTTTAAAGAAACGCTGCAGTTTTTCATCTTCTTTATAATACTCAAACCCCCATACTTGAGCACCATAACATAATACTACCCTTGAAGTAGTAGTGTAAATCTTATACTTAGATGAATGACTTATTTTTACGGTTGTGATAAAGTTATTCCAGGTGCCGTTCAGGACCCCTTTGGTTGCGCTTAAACGATCACTTATGTGGTCCCTAAATGAGAGCTTTAATTCCTAAGATAAAATCTACGTGAAAAAGCGTGAGCGGATATTTCTTTAAAATTGTCGTTTCCAATTCCGTTTGAAAGTATTCAGTTCAACTTAAATAAAATGAATTTATCTCGTATATAGATGATGCCAAGTTGACGTAGCAATTATGTCCAGGCACTTATTTCGTAGTGAAATTTTGTCAATCATTGAATTTTCATGTGCTATTTATCTTGTCAAGCTCTCATAGTTGATTATACTAAGTAAGTTGTGATACAAATATCAAATTGAATTGAGTATTTGGACGATGAATTTTGCGGGTGTCTTGATGCAGAAGATAAATTTACTTTTAATAAGTGTAATAGATCGCCTTAAAAATTAATTGGCCAAGAAGGCTACGTGTAAAAGAAATTAAATATAGGAAATAAGCTAACAGTTATAAACATTTTACTGAAATTCTCCACACACGATACAACTGTTGGTCCAAGTGTTGTACCAATTCATGTTGGCCAATTGTACGAAGCATGCAACGATCGCAGTTTGGTTGGATGTGCATGCTGGCAAACCGCTGTTGTATATGCGACCGTTGTATGGTGTATGTGCTTGTTGTACAACCATTGATCCGATTTCATTTCCTTGCAGTTTTCATACAGTGAGCATCGATTCGTTTTTGTAATTATATTGTACAAAACAAACCTCTTTTTAAAATCGTGTCTATTAAGAATAAGGACTTTTGGGAAGAATTTATTGAGATGTTTTAAAGCTTACCGTATTTATAAGACAGGGAAAGTAGAGATACATCGATAAAAATTTGCGGGAATGTGCTTTAGAATAACTGAAAAGAGCAAAGAAATTAAAGTTGAAGCAGACAAAGGTTACGTTCGCAAAAGAATTGCCAATATGCGAGCAGCATTCAAAAGATATCACGAAAAAGTTAAAAATTAAAAAAAAAAAACGGGCACTTCTGTAGATGATTTACTTCTCAAACCTCAAAATTAATCCGTTTTTAGCAGCCAATCTTTACACCACTTTCGTTTTTTGGTTTTATTTTTATTATTTTTCAAAGACATTATCGCAGCCGAAAATGAAATGGTCATTTTCTTTTTTTTAATAATCGATGACATTATTTCGTAGTTGGAGATGTACTCAGTATGAAAAGTAGACTAATGTACGGAAGAAATCGGTCTAACATCGTAGTATTGTCTGTGGATTACCATACAACTGTTGGTCCAACGGTTATAGAACAGCAGTTGGACCGACAGTTGTATCGTGTGTTGGCTGCTTTAAAAGCAAAAATTTGTACGAGCGTAATAAAGCAGGTAAGTCTAGTTAAAAGGTAGCCCAAATATATATATACCTATTTATACAATCCAATTATTCAATTTTCATCATGGCGCTGAGTTCACCAAGTGAAAAGTCTTTTAAAATGTATATTTTTGTTTTACACCTGAAAGAAATTGGCGCTTAGATTTTCGTTCCTTTAGGTAAGGATTCATTCTATAAGAAGGAGATTTTTTACACGAGTTTTTGTTACCTCGTGCACTATTTTTTTACATAACCTCCAAAAAGGCAAGGTTCTGGTTTGTCTGCATATGACTCCCGAAATATGTACATAACCTACATCAATGCGCTTTTTTTATTTGATAGCATACAACCTATAAGTAAATGATACCATTGGAAAGTGAAGCGTGGACTATCAAATAAAATAAGCTGCATTGATTTAGCTTATGTGTTTCTAGAGTTATGGGCAGATTAGCAAGAGCCTTCTTTTTGCATGTTATGGCAACAAAACCGTTATACTTCTATAGGGGACCCCTAATCTAGAACAACGTTTTGCTGGGATTGATGCACGCTACCACCCTGTGAAATATTGCACCATATGGGCGGGACATCCTGTATACTTCTAGCATAATTTCGTCGGTCATCAATCGGAAATCTTTAAGACACTTTCACATCAAAAACCGTAAAACTCAATTTATTCCACTTTAAAACAAGATTTTTGCTCCAATGATTAATAAAATCATAAGAAATAGGATAAACTAATAACTTTACTAATAAAATATTATATTTATTTCAGATTTTTAAGTAAAACACAGCTTTTATGTTTTATCGGGCGAAACAATTTTTCGGCCGAAGAATTCATTTGATAAAACATAAAGGTGTTTTTCTTAAAAATAAGAGATAAATATACAATTATATTAGTAAAATTATTAGTTTACTCTATTTCCCATGATTTTATTAATCATTGGAGGAAAAATCTTGTTTTAAAGTGGAATAAATTGAGTTTTTCGGTTTACATCTTTCGGTTTTTATATTTGATGTGAAAGTGCCTTTATGCTTTGATATCAGAGCTAGAGAATTGCTTCTGTTATTTATCTTCCATTAGATAATAATAATAATAGCGAGACTGGGTCTGCCGATTAAGGTAGACATATATATGTATGTACATATGTATATCCAATGAAAACTTAATGACTTGTAACCTTGTCGTCTCTTCATTATTTATACAAAGATGGTATGAAATCTTACATTTTTAAAACTCTAAATGCATCTTCTACCTTAATAACAAATTATTTCACTCCTCGGTACACGCATATTTTACACTTGTGGTTGTATAAATAAGAATATATCATTTTTTGATGCTGAATAACTTTACTTAATTATATTATAGAAGTTAAATTTGACGAATTACTCCACTTCTTCTTCGGCGTCCAAAATAGCTTTAAAACAGAAAGGTTGAAATGCGTAACCCAAACCTTCGTAAAATTTACTCATAAACTCAACCCTGTAAATAAAACATACTTGTAATCGTTGAAGTTTCTATAACTTTCTAATAAGTACTTACCAATGTAAACGAAGTGTGTGTAAGAATGCTGACAGCCCTTCCATCATGACTAGAATTGCCAACGTGAAAAGCGCCCACACAGCAAAGAGAATGTATAAAAATAGGGCGCCCATATAGGTGCTACCAAATTTATTAAGTGCCATCGCAAGGACCATATTCCAAAGTACTTCGGAAAGTTCTAAGAATAAACGCTATATAAATATATGTTTTGGGAAAACTAATATTAGACGTACGGGCATGAGCAAGTGATAGAGCCCATAGTCGAAGGTAAGACGCAGTATGGGACACAGTACTTAGAATATATTCGATGGTATGGATGGCTTGATGAATAAATATTTCGCTAATTGGTTCCTCTTCTTCATGCTGAATATCGGATGCTTCTACCGACATGGAACGGTGCTCTCCATCTGCGGATTCAGGGGTTATTTCTAGACCAGCGTTTATATCACCGTTGTACTTTGCCTGTTACAATCAAAATATACTTATATAAGATATTCGTTAGCATTGAGTATTTTTTTTTTATATTTACCTTAGCGCTGCTTTTCCGTGTAAGCATTACATAAATTGGTTTGCCCAAGAGTAACCAAGGAACGCATGCTAAAGATATGCCAACAAAGATATACTGGATAATTTCTTGGCCATCAAACATATACTCGTCACAACCGTCAAATGGTTTTGTATGCTTGAATAAGACCATGTTAATAAACATAATTAACACTGATGGGGCACATCCTGGTTGGAGGCGTAATTCAGGGTTCTTGGCACTGTACAGAACCCACTTAAAAAACATCATAAACACCATATACCCGAATAAAAGAAACAGGAATAATATTTGTGGTAAGAACTCTAATATTATATACATTCTTTTTTTGAAGTGGACGTGATTAATGACACTCATGCATACACCGAATATCATGTGTACTACACCAAAAATAATGGACAATTTCATTTTGTATGAATTCTGGAAAATAATTTTGTTTACCCCCAGTTGCCAAATAGGGTCTAGCCCGAACGGATATACATCATCTAGAAAATCATCTGTTGGATTCAAGGTGAGCGATTTGCTAATTGATATTTTGGAGTTGTTAAAGTTTGTTTTCCAGGAAGATCCAAATATATTCACTGACTTTGAAAATACATCATTGTATATCGCACCGGTGTATATAGAAAATAGGCCCATTAACAATATTATATATCGACCTCCAAAGAAAATATTCCAAATTTCGTTACTGGACCTTTTTGCACCTAGTCGTTTTTCGAATGCAACCATCCAACCTCCAAACAGTGCCATTATAATACCATGCCCCAGGTCTCCAAACATTATGCCAAATAAAAATGGAAATGTGATAATAGTGTAAAGTGCAGGGTTAACTTCCCGATATGATGCTACGCCATATGCATCAATCAAATTCTGGAAGCCCTTGGTAAATCGGTTTGTACGGTTGAAAGTTGGTGGAGGTTCATTCGTTTCAATTACATTTAAAAAGGACGGAATAGTACTTCCAACTGCTGCAGAACCATCTGTTAAAGCTTTTTGCACAATATACAAATCATTGGTTGGTACCCAGCATTCTCCTATTAGGCATTTCTTAGTAACATCCATATTGAAAAGATTTAAAGTATGGTAGATTGCTTTCATTTTTTTAACCATGATCCTCCAGTTCGGTAATTCTTTTGAAACACTCACTAAAACTCGACGTCTATGATCTTCAGTTTGATTTAAAACCATTTTTAAGTCTTCTAATCGTGTACGAACACCTTTAACCATTTCTTCACGTTCATTATGCGAACTGGGGCAAGGGTAAAGTGACGCATGAAAACCGGCGCACACTTTCTTAATGCGATTTTTTAATTGTTCACCTTGGAAGAAAGTCACGAAGACAGTTTTATATATTTCATGTCCCGTACTAGGATCCTCCAAGGCTTCATCCAATTCGGCTCTACGAAGAAACACGTTTCCGCGGGAAATTCTCCATAACATTCTTTCAAAGGCGAAAACTCTTTCTCGTTGAATAACTCCTGCTACAAAGCCCAGTCGTCCTCTGGTTTGAGCTTGAACTGGTTCGTCTTGAGTAGTTGCTTTCATTGTATCCAAATTTAGAACTTCGTGATCAGAGAAAAACCCTTGGGTATTCTCTAACACTTTGCGAAGTTCAGTCAATTCTAGAAAGTTAGATTTTAGGTTCACTTCATTCTGCGATAATTCTAGGATTTCATTTTCTGTCTTCTCCAAGTGAGCCTCCAAATCGATAATTTCTCGAGGATTTGGAGCTCTGGGTATATTATCGTTAATATCAGGAAGTATTATTCCATCTTTTTTTACTTCATTTTCAATATAACGAAGTTTTCGTTCCATTTCATCACATCGGCGTACTTCTTGAACGAATTTACGTTGAAACGCATTTACAGCTGAATTTAGCTACGGAAAAAGGGAAACGATTATAATTTTTGAAAATTTTTATATTTGTAATATATTACATCTCGAAACTGTACAGCTCCAGTTTCTCCCAGCTCCGATACTGATGTATAAGCAGCCTCTGGCTGAATAAACATCTGGCAGAGTGCCATTTCCTCACTTCGAAATAACGACCCCATGTTGTTTAGATCCCTATCCAATTATTAGCTTTGGCTATAGGTTTCCTAAAATGAGAAATATATAAATAATATAATAATAATATATTTAGAAATATGCATAAATATACATATTTGCATTAATAATATTTAATAAATTTTATTATTTTTTATAAACACCCAAGATCATGGAATCTAAGCTATTTTGCCGCTCTATGTACTCATCGAAAAATCGTATGAGGTTACAGACTTGATTTCATTATTCGTGGATCACCCTGTAAATTCTGAATGATACATGCTATGTAGATGAGGCTCAATATATTCAAAATTAAGTTCAGCAATGGAAAACTAACGAAGGTATGTACATGAAAGGAAGAATTCGTTTTTCAACAATCAAGTAGAGAAGAACCAAGCCAATATCAATGAATCCAAATTGTAATTCATCCACAAGAGATTTGTTACATAGATTTAGAGCTATTTACATTAGTCCTTGTGGATAGAAGTATAATTAGATAATTAATTATATTAATTATAAATGGAGATAAGTAAGTGGATCGGACATATAGACATTTTTTACAGCTGTGGGTGAGATTTATACTCTATATTGCCTGAAAAAACTTAATGAATTGTTATTTCTGTATAAAATTACAATAATAAGTTTGTGAAAGCTCCTCTTAGAGAAAAATGGATAAAATTGTATAATTTTACCTATGGTTTTATCTATGAAGAATTTAACAAACTGTTAATTGCGATCACTATGCATTTTTGAACATTAGGCACTACTTATACTACATTAGATTCTTCCAATCCAACTAAAGAAATATTGATATTAGCATATGATACACAATGGGACATCGAGGATTACCAATTCAATTGTAAGAATAGTCATGAATTTGAATATCCTCTTCTATACTAGACAAATTATTTACCCATTCGAATTTTTTGTTTATTGGCACTGAGCCTGTTCTTGGCCACCCAAAGAGCCACTTTTCGGCACAAGTTAAGTTTTGGCAGCACAGAATTATATTGGTAATGTAAGAAAATACCCCAGGGATGAGGCAAGCGAAGAACTTTATTACATATTCGCAACTAGATGAGAAGCGCATTCCCCATTTGAATAATAATAATAAAATAATTCTCATTCGACTAGTCATAGTTATAGTGATTGAAACAAAAATATCAATAACAATGCTTGAAATAAAGAGTAAGTATTAGTTATTTTCTACCCATGTGTTGTGCTCCATCTACATAAGTCAGTGTGGAGCGTGTCGAACATTTACAATGGAAATAAAATGTGCATGTGGGATCCCATTCCAGCGGGAAATGGAAACGTACAATTATGTATGATTGTAGCCTTTTTGGAAGGTTTTGATGCATGATACCTCGTCTCGTCACCCACTGACATATATATTATGTATTATATATGTCAGTGGTCCCACCTCATATGTTTTCTACAGGCAGGTCCGCAGATGGAAGCCTTCCCACGGGAAGTTTTTGGTAGTAATATAGAATGGTTGGCTAAAACCGCATTTGCCTTCTTAGGAAGCTTCCAGTAGGCGTGGATCTAGCATTAAAATTACGGAGGGGGGGGGGGAGTCTTCTTACTCCAAACTAAAAATACAATGAAGAACAATCTTACTACAAGATATTCAAATTTAATATATCAGATCAAAAACAATATACATTTCTGAGTATATTTCTTTTTGAATGATCAAATCCGTCAAAAAATGACAAAGTTATTGAAGTTTAAAACAACGGAAATTGAAAACGACCGCGGCCCGCGAATCTGGTGATGACGTCACGATACACATACGCACGATGCCAGTCTGAAAAATATAATATTTTTAAGACGACATTTTATGAAATAAATCCAAAACAAATCCAATCCCGAGCGCTTTCTATCACGGCAGGGCAGCAATTACACTCGCGCTGCGCTAGACCACGAATTGTCTTGTGTATCGTGACGTCATCATCCGATCGTTCATGCGGTACTAAAATCGCTATAACTTTGTCGTTTTTTATCCGATTTCAATAATTCTTTCACTGAATCAATTGTTTTTTTTGTGACTATGATTCTGCATAATTAACTAAAATAATCGTTCTTCGTCATTATAAGTAAGGTGCTTTAATTTACCACAAACGATTATGTATTTCAACGTTTATATTATATATATTTATATAACATTTAGATAATATTTGCTCTTTGATATAGGCCAGTTGACACTTTGTATGCATATCAATTAGCGCTGATTCATAAGTAACTGATTTAGTTGACATTCTGTGATAGTGAGCTGGTAAATTATTTCGCTTTCTCTCTTTCTTTCTCTCTCTCCAATTACCAGTCGCAGCCATTTTTAAATTCGCATCAGCATGATCTACTAGCGCAAAAGTTGGAAGTCATCCAACTTTTTCTACCAACACGTGCTTGTGAACTGGTTGATCAACTTAGTGTTTACATTATACTTTTTTCATGCTGATGAAAAACTGGCCTTATTGGATTACCGGCTATACGGATTAATGGTTTGATACTGACTAGATGGGTGAGATGGTTAAATAGATAGGATGCTTGCGAAGCCTGGATAGGATTGATATCTGGGATGAATGAACAGATAAGATTGCTGGGTGGATTTGATGGGATGGATTAAACGGAATAGACGGATATAGATAGATCGATAAAGTTATTCGAGGCGAAGGAATAATGGATAGGGTAGATAGATGGGATGGGTACATATGCTGTTCAGATGGTTCGTTGGTATGAATGAAAGGAATGAAAGGGATTACTATAGTAGTTACTGCAACTTTTAAAAATTAAAAGTAGAAGCAAGTCGATCATCATTTTTAAACTGGCATGTAAATGTACTAATTTATCCATTGTCCTACAAAATTAATGGGATTGATTTTGCTGGTGCTTTTTTAAATAAATGATCGGTTTAAAAGTTTATTGATAAAATAAAATATTATAGGGTATACCACGATAATTTGAGCACGCGTTGACCCAGTAAGCTAAAATTGTGTAGATATTGTATGCAAAAAATAAGATCAAGCTCGTACGTAGGCGAAATTGTGCCAGTTCTTCATAGGGTTCTCATAAAAAATTTCGTTTCTCACAATAGTACATTTGAGCACTGCTTAAGAAGCGTGAGATAGATAGCTGAAAATTTGTATATGGGGTTTTCGTAATAATTGTAGATGTTGGTTTAAAATTAGACGAAATCGGACAGCTTCTTCGTAGAGTTTCTATATCAAAATTGTTAGAATTACAGATTTTTCACGCATAATGGAAAAACAGTCAGCTCCAGACGTTTTTAATGTATTGAGGAGTTCTTCAGAATGTAAAAACCTACGACCCGACCAAATGTTCCAGAAATAAATGCGGAAAAGAGCTTTACCGATATAATTTGCATAATTTCAAAACAGAGGGGTGGCTTATTCACCGGGTTTTATCTACCGTACTGCCAATATTGGTCTTAGAGCAATTATCACTTCTGTTTTAGTTGACAGCACATAAAATTCACCAAACTTCGTTCGATTTAATATAAGCATTCATTCTTTAAAAACTTCTACTAAAAGTTTGAATATTTTTAGGACACCAAAGTCTTTCAAGCACTAAAACCAGCAGCGAATCTTGCCTACAAGAAACAAAATTTGTAAACAAAATTAAGCATAGTATTTGGTTCGGCCTGCATTTACCTGTAGTTTAAAAATTAAACACTCTTTAAAGCTCAATCTGTCATTAAATTTCTGGTAAGAACTTTGCAATTTTTGTTGGCTTTTCTTTGAACGAATTTAGGCACACAAAAAACACCACTTATTTTATTATGTTTTAATCTGAAACCAATATACAATACTTATCCCATCTGGTTGTAGCAATTTTAATGCCATTTCCATGCTATACGTATACATATATGTCAATGGTTAGACACATGCGTCAACCTGCCGTAAAATTTTGAGATAAGGATTTCCATACCTCAATTTATCTTATCTTCTATTTTAAATTCTACTCAATTTTTGAAAGTATTTAAACATATTTTCTGAGAATATTTCCCAAGCCATGAAACAGAAATCAGACAAACACACATACACACATACATGCACACAATAATATTCATTGAAATAAATTTTTCTCCTTTTTTTTAATTTTTCGAATAAAAATATTTTTTATAATTTTTTGAAGTTGAATTATATATTTCAAATAACTTAATTAATTAAATAAAATATTTATTTTTGAGGGTCATGACCCCCGCCCCTCCCTGTGAATCCACGCCTGGCTTCCAGCAAGGCTTTGCAAGGTAAGTTTTGGAAATATACAGAATACGCTGAGAACTTTCTGGAAGTTATGCAAATATTATATCTAATTTCCAGGGTGGAAACGGAAGATAATTTCGGAAACTAAACAACGCACATCGAAATATTTTCACTCTAATTAGTACTGAACTCAACTCAACTTTCTAAAAAATCCGAAGTGCAATAATATTTCACAACAACATGGAATTGTTCCTTCTACATACCTTCCATAGGAATAGGTGGATTATTTCTCGTCTACAGCAGACTGAAATTCATTGAAAATAATTTCAAAGAATTTCTAAAATGCATTGAGAATGCAGAGAAATGGAACTTTTCTACCCAGCGAACTTCTATGGTAGACGATCAGAGATCACCATACTGATGAGACCTCTCTGATCGCTGGGCCTAAAAGCTCGATTTCTCTGCATTCCATAGGAAAGCATGACCATGGGACAGGCAGCACAATGCGGAATGAATTCCGTGATTATAACTATTAAAGCACCTAATAAAAGAGTTATAAAAATCATATGAGGATATCACATAGAATATGTGGTGCAATCAGCATGTCATTGCAAATGCTTACGGCTTACCGAATAGTCCATTTTTGAAATTATATTTACTATTATTATAAAAAGCAGAGCGTTGACGTGCTCTCAGGCAGTGTCCAAATATGTCGTGAAAACGAAATTCTTGTATGGAAACTCTACAAAGGATTTACCCGATTTGTCCCATTTTCGAACCTAAATTTACTTTTTTTCTAAAAAGCCCGCGTACAAATTTTCAATTCTCTAAGTAAACAAGCGTTCTCGAGTTATCGTGCGAACAGACAGACTGACGGACGGACAGACATGCTAAAATCAAAATAACTCTTAATATAATGCATGGGTGTCCAATCCACTTTGCGATACCATAATTATTTCTATGCGCTACAAATGGAATGATAAACTCAGTATACACTATAGATACCCCAGATGAAGGGTATAGAAATGAACTAAGTCGGAGAACCCCTTCTTGGCGTTGCCATATAAAACTTTGGTTTTTCACTTTATTTAACAATTATTTTCGTCCAGGGTATAATATTATTGGTGTTAGATCACTTATCACTTTTTGTCTTGTTTATCTTCATACCATTGTTGCGCGAGTATTTTGCTTCCCAGTATTTCAAAAACAAACATAAGTTTGTTTCTCCCAATTTGTTTCTTCACCGATCTTAAGTCTGGTGAACAATCACTGTCAAAATGTTCCAAAAATTCATTCAAGAAAATTGGTGCTCATCAGAATTTTCCAGCAAGTAGTTGTAAATCGGTTGCATGGAATCCTCGATTCTGACTCATATCGGTCTCGGCCTTTTATTGCTTCGAGGATAATACAGGTCATTACTATACGAAACATGATATCACGCTCTAACAGCAACCAGATCAAAAACATTCATAATTAGCTCCAAAGTTTCCGTGAAAGTTCGTCTTGGCGATGTTGAATAGTTCTTAAAACAGTTTCCCGTAAGGATTCTTTCTGGACGATGCGCATTTTTCCGCTCTGTTTTAATATATTTTTCCGTCGTAAGGCTAGCTACGACGGTATAGGCTGCGACCTTTTTCTGAGTCGATTTGTCAGCTTCCTTCTCAACAGAATAATTTTTATAGCTTTCTTAATTACGCTGGCCTCCAAAAGGGACTTTACGACTCGCTCCTTAACTGGATGCACGTCTTCTTTATCCAAACTGGACTTATAATAAAACATCTGTAGGCAGATTGATTCGAATTCATCGGACCACGGCACATTCTCATATGCAATTATTATTCAGTTGAGAGTTTTTGTTTGAGGAATTCGTAATCATTTTCATTTGGTTAAGATAAAGTTGATAAAGTTTTTAAAATAATTTTGTTAAGAAAGATATAAAAATTTGATTACGATTGGGAAGATAAGAAAGTAAGCTTAAGATTATCAGAAGACAATTTTTTTATGTGAATAGTAGTTTAGAGCACAAGAGCTATTCAAATCAAACTTTTTGTCAGTTGTGAGGGATTCTGTTTCATCGCTTGGGAAGTATTTCACGAGGGTTTTGGACTGACTGTATTTTTGAAATATTTATTTTTATTTCTAAACATATAAATCGTATTGTAATCAAGAGAAGATTGTTAATTTTTTTTTTTTTTTTATAATATTTTGTTATTTTATTAGTGTGTTCAAATCAATTATGTTTTTCTTTTACTTTGGTTTTTCAAAATCACGTTATTACTAAAAAGTAAAAAACGACATGCATGTTTGTTTGTATATACATACTGCTGGGTCTGAAAAACTTAAGTTTAATAAAGCACTGAGCAGTGAACAATACGGATATGTGCACTAGCCAAATGCACTTATTCATGTTATACTGTACTAATACAGCATTGGTAAAACTGCTAATTAGTATTGACCGACAAATTAACCCTCACTTCATATTAATTGTGCTCTCAAAAAAAAAAAAAATAATAATAATAAAAAAATGAATGACAATCGCTACTTAAATATTTGATGCTGACTATTCTCTAATTAGTTAAACTTAAATAAATTTTTGAAGGTTACTTTCTGTAGTAGGTAAATAAATTATAAATTAAAGTACTATATAAGTTTAATTGTCAAATATTTAATATACCTACATATGTACATATATAAGTGCCAACGGAAATAAAACTTGAAATCATTGATAATGACTGTTGAACGAGTATATTCCGATCACAAGTTGTAAAAACATGGCAGTTCAAGACTACTGTAGCTTTTTACAATGTTTGAAATTATTATTTTTTCTAATAGATTCAAAATGTCGATAATAAAATTTATCTATATAAAAAAAAAAATATTGTTTTTCACAATGTAGTTCAAGTTTAAAAACTAAAAAAATTGAGATTTATATTATCGAAATATCTACCTATTATATTTATAATTAAATATTTTATTTTTCTAATTTAGGACAAGGTAATCTGATAATATTAACTTGTTGGATATATTTCTAGCTAATAATATTCTAAAGAAAAGGGTCCTAATTATTTTAAAATCCCAGGCATGTATGTATGTATGTATATGCGTATAAGTGGATTCAATTAGAGCGCGATATCTTTTCTATTAGGCACTTTCATGGCCAATTATCAGAACTTTATTACTTATTTTTACACAAACATGTACATCTATGTAAATGAGAGATTAATATCTTCTAATTTAGTTAAATACATTTTAGTAGAAGGAAATGTAAACAAATTATTTTGTTCTGGTATAATAGGTAACATACTCTCTACAGACTGAGTCACATGAAAGATATGTCTACCCTTCTCCTACAGTATAGCGACAATTTGAACTCATGTATGTACAATACGCCTTACTCGTGACTAAATTAAGTCCCGAGTTTATCTGTAACTTTTCTTCAAAGAAATTCAGTCAAGTGCCTGTAATCATCACATGACCGCTTATTATAATGCAATCACTTCTAAACTGTCAAAATGTCCTACACTTTTATTCTTCAATAATTAAGTAATTGTACAGCACTTAAACACTTTTCTATACACAATGAGATCCTGATCAGAAAATACGTACCTGGGAAATGTGAATTGAATAAAAATAAATCACTTTCAATTCTTTCACTGGGAAACTAACGATAGAACACTTGACTCGAGACAAAATACAAGACAACTCACCGAATATCAGCTCAGCACTGTGCGCGATTGTTAAACAAACGAGCTTATTTTTCGCTAAACTTGCGCCCAATATATATATATATATATATATATATATATATATATATAATATAGTAAGTATATCTGTAGAGTGTCTGTAGAGCATCTGTTGATTAGGTGTATACACATACCAGAAAACCAGATTCAGATAACTGATAAAGAGCTTATAAACACGTTCTCTCATGGCACTGTAGGAAGAACTCTTATTTCTACAGTAAACTCTAGAATTCTCTTGCTTTTCCATGATCTTATCACAAGCCGTGTCGAAATTCTAAGGCTGAGTAAACATTATAAACATGCGATCGCGGAGGAAAGCTTTCGTGAGAGTTGTCATCGTAATTGTTGCGTAATGAAGTATTAGCTTATAGCATTAGAATTAGTTATTAGAAAATATTTTTTTTCTTTTTTATCCGAAAGCCTTTTATCTCTTCTGCATTTCGTGGCCGCTGTAATGCATGCAACACAGGTAAATACATACATATGTACGTGTATAGTAGGTATATGTAGTAGCTAAAAATGAATTTGTAAAACATTTTCATTGTAAGATAAAGGTAACAATTTTTCGTAGTATTCACATAAATTATACCTTTTTTTGAATATCAAGTTGTCTACCTCCACATTTACTATATTTTCGCATACGAAATTGAATTTGATTTTAATATTTCCTTCTATGTCTAATGCACGCTGGTGTATGCGGGTATCTAGTATACCCTACCTAGGAAGGTAAGCGCATTTACATGTTGACTGCATTACATGGTTCCGCGGATATGTAACACTTATTAGATAGTAATATCGATATATGTGTATATAGTAACCTGAATGCGGAACTGAAATTCTAAACACTTCGTTTAAGTGTAGAATCTACAGAATCGTCAATTATTTGTATGATAAAATTAATGAATATGTTTTGCTTTTCAAGAGTTCAAAGAAATTCATTTTGTTTACCTGCAGTACAGTCCCCGATGGTAGATATTGCACACAATATTGATGGGGATATGTATAAACTCGATAATATATGATTTATCCGGAATAAATTTTTAAAATTTAATAGGTATCTAATTTATGTGGTTTGACTTTTATTTACCCTTTGCAATAATGATCATTTATTTATTTATTTATTGATATATCTACCGATAAAGTTTATCTTACATACAGAATAGAACATTTATTTATAACAACACAAAAGTATTAATGAACACGGTTAAAAATCTTGGAATAGTTTCTAATATTTTTAAGGTTATACATATATATGACCACACCAAATTAAGATTAATTTTTAACACTTATGAAAGATTATAATATTGTTGTAATCTAGGACAATGTTAAAAAGTATGCCTGTCATTGTTTACATCATCAATTACATTATAATTAGAGCCTAATACCCCACTGACTAATATTGAATATATTTTTAATAAAAACTAATGTCTTATTACTATACGATCTAATTAAAAATTATTAAAATTTATGACATACTTTGAATATATTTTAATATAGGCGATATTATAATTTATGCAACTTTGGATTAAATTTTTTAACAATTTGCCGCTTATTTAATCCGGTATGGATTAAAACTTTTAACAATGTTATTATGAATTGTAATACCAAAAATCATATAACTTATAAGTTATATGATTTTTGGTAATACCTTGTTGAAATCCTGCGTACAAGAAAGCAAAGTAAAGCCCTTACCCTTATCTGCCTTGATGGTACTTCGGACAGATGGTTTTTAATTCCGTCTCTAAGTGAAAAACATATATTGAGGTATTGAATATCATCATTACGCTTAGGATTTTTACTTCCACAGTTTTTGAGACTGAGTACCTATTTTACGACTTAAAGAACTATATAATTGATTTCAAGGTAATATAGGGATTTCTTTTCCAGCAGAGCTCTAATTTGCTGACAATGGGATTCGAGTCCGGAAATTCTGGTAGCCTGATAAACTGATTTCTAACCCTATTGTACCATCGTGACCTAATGTAGGAAAGCAGCACCCAGAAAAATAAAACAAAAATTTGAAAAGAAAAAATTAATAATTCTAATTTTCTTATGTCAAAATGGATATTTCCTTCGGTTTTTTCCATGTAATTGAAGATATGGTATAACACTTCTATATAGGTATATACCTTTTGCGTACTTATTCAATGAGGACAAAAAATTTTTATATTTTCCCTCAAATCGTAACTCGAAGAAGTCAAATAATATGTAGAAAAAACAATACAATAAATATTACGTAACTTTTAAAATAAGCTCTTAACCAGCTCCGAATCGTAGAAGAAACAAGTAAAAAAACTAGAATTGGTCTAAGACCAATTCTTATGATACCTTAGATAAATGCCCATATTAAATTTCGTATGGTCACCGATCTATTCAAGTTTGATTTTGAAGTTGTTTTTCGCATATATTTCTAGAACGGTTTGTTGCACAGAAAAAATGATCATAACCAATTTTATAGGATTTCGTATTCTGAAGAAGTTTTTAGTACAATAAAAATGTCTTGGACTGATCGTTTTCAAAGTATACGTAAAAAACCTAAATTTTTATATGGCAACACCAAGAAAGAGTTGCCCGATTTAGTCCATTTTTGACATTTTATTTGCTAATGTAGTAAAAACATCATGTACGAATTTTACGTCGACGCGTTCTCAAGCAGTGTCCAAATATATAGCGGAAAACGAAATTTTTATAAGGCAATCCCACGAAGGAGTTGCCCGATTTGTCTCATTTTCGAACTTAATTTTACTTTTTTTTGTTTAAAGTCTGTGCACAAAATTTCAGCTCTCTAAGTATACGCGTTCTCGAGTTATCGTGCGCACGGACGGACGGACGGACATGTAAAAATCAAAATAACTTTTAATATTATGAATGTGTGTCCAATCCATTTTGCTCTATCATCATTATTTCGAGGTGTTACAAACGGAATGACAAACTTAGTATACCCCTATGATTTCATCTAGGGTATAAAAAGGAAATTTCCAGACATAGCTGCACACGTTCCTTTAAGGCTTTCTTTAGTTTTGCTTTAAACAATTTTTTTTTGTTTCGAAACAGCACAATTACGGAAGAAATCAGCATCTTCCTTACTAAAGCACTGAGCACTTGCATATAAATTACTAAATTAATGCTTCTGGGCTGTTTTCATGAGATATGTCTTTGGAAAAGTTCGATATCCCCTAAATTTTATGTCTTGTAGCGATGAAATTTTTAAGTTTGGCTACTAAGTATCCTGTATTATTTACTGGGTTATAAAATAGGTCCTACTGAATATATTTGCGAAATTAATTTAGGAAACGATTTATTTTTCGGTATGTCTTACAATTCCTCCAAATTTTTCTTCGGCTGTTATAAAAGACAGAAACAAGGAAATTATTGCTTTTGCTGCGGATATATTCTTGTCCTTATTTGGATAATTTAAACAATGTTTTCGAAGGAGATTCACTGCTGCGTTTATCAATCGACTCCGACTATTCTCTTTAAGAGAGTTCCGTTGGTAATATTCTGTAAAAATATCTGAACACTCAAATTTCCTTAAATAACTTTCCAGAACCTAAATTATATTATGTACCAAACCAAAAGCAATAAATAAGGAAATCAATTTCTAAAATATTTTGGATGTACATACCTCGCTATTTATTATTAAATATGCTCCAATAATTGCGATGCACCTTTTTAAACTTGCAACCTGGGCATTTGAAGACAAATTATTGCAATCGTCTATTACCAACATAAAGCAATTTAAATGTTTATATTGCCAAATTACGGGAAATAAATAATCAAGTTCGATCACAGAATTGTCGCGGTACTTGATGACAAACGTCTCAGTAGGCATACTCTCAAACTGTGATAAAACTAAAGGAACTTTGCAGCTAACTAAGCAATCGTTTGATGTAATAACACCTTCTGCTTTTATATAATATGCAAACGTACTTCACCACATCGTTCTTCTTCATTTTTATAAATATACTTTCTATAACATCCATGCTAATACAATTGTAGCCTTCCGCGGACTAAAACGTAACAAATATTCCTCTTTAGCACAAGTACAAGAGTATTGCATCAGAATGATGAACTTGTCGACCCATGTCGCCCGGTTATTATCCCTCGCCTTAAATTCTAAGTATTACTGCTGCTATCAGTCAGGTATTTTAATATATTAGTAATATCTTTTAACCTAATTTATATTAGAAAAAAAAAATTTAGATTTATGGAGTTAAAATGTGTCAGTTAAGTATTAAATTTGAAACCCGAATTTTATTCCAATGTAAGAACACTTTATTAGAGAATAGTCTTCCCAATTAAATTGTATTATTTAGTGAATAATTTGCGATAATTTATGGTTTTTAACATAAATATTAAATATATTTTAATCCAAGAATTGCTAGCAATTTACCTAATGAATTCCACAGTTTATAAATTATCCTAAAAAGTATTTCATTTTGCTGTATTCCTCTGAAAGGTTTAAGAAATACTCCAGGACTTTTAACCGTGGATAAGCAAAATAATAATTTCCAAATTAAATTACTTAATGATTATAATTCAAAAATAAAACTAAGCGACTAGCATTCTCATAAAGAGTTGATATAAATAATTCCATAAATCAATAAATACAAAAAATGAATTAAAGTGTAAAATACAATTTGAAATAGATTCGTGCATGCTCTATGTTGTGGTGTGTAGCATACAGCAAATTTGGTGAGCTGATTGGTCTCTCAGGCTCATAAAAGGAGATTAAAGATAATAGTTCAGAAGATTTTATTCAATAAGATCAACTATCTCTTACAAAAGTAGCACAGTTCACTTTACGTCTGAAATGAAGAGCTGATAAACCCAAAATAAAACATCTTACACCAGTGGCGTAGTCAAGGGGTGGGTCCACGGGTCTGGACCCCCCCCCCCCTTTGAAACCAATGGCAATTGAAGGATTTACCGTTAATTTCCACTTCAATTCTGAACAATTTGTTGTTGTTTATTACAAAAGTTAATATGTTATTGCATTAATTCTTTCGGCGTAACAAATTTATAGTTAATATGCAATAAAATATTTTTTCCTACCCCACTAAATATCCTCTTAAATTGTTTTCCTGGGTTTTCTTTAGTTGGTCACACTATTCGCATTTATTGCGTGGAATTAATTTTTAGAAATCTTATATAGTGCTAGGGTACAATGCACTTTTCACTTGCATAAATTTGCGAATTTGTATGTTTGTGTTGTGGCGGCTTATATCTCTCGCTGTAATCATCTTTGTTCAGGCAGCAGGCACATACATACCTACATACGACAACGCATATAATTTCATTCAATAATTTCAATTTCAATTTTCTCATTTATTTAGTCGCACTACAATTTGTTCAATTTCTTGCATTCTTGCATTTTTCCAATTTAAAATTCTACAATAATTTTGCATAGTCAGCAAGTATAAAAAATTGCACACATTGTAAATAAGTTCAATTCACTCGCCTTGGAAATTTCAGCATTTTTTTGCAGAAATAAAATTTTAGTAGTGTTAAATTACGTCTGGAAATTATTTTCAACGCGAATGAAACTGTACGATCAATTGCATATTTGCAACAATCAGCAAATTGATCATATAAAAAGCCGATAAAGAAAAATAAATTGTTCATTAAGTTTTGATTTCAAATAGAAACCTGTGTTTTTATTATACGTCGTCTTCATTTCATACACTGCGCTAATTATAGTCAGTGTAACCGGATATTCAACAGTGTAACGGTCCAAGAACCCTTGCACACTTCATCAAGGACCTGGGGACATCGAGATTTTGGCCTAATAAAAAATGTGGAAATTGAGCCGGCTGAAAATGATGGAAATCTTCGTGCTCTATTAAGAAACAACGCCAGATATGATGGGGAGCTGAAGCGCTTATTAGAATCTTGTCCAAGGAATGCAAGTTACATAAGCCCAGAATTTCAAAACGAGGTCATTCAAACTATTGGACGTACAATTAAGGAAAAATTGATAGCGGAGATCAATGATTCTTACTGTTTTTCACTAATGGCGGATGAAACAGCAGATATTTCCGGTACGGAACAAATGTCGTTGTGTATTCGTTTTATAAAATTTGAAGACAAAGAGCCAACACTTTGTGAGTATTTTTTAGGTTATATTCCTCTTTCTAATACAACCGCGGACGGTATCTCTGAAGCAATACTGAAAGAAATAGAGACAATAGGCTTGACTGTCAGCAAAATCCGAGGACAAGGTTATGATGGAGCCGCTGCAATGAGCGGTCAGTTCAATGGCGTTCAAGCCAAAATCAGAGAAATTGCTCCAACTGCTCTTTACGTCCATTGTTCAAGTCACAGCTTCAATTTGGCTGTATCAAACTCTTGCAAAGTTGAGTATATACGAAACTGTATGAATACTTTAGGGGAAATTTACAACTTTTTCAATACTCCTAAAAAGCAAGTACTTTTGAAAGATTGTGTGTTACGTGTTATTCCAGAAGTGAGAAAGGAAAAATTGAAGAACATCTGCCCCACACGATGGATTGAAAGACATGATGCTGTAACATGTTTCCTTGAATTGGAACCAGCAGTTATTGACGCTTTAGAGCATATATCGTCATGGCAGGATCCAGTGGCTTCGTCGAAAGCATACACAATTTTGAACATAATTAATCAAGCGGACTTCTGTATATCTCTCCTTTGTTTGCATAAAATTTTTAGTTTTAGTTAATGTTGCTGAAGATCTCCTGCTCGAAATAAGAGCAATAAGAGAAAATAGCGACGTGGAATTCAATATCATATATAAAAATGTTTTAGAAAAAGCAAATGAACGTGATTTTGAAATCAAAATTCCTAGATTAGTAAGCCGGCAGACTCATAGAAATAATGTTCCTGTTGCATCGGCGGAAGACTACTTTCGCATTACAATTTTTATACCATTTCTTGATGAATTCTGCGCTAATTTGGAATCTAGATTTGGGACACATAAAAATATTCTTAAAGGTTTTAAATACTTGCTTCCCTTACAAAATTGGATTGCTGAAATAAACAACATTGCGGAAGAAGTAAAGCATCTATGTGAATTTTACACGGGGGACATTGAAGTATCCCAAGAAGAAATGATTTTTGAGGTGAAGTTATGGCAGCGAAAATTTCTTCGAATGGACAAGTTACCTACTACTGCGATTGAGGCTCTTTCTGCTTGTGATAAAAATTTGTATCCAAACATCTTCAAGCTTCTATGTATATTGGTTACTTTACCAGTGACGACATGCGAAGCAGAGCGGTCGTTTTCCACACTGCGAAGGCTAAAATCTTATCTTAGAAATTCAACTGCGCAACTGAGATTAAATGGGTTAGCACTCATGAATATTTATAGGGAGATCATGCCAGAAGTCCATGAAGTTATTACAGAGCTTGCTAAAAAACCTCGTAAATTGGAACTCCGCATAAGGCAAATTTCAGGTAGAGCTCGTAAATTTTTAATATACTTACATATAATTAAAGATATTGTTCATTTTCAGATCTCTTTTCCTGGTTTCGTCAAATGAATAGTGATAGATAGATAAAATGACATTGTGACATAGAATAAATAAATATGAAAATTTCGACAAAGTGTTGTTTGTGACTGAATTTTTCACTCGGACCCCTCCCTTGAACAATTCCTGGCTACGCCACTGTCTTACACGGTAACAATGCATGTTGTTACGGTTATAATTCAATTTACTATATATGAACGACTTTTGTACACATTCGATGCGATTAATTTGAACATCATAAAAGGGGCACCAAATGACAGACGCGTACTCAAGAACAGATCTTACAAGCGAATAATACAGAAATTTTAGTGTGCTTATATACATATGTAGTTAAAATCTTTGGAATCATGCTTTAAGAAACCTAGGTTTGCGGGATGCTTTGGAAATAATAAATTCAAAATGTGAAGCGAATGACAGTTTTGCTTCAAATATTCTGATTCTCTAGGAATGAGAATATCATTGATCGTGTCGAATTTTGTAGTGAAACTCAGAATTTTGCATTTGGAAACATTCACTTCTAATTTGTTCATGGAGCATCATGTAAATAACCGATTAAGATCAGCTTGAAGTGAGAAGCAATCTTTCAAGGACACGATTTTTGCATAAAATTTAAGATTATCAGCAAATATTAAATAATTCGCGATCATCAGCAAATATTATATAATTCGCGAAGTAAAAATTCCCAACTATGTCAATGCAGAGCAAAAAAAGTAAGGGTCCTAAATAACCGCCTTGAGGAACACCAGAAGTAACAGATATGTCTCTAGAAATAAGATTGTAAATTTTCACATATTGCTTACGGCTGCTTAAAAAAGATTCTACCCATTTTAAGATAGATGAATAAAAGCCAATACATTGCAGTTTACAAACTAGAAGCGGAATTTTAACCCTATCAAATGCCTTACAAAATCAGTATAGACTACATCTACCTGAGCACGTTCTTCTATAGAATTAATCGCAAAATTGGAAAATATTGTCAAATTTGTGAAACAGGACTTACCAGAGCAAAAACCATGCTACTGGGAAACTATTAACTCATTTACAATAAAACGCATTTTAGTATTCATTATAGAATCCATTAATTTTGGAACATTATTCATTACAGACACTCCACTATAATTCGTTATAATCATGCTTTAACCCGGATTTAAAAATTGGTGTCATAGAAGAAATTTTTCAATCATCCAAAAAAAACTCCAAACCGAAGAGATAGATTAAAAATTTCTGTTAAAGCAGATGGGAGAAAATGTTCTTTCTCTCTACCCAACATTTTGCTACCCGAGCTGTTAGGTGTCCAATATGGGCCACTTTTTTTACTATGCTATAGATCAATAGCTATAGATCAATCTGTATGTAATCGACCGCGCTCTTTACATGTTTCTTATCAGTTTTGTCCTATTTCCTTTATTTTTCGAGATAATATTTTTGAATTTGCTCAATATCCCGGAAATTTCGGTTATTTTCAAAAAATCTTTCATCATGTCTGACAAATTTATAAATATTTGAAAGAGTTGCACATTGAGCAATTAAGCTTCAATGTGCAACTTTTGCAGATATTGGACATTTTTTCAATATCTATAAAATAGTTAAATTTTGTGCTTTGGTACCTATCCTATTCCACAATTTTCGTTTTAAAAGTGTCCAATATCATATAGAAGATTGATATTTCTGTCAGAAATTATAAATAAGGGTCTTGGCAGTCAATAAGGTCAACCTACATCTCAACAAGCTCGACTCCTATCACAAAAAATGGGGGATCAAAATTAACGTCCAAAAGTCTGAATTTATACCTGTATTCGGAAACTTGGCACTGTGCGAAATAGCCAAGGCGCTATATCCAAAAGAATTACGGCCGTTTACAATGCGGGAATAATAAAGCCCACACAAAAAGCGAAATATCTAGGCATACATTTCCATGAACTCCTCTTATACAAAGTCTCTATTGCCTCTTAACTGCTTCCTTGAAGGTCCTCTGTTTTTTGACAATTCCTCATTCGTTACAATATCGCGTACTTGATGTGCTAATTCTAAACTACCTTTGTGGGTTGCCTTCACTTTTGCTAGAATTTCAGCTGATGTAGCATTATAAGTTACTGACATTTAACTATGAATGTCATCTTTGGTAAGATTGGAGGTAGAAATCGGAGGCAGAGCAGTAATTATAACTTCTCCACGATTTAAAATTTTTTGCTTACTATCAAGAAATGTTACATACGAACTGAAGACGAGAGGTAAAATTGGAATATCAGCATCGATAGCCATGTGAAATGCTCCGTAATTGAATGGATAAATCTTCGACGTGTACCTTCTGGAAATACCAATAATTTAATGTTTTTTTCCTTAATCCGTTAAGAGTAACACGAGCTTTGTCCGCTCGGATACGATCAATAAAAACGATTCCACTTAAATATGCACCCAATCCAAATGGACCAGCATACATAAGTTCTCGTTTGGCGACAACCCATTATTGACCAAATGCAGAAAAGGCCTGAACATTGATATTGATATGCCGTTATACTATGTACGTATGTATGAAAGCGTAAATTTGTTTAAGCTTGATTAAATTCTTACCGAGGATGTCGAGAGTGCTTTGATGATTCGACACAATTGTGTAGGGCTGTTCTTTTACTAAATACTCGCTCCGACGAAACACCCATTGAATGCTGAGCAAATTTGCTCTATGGCGACACAATTTACTGGACGATCTAAGGAATATAAAAAAAAAATCAGTAACAAATCAATAATAACATATAAAAAAATACTTAAGAGTAAAATTAAAAACAATTTCAAAATTTCTTTGAATTCTTATGTAATTGCCATAATTATTAGTGGATAGATCTAGTCCTGTAAGACATGATATGGAGATCAAGTGAAAAGACATTGCTATCCTTTCGGATAGTCAGGCAGCCTTGATGACTCTAGGATAACATTTAAGTTACTGGGGGATTGCACAACAAGGTGTCCCTTCAGTGGGTTCCTGGTCACATGAGGATAATGGGAATGAAAGGGCTGGTGAACAAAACTGTTTCTTTATAGGCCCAATAGGAATATCTCTGATTTTCTCATGGGGCTCGGAAGGAAACAATGTAGAGCTGTGGTTGGCATCATCGCTGGCCATAGCTCGCTTCACGCTCATCTAACAAAGATAGGAGTTGTTGACAACCCTGAGTATTTATTCTGCGTGGAAGGAGAGCGTGATACAACCGAAAACTTTTTGTGTGCTTGTTCGGGCTTCACCCGGAGCAGGCTGAATACTCTAGGTTCTGCCCTCCCTATCTGTAGAGGAGTTGAAAAACCAAGCAAAAGCAACCATTAGCAATGCCAATTTTGTGTACAGCATCATAACCCCTATTATCAATATGAGGGACGAATTCACAACTCAGACAAAACTATTATAATGTACAAGCAACTAATAAGGCTTGTCATCACTCACACTGCTTTCGCATATGGCATTAAATCTCCCTCACTTATATGGATCGCCTTTGCAAGCTCGAAAGACAAATTCATAGAGCTTACACAGGACTCCATAGAAGAGCCAACTAAAAATACTTTCGCAACGAAGTATTGTACGAGGCAGCCAACACAACTCCCATCAAGGAGTATCTGTTCGATCTAGCGAAAAAACAAGTCGGGAAAATCCCTATTCACCCAAACCCACTCATAAACAACTTGCCGGGTGTTCTCATATCGACAAATTTCATCTGTCACTCTTGCTTTTGGCACAACCTTATACTAGAAATATCTACTTTCACATAGGTAGAATAAGTTTCTATGATACTAAAGGGGATTACTACAGGGGGTAATTCCAAATATTTAGTGATGTGAAGAATAAAACCCGTGCACGACGCTCAAGAACAGCCGAGAATATTGCTGCTGTAGCCGAAAGTATTGAAGAAAACCCAGGTTTGTCCATTCCTCGTCGTTCTTTGGAATTAGGCATTCCACAAACGTCATTACACCGTATTTTGCATAAAGATTTGGATCTTAAGGCTTATAAAGTTCAGTTAACACAAGAACTCAAGCCGGCCGATCATCAACAACGTCGAGTCTTTGTTGATTGGGTCCTTGAAATGCATGAAAATGATCCGGAATTCCATCAAAAACTCATCTTGAGTGATGAGGCCCATTTCCACCTCGATGGCTTCGTCAACAAGCAAAATTGTCGCATCTGGGGCTCGGAAAACCCAAAAGTTATTGTTGAAAAGCCTCTCTATCCTCAACGTGTGACTGGTTATGGAAAATTTCATGAAAAGGATATGGTCCTGTAGGCGTGGTCGTGGTGGTCATTTGGCTGATGTTATTTTCGATTATTAACGGCATACCTTCCTCTTTATAATGAAATAAAGATCCGATCATTTATCTCAAAAAATGGCATTTTTCTTTGAATATCAAAATAACACCTCTTATTGGAAAACCCTTTATTTCTTAACTACTATTTTTTATTAATAATTTTAATTATTAAAACTTTTGTAGATTGGCGAATAGTACCTACTATTTCTTCCAGTCCTCCAGAAGTTAAGTCCAACCTTACTGGAAATTAAATTTTTCCCAAATTGGTTTCGGTGATGATTCTGTTGCAGACCCAGACCTGAGACCACAGAAGAGTTTTCCGATTGTTTTACACTTAAAATGCACACGGCAAGGAAAAGAAGAAAAAAAAAAATCAAGAAAAAATCAAACTCTGTTTAAAACTTTTATGAATAAAGATAAAAAATTTGAAAGCGCAAATTACATTCAACGAAACACAATGGCTAATGATGATTCATTTTCGTAAATAAATGAGAAGGGGCGGAGTTTTCACGTTTTACTCTCATAAAATGTTCCCGCGCTTTTGTGGAAACCGGGTTTCTCTGAAATATTGTGAGAAATACCCAATGTTTTTTTATAGCATAGCCAATGTCTGTTAGTGTAATTTCTGTGCTATTTGAACAGTACGTGCTTCTGGTTGGGAACTTTTCAATCTCGAAAATCCCACATATTGCCCAAAGTTTTCCCACATTTCCCACAGTTCGAAAGCTGAAATAACCACACAAATCCCACCATATACCTATATATTTATTAATTTTAATTTAAATAAAAAATTATACATTTTAATTGTACTATTGTAAAAATGTGCATGAATGTATAAGCAGATCTCGCACCAAACTATCGGTCCACAAATCGATAAAACTCTTCGAAGAATTTCTAAAAATCCAACGGACCAACTCAGACCTTTTAGTATAAAACATTTCTAGGAAAATTTTGGTGATGAATTTTCCCAAAAATAGTTCTACTGTAAAAATGTTTTCCCTTTTTCCCACAGTGATGATTTAGAGGGCCGAAATTCCCACAAAATGGGATTTTTCCCACAAGCTCCCAACACTTCTGTTTACATTCGTTTTGCTCTGAAGGGTTTAAGTGGGAGAAGTTCATTCTGGATTCTCTGATATATTCGAAAAAAATGAGAATTTCATTTGAGAGGAATTTTATATCTCTTTTCAATACCTTGGCCAAAGCGAAATTTATCTTTTTCTTAAAAAATTTATGTAGTATTCCCTGAGCTTAATTATTATGAATAGTTTGAAAGGATTTTGAAGGTATTCAAGAAGACTTTATCATTCGGGTAATCCTACGTTCTCTCGATTTGTGTGTTTAACTCGTTGTCTCAGTCACACTACAAAAGTGCATAGCCAAGTTCTTTTCCCCCATTCATGAAAAAAGACGAAAGTATATAACACTACCTGTTTCGGTCTAAAAAACACGAAAAATTTCCAATTTTATTCGGCTGTGTCCTATCTTCTTATTATGTTATCTTTGACCCAGGCTACTTTTCCTCCAAAGACTTGTTGGAAGAATATTTCATAGCCAAACGAAAGTACTATTGAAGTTTTGAACACACCAAGATCTGTTGTCGGTATGAAGAAAAGAACTGCAGAGCCGAATAATTGGGCAAAAGTTGCTAAAAAACGTCAACGTGAACATGGAAAGGAGTACATGACTGACAGTGGAAAATTAAAGCCAACAAAATCCGTCCAAGCATCCAAGTGTGAAAAAGATCGTGCGTATAATTGTAGTCTTATTTCAACAATGAAACAAAAAATTTATAGCTACGATTACGCGAAATAATTCAGAAAAAAAAAAATGTTTTCTATACAAAGCACACTGAAAGCAAAATCCTTGGTTGTTTCGATAATTTAGTATATGCCAAGAACTTTCAGGAAATGGTGAAATCAAACATTGCGTAAATTGTTGATTTAACCATTTTAAAATAGCAAAAGCATGAAAAAGGCTTAAGCACGAAATTTTCAATTTTATTTGTTCACGGTTAAAAATTCCAGTCTATTTCTAAAACCAAGAAAAATCTTTCAGATTTGGAACTAAATTTACGTAAGTCTAAAAAAGTTTCAGTTAGGTCTAAAAGTCGCATTAAATCTTTTTAGTTTTGCTTTAAAACCTTTTAAACATTAATAAAACAAAAGGTATAAAACATGATATTGTGTCTTTAATTATTAATTTTAATTTTGGGTTTTAATGTGTTTATGATTTAAGTATGACCGAAAATAATGATTGTCTATAACTGTTTTCAGTGCAGTATTATTTCAGAATTTAAGGGCAGTATAAAACTAAAACGTACCAGAAAATTCACTATTCATATTGATTGATTGATTGAAAATTCAGGTTAAGGACCCTTCGGGGCTCTGGAACGTATAAACTATAAACTCCTTATAGAACTTAAATGGAGGATTAATATAAAGGTTACCGTGACTTAATTTATGTAACGGGTGCTCTCGATTAATTTATTTTGTCACCTACATTACTGAATGTTGTCGGGTTATATATAACAGATGCAGCAATAAGCACTTATTACAAACTATTTATATAATGTGTCGATGAAAACTATAAAACTTCCTTATATACCTTCTAGTAATGATTACTTTAATTTATATCGACCGGTGATTGAAATATTTCCATCACCCACTTATAAAACCTTTAGTAATTTATAAAACCTTTAGTAACCTTAAAAAACTCTATTATAACTACATCACCGATTGGTAATATTATAAAACTCTTATATATTCACTCAAATTCTTATATAACCGGGTAACCATTATATACCCTTTATAAAACAACCCATCACCTTTAGTCACCAAATATTGGAAAAATTGAAGAGAGTTCCGTCTACCACACCACAGAACCGCACAGTAGCATGGGTCGGATAACGCTAGTTTAGATCAATAGGATAATCTGCGGTTTAAGCCCCCACTTTTTCTCTATAGCTCTCCGGCACATCGCTAAGGCTCTAAGAGTTTTATTCGCTCTGTCCTCAAGGTGTAGTTACCAACTTAATTTTCAGTATAATATAATACCTAGATATTTTACGCTGCCCTTCAGCTCCAAGCGTGTGGAGCTGATAATGGGCAGGTTTAATCTATTCCTTTTCTTGGTAGAAGGCATAGATCTGTTTTCAATGGCCTTACGCAGAGTCCGAAATCCATAGCCCAGTCTGTGACTAGTCGGATTGCGTTCTATATCAGTCCGAACAGTTCAGATTAGTAGCTAAGATCACCAGGTTGTCTGCGTAATATATCGCTTTGTATCCCATCCAGGTGAGTGTAAGAAGAAGATCATCCATAATGAGCACTCACAGTAAGGGTGATAGAATACCGCCTTGAGCCGTGCTGCTCTGGAATCTTTTTACTCTTCTTATCCCGCCCAGTTCGCCAAAAACAGTTCTATTGTTCAACATGTTTACGATCCAGTGTTTTAGAGACTGGTTTACTCCATGTTTTGTTAGCGTTTCAGTGAACTTATATAAAGAAGAACATTATTGAAGGCAGCTTCAACATCTGTGAAAAGAGCTAGCGTGGATTGTTTAAAGTGGAAGCCCCTTTTAATTGAGTGGATAGCCTCATGGATGGCCGTCTCAACTGATCTTCTCTTTAAGTACGCGTGCTGGTTTTGTGACAATCTGTTTCTGGGAAAGGAGCACCTCAATTCTCCGTCGCAGGTGCGTTCTACTGTTTTAAGTAGGAAGAAGTCAAGCTTATTGGCCTATATGCCTATCTAATTTTTATACATGCCTTGAAGATAAGGGTTAGCTTGCTAATCAAACAGTCATCCGAGTTTTGAAGAAGAGCTGGAAAATACCGTCCTTGCCCTTAAGTGACCATTTTACCAATTCTTCCATGATGAAAGCTGTGTTTACATCCGCGGAAACGGTTTTATCACTGAAAGGGAAGGGAAGTGTTCAACTAACAATTTTTTCAAATATTCCCCAAAAGGGGAAGCCCGAACTCCATCACTGTTTGTGATAAGCTCAGGTTGATTGGGTATCTTAGATAGAAATCTTTTGATGACATCTCATTTACTCCATCTACATTCTCACAAAAAGTTGCTACGATTTTCTTTTAGATTTGTGGATCGAGTATTTGCTATGACGTAGAGCGTTTTGGTAAGCCGACCACTCGTTTGCATCATTTGATCTTCTGGCTTTGTTATATAGCCTGCGTACAATTCTGCGTTGATCTCTTAAATCACGCGTTAGCCATAGGGGGCAGAGCTCTGATCAACACTCCTGGCCGGGCACGAAGTCTCAAAGGACTATATCAATGCAGTGGTGATTTCTTCGACTCCCCTGTCTATGTCCGTTCTCGAAGATAAGTGATAGATATATTGGTTAGTTTCTCAGTGGATAAGTGATTGAAAGCCTCCCAGTTGGTTTTGGTAGGATTTCTATACATATAATACCGGAGTTTCAGCCGTCATATTTGATTCGAAGCATTTATAATGGTGGTCGGAGAAGAGTGAAACCTCTGCCAGAACCCTCCAGTTAATGACGTACGGCGTTAGATGACCGGTTGAAAGACGTAGTTCCAAGACCTCTTTACGACTGCGTGTTTTAAAGTTTGGTTCCTCGCACCTTTTTTAATACATGCATGTTAGTAGTTACAGGAAATTCGAGAAGTGACTCACCTCTGGTGCTACAATCGGTTCAGCCTCGTGTGATGAGAGTTGGCGTCGCATCCGATTAACATCTCCAGCTTACTGTTGCTCGCAAACCCCAAGACGTTTGCCATATCCATGGAGGCAGTTAGTCCGAGTTGAAGGGAAGGTAAAGAGATGAAAGAGCCCGTCTCTTTAGCCTCCCTTCTACCGACCTCTCCCACAGAACCGTGGTTGCGTTTTTTAAGATATATTGCGGAACAGAAATAAAATTAAAGTGTTTATTTAAAACGATGCAGGTTCTTGGCCTACATGGATTGCGGGAGCAAAATAACTGAAGAGACTTACCCCATTCAGGAGGAGGTGTTGTAGGTGGACTGTTGTCGTCCTACTGCGATATAGATTGATTTGTATCAATTTCATCGCTAAGCCCACCTCCTTTCCTCTTTCTCTGATAAGTCTTCAGTGAGAGTATCTTCCTCGTCTGACGAGAAGGTCCCCCCGAGGAGCTTCCTATCCTCATCCGAAATGCTCGGATTTGGAGAGGGTCCATCGTGGGAATTCCCTTTGGATCCGCCAGTACGCCATGACTAGAAGCCGTGACCAGGTTGGCCCTAGGGAGGGGCGTCCTAGAAACGGTCTCTGCTCCCATGGTTGCTCTAGTGGTCTGTTTGTCATCGACGGGGTGTGCGTCTTGTATGAGCATGGCCTGTGCGGTATGCTGATTGTCAATGGACTGCTATCCGTGTCCATAGCCCCGACAGAGTGTGTCCGGTCTGAATTTCAGTCTGGTCATCCTAGATTGGATTAAATTTGTGAAGGGGTGTGTAGGCCTGGTCATCTTAAAGTGAGACAGGCCTATTCTTTACTTTTGCCAACTAAGCGACTCTTGGTCGACACCAAGAATCAGAAACAGATAGTTCTGTTCTTCCCTGCTGTGGTAAACCTCCAACAGGTCGGCTTTTCGGCAGTTTTGCTTTTTCAAGCACCCAGAGACCTCCTCGTTGGCTGATGTTTTCCATTAATGGTGACAGAGGCTCTGAAGAGCATCGCGATTTCGTCTTTCCCTACTATCTGTAGGTTGCCGCCTTCCCAAGGGTTTCCGAGCCCCTTAACCTGTTTCTTCAGGAATTTAACCGTGAATTCATCTTCGCAAGTTGCCCTGAAGAGTCCTCTGCTAAAACCACTCCAAGCGAACTGAGCGAGCAGCACCCCAACGGTCAAACTTAAAGCTGTGTTGAATGGTGCATCCAGAGCCTCCTGAAAGTACTTAAGCACAGATCCCTCTAGGATCCGTACAGACAATCTGGAACGTCATTTAGATAATTTATTTAGATGACGAAAATTGTAGCCTTAATGGTCCAGAAATATGAAAATTTTGAGGCATGTTATTGATCGCATGGGAATGGATGCCTTTAAAGTTCATAGAATTGGCCCTTTCTTCCTATCGCATGAATAGCTTGGAGTACTGGAAAGTCCCCAAACAAAAACTCATTCCGTTTCTTGCGCCCTATCCTGCCGATCATTTAATTTATCAACAGGATAACGCTACGATCCACATACTCCACAAAAGATGGTTCTTGGTGTAGAATATCAACCTTGTCGGTAATCTGATCCGTTCTTCTGATGCTAACCCTATGAGGGATGACTAGTTCCAACAGTTTATAAAAATGCCAAGAAATTTAACACCATCCATCAGTGAGCTTCAAGATACCGTTGAAGCTGCTTGACTAACCTTGACTCCAGAATGTTTAGATCCTTCGTGGAATCAATGCCCAAAAGTTTGAGCATCGTGGCGAACAAAGGTGGAGCTACTGATTATTAATAAAAATTATTTATTAATTTTTGTATAATCTCATTATTGTTAAAATAAATATAGTTAAGTGCGTCTATAATAATGCAACTCTCATTTTGCACCTTTTTAATGAATTACTTTACAAGTACCGATCTAACAGCAAATCTTTTCTTGGTATCAACGATAACAAGAAGGCAGATGTGTTTTGACATCACATATTTGTGTCTTTCTTGCTGCAGAGATGGGGTGCCGCACTTTTGCATAGTGCGTCTATAACTTTGCAACGAACTGTATATTTCACGAATTTTCTTTCTATTTGATTGAAGGAGGTTCGATTTTTTGAGGTACTGCCGAGATCTACATAATCTCCACTATTAGAAGACGCATTAAAATACAAGAGCTGAAGTACTTCGCGAATGGCGGTATTTGTAGTAATTACGTATTTTGGTACTTATAGGGTATTTACGCTTATACTTATAAGTCCCATGAGTACCAGTATCAGGACTAGTACTTGAAAATTTTTTGAGTATCAGTATCCGGACTTGTATGTACTTGTACTAAAAAAAATTTTAATTCCAGGTCTTGGTATTGTACTAAAACTTAAGTACCAATGCACTTAAGTACTTTACAAGTCTAATTTATACCATATTCATGCATTTAAAAAAATAAAGTCAGATACACATTTTAGAACAATTATTTACGTTTTTATTAATCACTAATAAAGAGATACCTATAATTAAAGTCTATATAAGCTTTTGTTTACGGTTTTTTCTGCGAACTTATTTAGCGCAAGTTGTGCTAGGTTTTAGACAAATTTCATGTTTTTCAGCGAATTCCTCGATTCTCTGAAGTATCAATTGTCTAGAATTGTTAATATAGCTTTATTTCATAAAGTAACGTAGTAAAAATATTATTGAATTTATTAAATTGCTCACGAAATATTTCTTCATTATGGAATTGAAAAAGGCTCAAAAAAGCCTTTTTTACGGAATATTAAACAAAAATTTTCGAAACTTTCAAAATTTCAATGATATCAAACTGTCAAAAATAGTTCAGTGAAATCAAAGTAATCTTAGAAAAGCTTTTAAAAGTTTTAAAAAGATTTCAATAGATTTTCTTAAATAAAGAGCTTTTGAGAGCCTTTTCGATTCCGAACCAAATGGATTCAATTTAATTAGACCTAAGATTGTACGAATTGAAGGACGTTTTAGGGAATTTCTATAATTTCCTTGTGGGACCACGCCGACTCTGGCCCCTACCTAGTTACGCCAATGACTATAAGTAAGTTCACAATGACCAATTGCTGTGAGTAAGTATGTCATATTCTCGATGAAACAATTTACCCACGCGGTCTTTTATGATAACTGCTATGGCAATAAATGACCCAGGGTAGACTACTATCTTAAGATCTAGTTACTAAATTCCTACGTTATTATTATGGAACTGTACAAACTTCTTTCCTTTTTGTTTGCTTCGCCTTTGTGCTGATTTCGATAATATCGTATGGTTTCAGGATTCTTTAACATTCGGAAGTCGACATGTAAATGAGGCTGCCCTGAAATGCCGTATCTGTGGGGGGAAGAGTTTTTTCTTCTTCTTGTAATTGGGGCTCCCTTGTTATTCCGTACGGTGGTAACCTCCACTGGTGAATACAGTAACTGGTATTTTGATCTCGCTTTTTCCTTTTCGTAGTTTTTCCTTTTTTCTTTTCCTATTATTCCTACTTTCTATTTTTTCACTTTTGGCCGGATTACATTAACAACGCCGACGTCGGCGTGGTCGTCGTTTTATGTCAAAAATATTTAGAGACAGTACTGCATGTATGAAATGCATTACATTACCCACGCCGGCGTGGTCGTCGACCCATCTCTCATCCTAAATTTAACGCTGGCGCTCAATTGCTGCCAATATGCCAGATCTAAATCTATTATGAAAAAACATGACAAAATGAAACGATATTTAAATTTCTGAAAATAAATTATATTATATTAAAAAAATGTGGACTTGAAGGAAAAGAAAATATATTTTTTATTATTATTTAAAATTTTATTGCAAACCGACAGAGATTACAAGCAAATAACTCAACTGTAAAATGTAAGGGAAATTAAGATATGGCGCTGCCCTGCCGCCCAGTGTTAATGTAACTTGCCCGGCGTTTTGTTCGGCGTTTGACGACGACGACTCTACCGATGTATATTTTTCCCGAGTCACTTCTACTTTGATTGGCACTTGTGGACAAATAAAAAATGGCTACCTTTTCAAGACCGCGCTTTTTCCTCCCTCTCGGCTGCTTCTTTTTCCTTGTCGGCACTTTTCATCGAATGCCTGCCGTCAGCTGTGATTCGCACACCAGATGCGAAAAGTGGCAGCACATTTGCAGTGTTGGCTAGACATAGTTTGTCTCTAGATGACAGTGCAATACACGATATAGCATGCTGTATCGTGAGGGTATGCGACCAAAAAATATATACTAACCAAATTGTATTAAAATTAAACCCAAAACTTAACCGTGTTCCAATTGACTACTTCCCTGTACTAAAATAACCACAGAAGTGGTAATCTTTTATCGATAATTGTTCATTGTGACATATTTTGTTTAGGTAAAATAGTAGCCCAAAAGATCTAAAAAAAAAAAAAAACTTCTAAACTTATATGGAAGGATATCAAATCCAAAAATCATTGTTGCAGAATGTTTCGACAACGTCAACCATCATAGCCGAATGTGTCTACATATAGTCGGAACCGAGAATAAAAATCAACGTCATCCCATTTCTCGAAATGTTGTTGGCGTCTTCTTATAATTTTTTCACAGATCACACCTTGTGATATTGTATTATATTTCTTCGTCGCTTATATCCTCTGCATCAGATAATTAACTCATTTTTTTGTATTAAACTGTTTGGTTTCTTCCTAAAACGTCAATTGGAGTAGTGACACTAACTGCCAGACAGTACTCAAAACTGCTAGCTAGATATATATAGTATAACTTTTGAAATATGCACGTCCATTTAATACTAGAAATTATAACATTTAGGCAAAATATATATTTAGCAATAATTTCCGATGTGTTTCACAGCAACATCTGTGGCTTAAGCCTTCGAGATGACGGGCTTAAGTTAAGCTTGCCTTAAGCCAGTCATATCACTTAAGCCTTGGCCATAAGTGAAATTTTCTTTTAGGCAGCTTTTTGCTCCAAATTGGAAGAACCCAATAGTGTTTCTTTCGTTGATATTTTCTATATCATTATGACAAACACACATATCACAGCTGTCGACAGGATGCGATAGTGATTAAACAGTTGCATGACAAAAAGTCTCCAACCAACAGTATACATAAAATTGATTACTAAATAAATTAAGTTTCACTACTGAAAGTATACCATGAAAAAATGCCGGAAATTTGACAAATACTGGAACTGCAATCACAGTCACTAATTTTGTATGAAAATTTGTTGACCTGCATAGAAATTCGAAAAAGTTCTACGGTCTATTTTCAGTAAACAGCTAAACTAACTTATAATAGGTTGTCTTACTGGTTGAAGAATTGGTCATCGGTAGGGCTACTATTGCAGGGACTAGGGTGCCCTTGCGTTAAGATGGCACAGGGGTACTTTAGTTTCAGTAGGTATACTTACTTACATACATATACGGTATAGGATCCCCTATAATGCGAAAGAAATGTTCGCGTTAAACGAGTTTCGTGTTATACGGGAGCCAGAGCGCAAAAACTTAAAATTAAATTAAAAGATTTTTAATAATAGAACACAAAACTCATACGATTTTTTTTAGGCAATAAAAACGTAAAAAGTCAGGTGCAACTAAAATCTAGACACTGATCTGTCATCACTGTTGCTTAAAATTAAGTTCCACCGGCATCGTTTTTTGGGCGCTGGTCCAATTTCTTCGTCGCTCGAGTTTTCTTCATCTTTAGAATTTGTCTGATCTTTATTTCTTGTATTATTTTTTCCTTATGAAGAATTTTACAGTTATTTTCAAAATTTTCTTTAATCTTACAATATGTTTACACTTTTGCAATTTTCTATTAAATTTATTTATTTATGACTTTATAGCGATAGCTTACAGACTAAAGTCTCGATTAAAAGCTACCGGTTAATATCGAAATCCAAATATTTGATTATTTCATATTTCATTGTGAAGAAGATTAAAATATTAATAATAAGAATTCATTTATAATACTAATTATCAACTATGACTATAGACTAGTTATGTGCAACAGTATAAGAATAAATTAAAAATAGAGCAAGAGAAGTTTTAAACAAGATAGGAATTAAAAAAGAAGGAAAATAAAAAAATAAAAAAGAAATATAAAAAAAAGTAAAAAGGATACGAGAAGAATGGATGAAAAAATACATTTAATGGGTAGTGCAGTGATTATTCATAGAGGGGAGTCTGAATCTCATTTCTAATGGGTTTTCTAAAGGTGCAGAGACTAATGGCCGGTTTCACAGTCAAGGCTTAAGTCACAGCGATGGCTTAAGCCAAGGCTTAATAAATATTTCGGTTTCACAGTCAAGGCTTAAGTGAAATCACTGGCTTAAGGAAAGCTTAACTTAAGCCCGTCATCTCGAAGGCTTAAGCCACAGATGTTGCTGTGAAACACATAGGAAATTATTGCTAAATATATATTTTGCCTAAATATTATACTTTCTGTTATTAAATGAACGTGCATATTTCAAAAGTTATATTTTAAAACTAAATTGAAATTTTCCAAGCGAAAAATAGTTATCTAATTAGCAGTTTTGAGTACTGTCTGGCAGCTAGTGTCAGCATTCCATTTGACGTTTCAAGAAGAAACCAAACAGTTTAGGACAAAAATGAGTTATCTATCTGATGCAGAGGATATAAGAGACCAAGAAATGTATAATATAATATCGCAAGGTGTGACCCGTGAAAAAATTATAAACAGTCGCCCGCAACATTTCGAGAAATGGGATGACGTTGATTTTTATTCTCGGTTCCGGCTGTAGATACATTCGGCTTTGATGGTTTACGTTGCCGAAATATTCTGCAACAATGATTTTGGATTTGATATCCTTCCAGAAAAAAACCACAACAAACTGGTAAATAAAAATATCTTCTTCTTTTCGCTTAGTTTTTAACCCAAAATGGCAATTTTCCTTTAAAAATATTCACAATTACCGCAGCGCTGACAACTTAATAATTTTCATCCGCGGCTTAACTAAGCCTCAGCTAACTGAGTACTGTGAAACCGAGTAGGCTTAAGTTCTGGGCTTAAGTTCTGGGCTTAAGCCACACCCGTGGCTTAACTAAGCTCTTGCTTAAGCCTGGACTGTGAAACTGGCCATAAGACCGAGGATGTCGATTTCGTTAAATAGATCGCTATGATTTTTTTTGGATTCTGTAACAAGGGGATTTATACCGTGAATTGGTCCTGGCAGTAGTAATTTGAAAAGTTAACGGGCAGCGGGTAACTCTAGATGGAGCAAGGAAGCTAATGTTACGGGATAATTCAGGTTGTGTATTATTTTAATTAAAAACATATCATCTAAGAAAAGAAGACGTTTTTCCGGAGAACGAATACCAAATTTGTCGACGCGAGTAAAATAATCAAGATAGCGTCTTGCTGTTTTATATAAAAGACATCTGGTGATTTTTCTCTGAACTGCTTCAATTTGCTGCATATATACACCATAAAAAGGATTCCATATTGTGCATGCGTACTCTAGATGACTTTTTATTAGAGAATTATAAAGAGTTATTAGTGATGTAGTAGACTTGAATGATTTACAAATTCGGAATACAAAAACCCAACAGTTTAAAAGCCTTGGAGGTAATCCAGTTAATATGTGTGACAGAAATAACAATTTCTTGTGAATTATGTAGTCATAATATAAGGTATTGGCTTTTTCTGGAAAAGGTTATAACTTATATTTGGAGATATTCAACGACAACAAATTATCTTTGCTCCAATTTTCTAAGGTAGAAATATCTCTTTGAAGTAATTTACAGTCCTTTTCTGTGCAAATGACTTTAAAAATTTTAGCATCGTCTGCATATAAGAGAAAATCGGTGATTAGTTGGTGCGGTAGGTCATTGATATAGAGAAGAAAGATATAAGGACCAAGAATTGGCAGAAAGTCTCTAAGTTTTTTGTATTTACCAGAGACCGAATCAGTTATGATTTTTTAGGAAAAAAGCTTATTTTAGTTGTTATTCCTGACCGATAATAGTTTTGGAGCTAGAAAAGCAAGTGCGAGAGCTTGATACTCTTTTTCGATAAAAATATAAAGCCAGCTCGTAGACAATATGTATATATATATGTATATATATATACGCACAAACAAACAATAAGGCCATTTGCACATTAGATGACGCGTCATAGTGCCGACAAAATGTTTAAAAAGCGAATAGAGTTTCCATATCCGAATTATTTTTAATGGAAAATAAATTTATTTTTTCTAGCCAAAAAATGCAACTCGACTTGAATAAATAAGAAGCCAGCTTGGCTTTTTATACTTCCTTGAAAGCTTCAAAATTTGTTATTTCCAGCTCGAAAAAATAAGCCAAACTGGCATTTTATGTTTGCCAGAAAAAATAATAAGCCTTTCAGCTTAGTTTTTTTAACTTTAAATTATTTTATGATAGAAATAACAGTTTTAGAAAACTTTTTCTTAAAAAAAAAAAAAGCTTTATATTCCACTAAATTACATGATCATAATTTTTCTCAGCTTTTTTTGTTTAAAATTTTCAAAATACCAGATTTTCGATCTCTGCTATTTACAGTCCTTCATTTAAACTATGTAAAGTAAAATTACCAAATTCATTAGTAACCTTTGTTGAATTGTTTTCATTGCGAAATAATTGATCAGCTAGATTTACAAGTTCCTCTTCGTTTAGCTCTTGGTTCTTGGTTGTCAACAAATAATTCACGCGCATTCTCTTCGTTCATGTCATAGAATCTTTCTCTACCCAAAGATTAAGCTGCATTTATTATACAGTTGGTTTCTACAGCTATTATTGGAACTAAAAAATTTTTTGATGGACAGAGCGATAATTTTTATACAATTCATTATTGTAAAATCTTTCCATAACTCTATCACAATCTTTGTCGAATGGCGTTCAATTTTTTCCAAAATGAATAAAAATGATCGACGTATGTCAAATGACTTAGCAACCTTTATTATATATACCCTGGTCCAGTGGTTGTGGACTTGCTGTTGTATTGGGTGGTAGAAAAATAACTTTAACATTTGGATGATATAGTGCGCTATGAATAACTAATAAAGCCTTGAAAGTAATATTTCTCGTTGTTAAATAGTTTTTTACTTCTAGAGCAAAGGAGTTGAAAAACCAATTGTGCGAATTATTGATTCATTTCTATTAAATTTCTTGGAAATAGATGTTAAGGCATTTCAATCGATCATGAATTTCTAATTTTAGTTTTCTTCTAACGATATAAATCTTCTACCCAAATTATATTTTGTAGAGATCTTTGAAGTCATGGCTAAAAATTATTATTTCTTATTTCTGACATTAAAAATGGTGCAAAAAGATTGCCTTACGTAAATAGCACCACTTTTATATTGAAATAAAGTTTAAACTTTAAACTAATTCTGTAATAAACAAATTTTATCTTACCACACAAAGGTTAATTCAAAACTGTGATTTTCTAGTCAATTAAAAATACCCAATTCATTTCACAAATGCGTATTAATCAGCAAATTTTTAACTGGGGGAACAACGCAATATGTAAGTTCGTATTATAAGAGGGCAGCAGCGCAATTTTTAATTCGCATTATATAGTAAACCGGGTTATGATGGGTCCTACTGTATAACCCAAATTTCCCTCAAACTACCACTTCTATCTATTTATGTATATATTCAAATGAGTGTGCACTGTACCGATTTATCGTTATTCAGCTCTAAATAATGTTAGAATTTGGGTACAATTAGTCTGAAAAAAATGTTGATTATATAATTTCTCTAAAATGTAGGTAGGTGGTCAATTTCTCGTCTAAAGACTGAAACTTATTGAAAATAATTTCCATAACTTTGCAAATTGCATTAATAATGTAGAAACTTTTTTTAAATGACAAATTGTCCACCTATATGTTTTGCTTGGTTTGTCCGAGTGCCGATGATGGTGAAAAATGAACCAATTTGAAAATTGCAATTACAGTAGTCCCCGCATAACAGCACATGGACGAGGGACCAAATTTTTGTGTTTTTAACCGAGTGTTGCTTATAACCAATAAAGCACAAAACAAGCGAATTATTGCTAGTAAACGATAGCCGATTACAAGCACAATGTATGGTATTATAAAAAGTTAGCGATTTAAGAAACAACAAACGAACCACTTCTTATAAAGTAGCTGTTGATATCTAAATTTTGAAAAAATAACATCATTTTGTCAAGGAATCCCTTTATTGAAGAATAATGGCGGAAAAAAATTGTTTTTTAGCAAAACTATTACAAAGTATGTACTTTTGTACATATGGGAAAAACACACTAATAAAAAAATTATGAGGTACGTTCATATGTACACCATTGAGGAGATTTACTTAAAATAATCGGAATTCTTTTTCTGTGCCGTAGACTTTATGGACATTTCCATAAACTGTTCTTCGAGTGAGTCCAGGCTTTTTTTAGTCGAGATCAATTGCACGTAAGTATTTGTGCACAACATCCAGCGCAAGAATGGCATCCTTCCGGCTTGATACCTTACTGCCTGGATAATCTGCTTAAACGATATCGTCTACTATCTCCTTGTCTGTTAAGTTTCCAAAATATTACAAGTTGTTATCGCATTTTAAATACTCGTTAAACTCCTTTATCTTCTATAGGCAATTCAATAACGGTATCTGTTTCCTGGGATCTTCTTCATCTGTTACAAATCTTGCTTTTTTGATACAATTTGGAACCGTTTTCGGAGTGACCAGCCACCAAGCACGTTTTACAATATTCAAACATCCAAAACATTTATTGACTTAGCAAACTCCGATGAAGTAACACCTTTCTCAGGTGCAAATAACTGTTTTCGTACGAGATTTTGTCTAAAATATACTTTGAATCAATGAATAATACCTTGGTCCAATGGCTGTACAAGACTAGTGGTATTTGGAGGAATCATATGCACTGCAACGTTCTGAAGACTGGTACCCAGGATCAATTTATGTCAAGCTGCATTGTGCACAAAGAGATTTGCGGCTCTTGTAACCCTTTTCATTTTCTCATCAAATTTTAGTGAGGAAAATGTAGGAAAATGATATATGGAAGCAGGACATCAGAAAGGGGCAATATATATTGGCCGTGGTGCATCGTTCCTTCAACAAAATATATTGAAACAGGGCCATCTCCGCTGATGTAGCTCCAAATAATTATTCCTGGTGGATGTTTGACAGTTTTTACTATGCAAACGTCTTCATATTTCTTTCATGGTGTTCTTCTCACAAATTGGGAAGATTGCATCACTGCGTCTAAGCGGAATTCATCCCTGAATATCACCTATGGATTTAAACAAATTAGTTTATTTCTAAATGTTTTAAGAAAACAAACTATGGGGAAATAAAGTGTAATAAGAAAAAAATATTTAACCTTTTACCAGTCATTAACTGTAAGATGCTGGTGAAGTTGAGCCCATAACAATCGCCTCTTCTTCATTCGTTTCGTCAGCTTAGGCTTTTTTGGAAGACGTCAACATTTTAAATTTGCCTCGTGCAATCTTCACCGCAATGTCATGACGGATATATCCACTCCCTGCTGATTTATATACCTTATTAGAACACGAGCGGATACTCTACGTTCTAGTACAGCTGTATGGATAATTTACCTATCCATTCTCCCGTCGTTTTCCTATTTCTATGGCAATTTGCCCGCTTATTTCCTAGCGATGAGACTTCTTGCCACTCTATCGACTGTGGATGCCGGAATTTTTTCTCTCTTCGCTATATCCCGGCGAGAAAACATCTCAATTTTCAATGAGCCCAAAATTACATGTCGTTTTTCACTGCTAATATCTTTTGCACGGCCCATGTTAAAAAAAATTGTTTTCAGATGTTATCCGTTTTTAACACAAATAAACCACAAGCACAGTATAAAATTTAACAATTTTTCTTTTTTAATAAATCACTTGAATAATTTATTTTCGATTTTTAAGGAACTTAATGTTATAAAACTCACAAATACAATTTATACTGCTTAACTCACGACTGACTGAACACGAAATGAAAAGTATAAATAAGGACGCGATTCGCATACCTGCGAACATATCTCTTTTCAGATAAATTCCTTATTTTCACGACCAACAGAACTCTTGGGAAGGTGTTGACTTTCCCTTTCGCAAAGTAAAATTAATACAAAAAAATCATTTCAAGGGAAAAAGGTAACATTTCTTTCAAATTTCAGAATTTTCACATGTGCGTCTAATTCACTTAACAGGTACTGTAGTTATAGTAAGGAAATGGTAATATATGAGTTTAACTTTTATATTATACTACTAAAAATTGAAGCTGACTGTGACAATATGCGGGGAAATTTACATTGGAAATAGAAAATTTAAGATGCTTTAACAAAGCATTAACGTATTCTTAATACGCGAGTTGCTATTAACAGAGTAAAAGTGTTCGAAATTAATAGGAAAATGTTGCTGGTTTCGACAATTATGATAATAACAGGGTTTTGGTAATAAGCGGGTTGCTATTATCCGGGGATTACTGTACAAGTCTTTCTACCATATAATGCATACTTGCTTTTATCAAAAAAGATTTATATGTGCAATTGGGTTACCTCCAATATTGAACTTCTAGGGTAGGCGATAAGAGATAACCGTAGTGATGAAACCTTTCTGATCGCTAGAACGAAAACTTCAATTTTTCTTCAAAATCTAAAATGTACCACTGTCATAGTTGAGAAGTCCCGCTGACATCTTCGGTAGTATAAAGTCAAGCCAAGAAAACTACGAACGTCTTTCTTACTCTTCGGTACCGGCCACGATAATTACGGAAAGTACAGCTCTTTGAAAATTGCAAAAAAAGTCTAATTTTTGCAATTTCGACTATATTGCACAAATTCAAAGCTCTGGTTATACTAAGCCGAGAATAACATTGTAAGCCTGAGAAAAGACAGAAGACGGTATACTGTTCCACATGCAGAAATTAATCTACAAGTTACATATTAACCATAAATATCACGATAAAGAAGCGACACGGATCCGTAATTGAGGCGGTGCCTGAACGAGTCGATATACCAAGTCACCAATAAGCTTCAGGTTCTCTTTTGGAAAATATCTAACAAAGCTAAAGCTGTGCGTACGACCAGCCTCGGTTCAGATGTTGGAATTGTATTCCATTCTAGGTCCGATATATAGAACTTATACAGTACGTTTACATGAATACTTGAGTAGGTACTTGAAATTCAAGTAGGGTTTTTGGTTGAATTAATTACAATTACTTGACTTGAAATTTTCCAGAAATTTACTTGAAGTGACATTTTACTCTTGCGAACTCTGCATTAGGTTCCAATACATAGGTACAGAGTTTTAGATAAATAAGTATTTTGAGAAAAGTGCTAGAAATCACAATCTGAATTTTCAACAATAATCTTGTTGTTGTTCCTCTTTGCCGTTTTAATAGCTCGTAGAAATAAAAAATGTTAAAGTATTGAAGTTGCGTGTACATGAATTTTTCAAGTAAATCGAACAAAATTTTATGGTTTACTTGACTCAAGTATACTTGAAGTCAACGCGGGTTTACGTGATATTTTGATTACTTGATCTCTACTTGAAGTATACTTCAAGTATTCATGTAAACGTACTGATAGAGGAGTGCTAGATATGACGGGCTGAAATATTTCTTACAACTTTTCAGATATCCAAGACACATCGATGCTTCTTTTGCACAAGGAAGAAGTGGTCTGTCCAGCTTAATACTGGACATGTGAATGCCAAGAATGCTTAGTGACGGTGTATCAAAAATGAATGCTTCATTAAAAGAAATGGGAGTGGTTAAGTGATGGTCTTGTTTTAAAGAGATGAGGCAGCATTGAGTCTTATGGCCAGTTTCACAGTCAAGGCTTAAGCCACAGCGATGGCTTAAGTCAAAGCTTAATAAACATCTCGGTTTCACAGTCAAGGCTTAAGCGATATCACTGGCTTAAGGTAAGCTTAACATAAACCCGTCATCTCAAAGGCTTAAGCCTAAGATTTTGCTGTTAAACACATAGGAAATTATTGCTAAATATATATTTTGCCTAAATGTTATACTCTCTGTTATTAAATGAACGTCCATATTTCAAAAGTTATACTTCAAAACTAAATTGAAATTTTCCAAGCGAACAATAGTTATCCAGCTAGCAGTTTTGAGTACTGTCTGGCAGTTAGTGTCAGCACTCCAATTGACGTTTTAGGAAGAAACCAAACAGTTTAATACAAAAAAATAAGTTATTTATCTGATGCAGAGGATATAAGCGACGAAGAAATATACAATATCACAAGGTCTGATCTGTGAAAAAATTATAAGAAGACGCCCCCAACATTTCGAGAAATGGGATGACGTTGATTTTTATTCTCGGTACCGACTATAGACACATTCGGCTATGATGGTTTACGTTGTCGAAACATTCTGCAACAATGGTTTTTGAATTTGATATCCTTCCATATAAAAACCACAACAGACTGGTAAATAGGAAGTTCTTCTTCTTTTTGCTTGGTTTTTTCATCCCCAATGGCAATTTTCCTTTACAAAAATTCACAATTACAGCAGTGCTGACAACTTAAAAATTTTCATCTGCGGCTTAACTAAGGCCTGAATTATAATTACGACTGATCTGTCGACTGCGACTTGATTTTAAGCCGAAGTCGACGCTGAGGCGAAATTTGTAATTAAATTAAAGCTTCAATTGCTTGAACAAACCAGAAGTCCCGACTTCTGTGCTTGAACTGAAGTTGGTCGCAGCCAACAGCAACTTTGCAAATCGCAGTCGACAGATCAGTCGTAATTGTAATTCACGCTTTAGCCTCAGCTTACCGAGTATAACGTGAAACCGAGTAGGCTTAAGTTCTGGGCTTAGGCCACATCCGTGGCTTAGCTAAGCTCTGGGTTAAGCCTGGACTGTGAAACCGGCCATTAGACGTATTAAATTCAACACGATTCGATTTGCGCCATGCGAGGATACTGTCAAAATCGTTATTCAATTCAATCTCATGTTCAGTGTGATGGGTTCACTGGTGACACGTAATATTTTCGATAAAATTGATCTTGAAGGCATGTTTTAAATACTGTCTCAGTTTCGAATATTTAGGACATGTTTTGCAGTTGCCCAAATAGCATTCAGTGCTAGGGCAGATGTATATCACCAGAGCATTGCATGTCATTGATTGAATATCTAAAAGTCTTTTTCGCAACGGCAGAGTACGTGACAATAAAACTTGAATATAGAGTATGTTAGGTGAAAGTGCAAAAAATTCAAATTTAATAAAAAAATATGGATACTGAGGACTGAAGGAGCTCTGCATGACTTACATGCAAAAGTAGATAGTTAAAATGGTTAGTCTCATACAACATTTCCCTCATACTAGGTTTGTTCGAAGAATACACCATGTAAATTTTCTCCTACAATATTTACCCAGGGTTTTGTGCACTCATCGAGCAAGTTATTGGATGTTCAAGGTAAACCTAGTGTAATGATGACATTTCTCTGACAGTTCTCCTAAGTTTAATAATTTATTTAGACAAGTAAAAAAGCTAGAATTGGCCTAAGACCAATTCTTATGATACCCTAGATGGTTTTTGAATATATCTCTAGAACGGTTCGGCGAACAACAAAAATGATTATAACCAATTTTATAGGATTTTATATTCGGAAGAACTTTTCAGTACATTAAAACCGTATAGGACTGATCATTGTCACAGGATACGCAAAAATCCTAAATTTTTGTGGCAACACCAAGAACCGGTTGCGCGATTTAGTTAATTTTTGAAATTATATTTACTATTTTTATGAGAACTCATGTACACAATTTCAATGCTCTACGTTGACACGTTTTCAGGTAGTGTCCAAATATGTAGTGAAAAATGAAATTTTTGTATGGCAACCTTACGAAGGGGCTTACACGATTTGTCCCATTTTCGAACTTAATTTTAGTTTTTTTTTTTTTAAAAGCCCATTTGCAAAATTTCAAATCTCTAAGTACACGCATTCTTGTGTTATCGTGAGGTCGGACAGACGGACATTCAAAAATCAAAATAACTTTTAATTTTATGTATGGGTGCCCAATCCATTTGGCTCTGCCATCATTATTTCTAGGTGTTACAAACGGAATGACAAACTTAGTATACCCTTTAGATTTTATCTCGGGTATAAAAATGGGTGATGACATATAAAATGAGTTCTTTTCTTTTAATTTTTGCTTATTTTTGCTTAAGAAATAATTTATATGTCACTTGTGCAATCATGCTAGTTGCGTTTCACTCCGTTACTTATAATTTTTGGGCACACTTTAACTCTGTTTCTGTTTCGTTAAATTTACCCAATTTTCTGTTGCAGATTTAATATAATTTAGTAATGCAAGAATGAACAAATTTTTCGGTCGTATGGTTTTCCAAGAAAGTACTTACGTGACGAACAGGGCAAAAGATAAGCTGAACTGTCGGCAAGAGTTATCCTTGGGTGAGGAGTTTACAAGGTTACAATTATTTGTAGGAATAGTAATCAGATTTCAGAAAATCAAAAGAAAATACCACATTCCCGAGAGCCTATTAGTAGAAAGACAATATCTTCAGATTTATTAGCGGTATATTTTGGGACACTTACCTACACATAATAGTTGTAAAATTATTGCCAATCTTGTACAAATCAGTGGCCAAAAAATTCAAAAACGAAGAAAAGTAGATCTGACTTTTTAGGTTTTTCTCCAAGAAATTTGGTTTACGTTCTAACTCTGATAGGACTAGATTTGTAGTGTTTCGCTTATTGTTTTTATATGCAAATAGGAAAAGTGTGTTTTGCTTAATAAATAAATAAAAATTACCCACAATTATCATTTATTTATTTTTTATTTCACATATTTTTGGTCTGAAGTGCTATGTACATGACTAAATCTTAAATTTTACATATGTATATAAGTACATTATTTATATTTATAAAACTTTTGGAAAAATGTAAGCTCACTGTTATGAAATTGTGACATTATTCTGTTTTTTCTTCGTTCCTATTGTTTGAGAATGAATTCTTCCTTTATGAAAGTTCTTTGACCAAGGACTAAGTACCTAATTTTCTTGTTAAGTATTTCCAGTCTTTCTAAATATGCAAAAAAGAATCTACGGAATATACAATTAATATTATTTAATTAAATAGGAACTCATAATAGTAAATAAAATGATAATTATTATTGTTTTCTATACAAATTTCAAATTCATTGAAATTTTAATGTAACAGATAGTCCCCGGATGTTATTACTTATTTTATTTTATTTACATAAAATTCCTTTTAAGAGAAAATACATATTTTATCTCGTTTTATACTTTATTTTGCACAAAATTTTTAAAAATTCTGAATTATATGTATAATATACAAAAGGTTATATACAACAAATATTAAAAGTTTTTTTTGCTTAACAAAATGAAAAACATTTGGTCACATGGGATTCAACGATTATCTTTTTATGATGATTCAATTGCAATAATAAAAAAATTTCTCGGAAATTATTTTCACGTTTCTATTAACCCCAACTAGTTTTATAAATTGCATAATATTTTTCGATGTATGTAGCCAATTTAATATTTTATCAGATCACTTATAGTAAGTCCAAGGAAATTTAAATATATATAGCTCACAAGGCTTTTTAGCTTGCATGTATTGTACTAAATATATTATATCCAGCTATCTTAAGAGTAATGTTCCTTAAAATCCGGGTTTTTGAGTATCTTATCCGGGTACCTACTCGGGTACTTGATTCTTTGGAATTGGGTTGATAGGAATCGATTCTTCGGAATCGGGTAGTGAGGAATCGATTCTTTGAAATCGGGTATTGAAAAATTAATTTGGTTAATTAATATGGAAAATCAAGCAAACCGTGATTCGGGTATCAGAATTAAAGTCTTTTATTATGACTGAATTTACGAATTCAGTAATGTATCGGAGTATTACAAAATTAAGAACTGGTTGTACCCGGATACCCGGATATTCGGAATCGAGAATTGATTATATCTGGATAATCGGGTAACCTGGAATCGGGTACCCGGGTAGCTGAGTACACTTGGAATCGAGTACCCGGGCACCCTGGTATAAGCCGGAACATTATTTAAGAGTAGTGAAGAATCGAAAATGTTAAAAATTATGAAATTTACAAGGCCTATAAAGGAGGATCCGGGAAGACATAACGTATGGAAATCATTGAATTGTTTTCAATATGTATAAATAAATACTATATATGAATCATTAGATCAATAATAATCCTATTCATAGATGGCAATCTCCTCTCCTGATCTGGATTTGGGAACATCAAGAATGTGAAAGGGTGGATAGGTTGCCTTCACAAGCAGCGAAATTTCTGTTTTGACGATTTGTCTCTGTGCTCCTATTTGCATGATAAAATAAGCTCGAAGAAATAACTGACCCGAGAATTTTAATTGAAAAAATAAAAATATTGTTCGAACCAATCTGCCGATACCCTCGATATTATACGAGGCGTCTCAGATCAAGGTCGCTTCTGGTGTATCATGCGATACCTTGAGGTTAGCTAATACACAACCCCCCCCCGCGGAGTCCCCCTTAGGAGTTATAGCTATTTAAAGAATTTATCAATATTATGGGAATAAGGGAGTATAACTTTCAAGTCAACCAATGAATTTCTTTTAATAGCTCGGAAAAATACCTTTCAAATGAAGCATTACTTATTATATTTTATTCAGGCATGTATTAGTTACGCACAAATATTTTCAAAATTTCTGTTTTTTTACATAATAATTTCATAAATATCGTTGCACAATATCACAATTATTTTTGCTTATCTAACTTAACCTTATTATCCATTGTTAAGGCCACAGACGTCCTATTTCATCAGAAAAAAAAAATCGCATCCCAATACCTGCAATACATTCAAACCAGAAGGTAAATTGGCTTACTCAAGACAGATCATAAAATTGCATACTACCTATGGCATGCTGGTGATATGTTGGGCTGTTTTTTTTAAACGAAAGGTACCTAAGTGGAACCCATTAATATTGGAATCTCATATGGACCTAATAAGTAATTGTTACTAACACTGCACCACATATTTATCTTAAAACCCTTTTGATGATATACTTCTATATAAAATGGCGTGAAGGTTCAGTGAAATTCAAGTGTGTAACTAATGAGTATTTACTATTCCATCTCTGGTGACAGTAGCGTCATTTATAAGCAATATTTTTTGATTAAATTGTTGGCTATTGCTAAAGTATCCATCGGCGAAATTTAAGACGTTTTTGCAGAATCTCGTGAATTCTGACGCCATTTTAGAAGGGCACGTTATTAACAATTACATATTAGGTCCAATTGAAATTTCAAAATTAAATGAATTTTATGCAAAAAAATAAATAAATTTTTAAAACATTTGTGCGTAACTAAGAGATGACTGAATAAAATATAAAAAGAAATACCTCATTTGAAAAAAACTTTTGTATTTGTATCTATTAAAAAAATCCGAGGACTGCCAAAATCAATAGGGTGACTCAAAAATTATACTCATTTATTTTCTCCAGAATTCACGAATACTGGCGAAATCTTTAAGTAGCTATGTATAACTACTTAGGGGGACTCCTAGATGTTATGTGATATGATATTTTTATCAGCTCACCTCAAGAATTCACGTGGTATACCGGAAGGTACAGTGATCTGAAACACCCTGTATGTACAACTTACAATGTTCACACCAAGATTTTTTCAACTAGATACAGTAAATTTTTGCTACATAGATTTGGGTTAATAGCCATTTAGAAATAAATACTGGAATTCTTCTTGTTTTTCTAACTAACTATTACTACGTCTTATAAATGCAGGGTTGAACTTTGGTTGAACCTAGATGATTCACATTCATGAATATGCAGTTTTAAATTGAGTTGATTTAACTTGAGTGAAAAAGACTCTTGCGATTGAAAAATTTTTTAGAAAAAGAAAGTCTTATACAAGAGCGGTCGTTTCGAAATAGCAGGAGCCGTATTACTCATCAGTACGGCTTGGTTCCTGCCTGCCGTATACGCCACAGTACACAGGCAAGCTGACCTCATATATGCACTTAAAATAATTTTTAAGTGTGAATTATATACGAGGCGAAATACTACGTATTTACTTGAATGCCTAGTAAGATTAGCCCTATGCGGGATTAGCATTTCATAGAGAATTTTGCCATCAAATAAACTCATAGAGAATTTAGCCAATATGAAATTGGCTGAGTTTGCTGCCAAATTTGATTTAATTTGACTCGACTGGATAACCTGTGTCGTATTTTAATTATGGATGTAAATGACATATATGTATATGTACGTATGGGAATTGAGTATAATCAAGTTGAAAATTGTTTTTTGATGTGTTTTTTGTGGTTTTTTATATTTAATTTGCTGCGACTCATTCTTACAAACAGTTTTTATTTAAAAAACAAGTACCGAGGTACTTTCAGTTTCTAACCTAAAAGCCGAAGACCTAAAATTCCATAAAGAAATTTTTTGGGAGTATAGGTACTGTGTATAGAGTGTTTCGATCATCAGTAACAGAGCGATATTACCAGCAAATTATTTGCATATGAGTTCACTGTAGTGTAGACAGCAGGCAGTTTCAGGGTTCATTGCTGTCCTGATGAGATCGCCCTGTTACTGCTGATCGAAACACTCTATACACAGTACCTATACTCCCAAAAAATTTCTTTATGGAATTTTAGGTCTTCGGCTTTTAGGTTAGAAACTAGCAGTACCTACCTGGGTACTTGTTTCTTAAATTTCTCTGCTCGTATGCAGTAGGTTGAGAATTGGCTGTAGACTCGTATTTTGTACGGGTCTCGAAAAAGTAAAAATAAAATGTTACTTTTAACTGCCACTAAATTTGAATTCGTGCTCAACGGAATGTTTCAAATCTTCATTAATCCAATTACACCACGAGTCGATAACTGACAATCGATAACTTCAATCTTTCAATTCTGCATGTAATACGTGGTATAAATTTGCACTGGAATTAAAAAGAAAATAAATATGTAGAAGCTGAGCATAATTATATTTGCTTGAAGTGAAGTGAAGTGGAAAAAAAACAATCAATTGGCGCAATTTTGCTATATAATTTTTATACACGATATTTTGTATATATATGGTGGATGTGTAGTCAAATGTTCAAATTTTACAATTACAATTTAAACTAAAGCAGAAAATCATATGAAATTTCAGTTGAAATAGACTCTTCAGTCGGAATTGTAATAGTATAGACCTTAAAGTTTTGTGTAATAATTTTAATAATTCAACCACTCAAATAATTATGTACTCTAAATAAGTGTTTTACTTTGCAAAATGTTGTTGTCATTGAAATGGTTGAATTTCATAATTTGTGGTTTTGGAAGAGATTTTGTGGTATGCACTCATTTTTAAAACGTTGAAGAAGCAATATTAAATAAAAAACACAAGATTTCCACATCTTTTGTTTCTTTTTTTTATTGATGTCAGTAGACTACTGAGGATGGCACAAACAGCTGAAACCGCGGTCTAGATATAAGTAAAGTATTTTTATATTTTTTTTTTGTGGAAGACAACATCAATAAAGAAAAGAAGCAAACGAGGTGGAAAACTTGTGTTTTTTTTTGTTTAATATTGCTTCTTCAACGTTTTAAAAATGGTTGAATTTGTCGAAGTTATTCCGGTTTAAGGTTAGCCCAGTTGGTCAAACTAAGGCAGAGATAAAAATTAAATGGAAGACAAAATACGATACTCAACAGAATTCATCAGCGTTAAGGAATATCAAAATGAATAAAAACATACTGAAAAATATTGTCCTGATCATAATGCGCGGTCAACAGCGGTAATTAGACAGTGATCTTATTCTGCTGAACGTTCTTCGACGTTTTTTATAGTTGAATATTATACAAATTTCTAATAAAAAATGGGTTTTTATAAAATAATAGTTTTGAAGAAATATAAAAAAGTAGGTAGATACTGAACTTCCTACTTTTTGGTTAACTAAAAAGGAAAAAATCCATTATAACCTCCAAATTAGTACTGGAGTGTAAAACCCCATTCTGAGTTCTCTTTCTCGGTGTAATGAGGTACTCGTTCTATGGGTACTAGGTCATAACAATATAAGCGGAAACGAAATAGCGGATAACTTCGCTTGTCTTGCACCAAAAAACTTCACCTCTAAAAATTTGGTATTGCTGATTTCCAACACAGTCGTCTTTAGTTAGATGACGCCATGGGTAGAACAACAAAAGAATTGTGGGGGAAATCCAATGCAAGGTCAACCTAAAAGCTATTGGCACTAAACAAGCAAAGAGGCCTTTTTTCTATTCTCACTGAACACTCCTCACGAAGGGATCACCTACACAGGATGAGGCTCTCTTTAGTAAGCGTTATAGATTCCTTGATTCACATCTGCTAAAAGAACTGTATGAAGCAATAAAGGGGGTTGGAGGCCAATCATAAATTTCATTAGAGCGTCCGATTGGGCTTTATGAGCAATGTTTCGTAAATATTGAGGGTGAACAGTGACAGGACACAGTGGCCTAGAGTTCATTGAAGCTGTTATTGAGTGACAAATATTAAACTTGTACCAAAGTATAGAGCTATGAACATTAACGAATGGATGAATTGAAAAGAGGTTGCGATCACTAATGGCTTCAGTGGCTCCTTTCTCGTAATATCTATATATGTACATATGTTCATTTGTTGCATATGGAATTGAAGTTAAGGATAGAGTTGGAACAGCCATTGATATAGCCCAGTTGGTAGGGTCACAGAAATACAAATTTGAAGAATCGAGGATCGTGTTTCGATTGCCAGTAGGTAATATTTTGTAACTACGATTTTTATTTAAATATTTTGATATAATTTTGGATAGAGATGTAATGTTGACCAAGAAATTGTGTTACAAGTGAGCCCACTTTTCTGGAATTTATAGCATTTCTCCCCGGATTTGACTTATATTTCCTTAAGATTTCGAAATTTTTATCACCATTTTCTTGAAAACACGTTATCAATACCAGTACCTAGATTCAGCTGAATCGAAATTAAGAAAAAGTGAATGAAGTGAGTTACTTTTCTAGAAATTTGATTCTGCTAATAAAGCGAGTCATTCACTTCCCTCACCGTCAATTTTGCGGTGAATGGAAGTGAAAACATTAAGCAGTGATTTTAATTTGGAAATGGTAAGCACATTTAATTATTAACTATCACTAATAAATTTTAACTCGCCATATACAGACTAGAAAGCTCTAATTGATGCGGACTAAAACAAAATTATGATGTTATTAGAGAGGAAGCTTGTTAGTGCACAAGGACCCCAGTGCAAAGAAAAATTATGGGAAGAAATAGAGGAAAAATTAAATTCTTGCGGTATATTATATTCTTCTTATTATCCGCATAAAATATTTAGAAGATAATAATGAAATTTACGTTCGAAATTAATTTTCGAAATTACTCACTTCACTATTCAAAAGGATCATTTTATTTTCAGAAGTGAGTGAAAGAAGTGAATAAAGTGAAACACTCACAAATTAGCTGAATCGAATTTGCAAATATCAAAACCTTTCATTAATTTGTCTTATTATATATTACACTCCGTTTTAAAGTTTTGCGCTAAATTGTGTAGTTTAATGAACATACTTGTAGATACATATTCTGCCACACTACCTGAGTAAAATTCAAAAAGCTGTAGGTTAACATACAGACCTGAAGGGCTGAATCGAATTCATGAAATTTAGCAGTAAATAAAGACTTTCAATGGCTTCCCCTAATTTGACGGGGAGATAAGATTTCGTTGACAGACCAACAAACATACTTTGAACAAATCAGTCAACAACAGTGGGATACATAATTTCTAGCACACTTACATATAAAGCTTTCCTCACCAAGTTTGCACCCTCTTACTGTCTTACATTAATATTTTAATCTTAATCTATATCTACAATATAAGTCAAGCCTTATCAAAAACATTTAAACCAGGAGCTTCTAATAATATCCTGGATTAGATGTTTCATCAATGCCACATGCATTCATTTACGGTTATCTATTGTTTTTAAATAAAATTCGTGGAATTGTATGGATTTTGAAAAAAATTGTCTGTAGTACATACGAAATTAAAAATTTGTATTTTTGTTACTTTCAATACAACTTATGCGCTCCAGAAGCGGCAAAAATATCTTTACTATATCTCGTTAGGCCTATTATATATGCACCGTTTATTCAATGGGAAGAAAGAGAGAGTGTGGGAGAGAGAAAGAGAAATAGAGAAGAAAAGAAAGTAAAAGTTGTAAACTTTGAAGTTCCTGGTCTGATTATAGTTCTAATAGTGACGTATCGAAATTGAAAATATTATTACCTGCTGCGCCTTAAATATTGTTCTTATGGATAAATGATTTTCTACTAATTTAATGCTTGATTTCGTTATTTTTCCAAAAATGTGAAGTTGTATACGTAACTTATCAAAATTTCAGGAATTTCTGAGTTAAATAAAACTTTAAATATTTTATATACTCAGTAAAGAGCTAAAAAACAAATTTATCTTACAGGAAGGTCTCAAGCATATTCCTAGCTAATCTACGAGTATATGTTACCATCTTCGTTTAATATGTATGTACATACCTACATATTCACATACGGATTAAAATTTATATGCTTTCTTCACTTATAGGCTGGTGCCAAAGCGAATCTTGAAGACTGAAAAAAAAAATTTTTAACAGGCAAGGACCAGCCGGAAAATTTAATATTAATAATTACGCGAAAAACAAAAATTAAACATGGCATAAAGTGAAATTTGAAAGGAGGGTGGGGGGGTTGTTTAGGGGTTGAAAGTTTTTTTTTTGTGATTTTCGGCGCAACATGACTTCCTAGCGGAAAATGTCCTTCATAAAAGTTGTAGATAATAAAAAAATCTAAAGCTTTTATCCAACCATTTTTCAACATAACCTTAAATTGTTCGAGAAAATTGAGGAAAATCGATTTTTCGATTATTTATTTTTTTCTCTCGTAAAAATAATTGAATTTACATGAAAATTTATGAAAATATACCTCTTTTGCATTGAATAAGCATTATATTTTTAGAATCTGGGAAACAAGTAGTTTCCGAGATATTTAAATTTTTTTCGAGAACAAAAAACCAAAATCTTCCACGGAAACTTTATTGGTGTTTTTTTTTTTTTTTATTTATATATTCTATCCGGGCTCATTTTAACCGTTGAAATGTCTACTTTAAAATAATTTATATCTGTTGATGGGTTATTTCATGAAACCACTTAAAAATGAGAAAAACCAAAAAAATGACTTTTCGAATCATGAATTTTTCAATATTTTTCATAATTTGCTATTTTTTTTTTATTATTTCTGTTAATAATGGATTAAATTTCAATGACAGAGTTTATTTTAATGTAATATTACTAAAGTTGAATGAATTTAATCAAAGAAAGTGGAGGAAACCAATCTGAAACTTAAGTTTTTCATGGCAATGCACCGATTCTCCGATAACTCGGAAACTACTTGTTTCCCAAATCCAAAAAAAAAAAAATCATACTTATTCGATGCAAAAAACGTATATTTTCATAAAATTTCATGTAAATTGAATTATTTTTACAAGAGAAAAAAATAAAAACCGAAAAATCGGTTTTCCTTAATTTTTTCGAAAAATTGAAATTTTTTTTATGTGAAAGTTTTAGATTTTTTTATTATCTACAATTTTTGAGAAGGACATTTTCCGCTAGGCGGTCACGTTTCACCAAAAATCGAAAAAAAAATCACTTTCAACATCTAAACACCCCCACCCCTTTTCACAATTTTACTTTATCTCGTGATTAATTTTTTTCTTCTTTTAATTGTAATCTTAACTCAATTTTTCAGCCGTTTCTTGCCTGTTAATAATGTTTTTTTTTTTTTTTTTTAAAGCAAGGAGTAGGTACACATCCATTAAAAAAAATTTAAAAACTGTACTTTCGTAAGTAAATTCCAATTTAGCTGTTCACAGGCCACGGGCAAAATAGAATTCCTTTAACGCAGATACTCCAGACAATGTGTTTGTCTCTAGGGGTATAAATTTCGACGAAATAATAATTTTAATTTCAGAATCTTAATATAAATTTAGAAATTCTTTTTTGTATATTTCGTTGAAGTTCCTTTTCGAAAAGTTGCCAGCGTTGAACAGTAAATCTGATGGGTTCTGTGTGTAACATGTGTTTCTAACGCCAAGTCCAGCTAGACGATTGAAGTATTTATACCTTTGTCACGTTACAGTGTTATTAGTACCATGGACGCGCATATGTCTGTTTAAATTTCCCGATTGCGAGAATCTATAAAATGTCAGATATTTGTACATGAAAAAATTTATTAATTTTAATTTTAATATAATATTTACCTTAAGAGACATAGCTTACACTGATATGGCTTTTCCCCGCTGTGTATTCGTAAATGCTTCGTTAGTGTTGAGCTATCTGAAAAGGCTTTTTTACAAGCACGACATCTATAGGGTCGTTCTCCAGAGTGCGTTCGCATATGAGTTGTTACACTAGAGCTTTGGGAAAAACGTCTATCACATATCGGACACCTAAATGGTTTTTGACCAGTGTGTGTGCGCACGTGAGCTGTTAAATTAGCTGCTTGAGAAAAACTTTTGTTGCAATCCGGACATCTGGAAATCAAGAATACAAAAAAAAAACTATCATTAATGATTTTTCTTTATATCTTAATGAATTGTGGGACTATGGCCACCAAAATTTAAATTAAATCCTACTTTCCGATTTTTATGGCCCCAAAATTATTATAAGAACTTTCTACGATTCAATTTTAGCGCTTGACTAATTACTGTTTGTAAAAAAAACTAATTCGCTCGTCCCAAGAAGAATAGATGAAGATGTTCTACGAATTGTTCACAGCTGTCAGTGATGGATAGGTTCCGGTGAGACGCGAGAAATACTATATAGGAAATTAGTTCCGAACGACTTAGTAGAAGGTTCGGGTCGGAGGCTTCAAGATTTCGAAGATACCTTTGAAAGCGATCTTGTCACATTGAAATGAAACTTATGTACAAAAGTACCTTAGGATAAATCAAAAAACTCTATATACATAGATCATTATAAAAACAAGCGCTATTTGAGATTGACAATGACCCCCATAAGGATTGTATGTTTTGAAACAAGTATTGAATTATATAAACCTTTTCAACAAAAAGTAAATTACATCTCAGGATTTTGAAAAAAAAATTGTCATTTTTTTTTCCATTGAATAAATGGGTTTTCCTGAACAGAAACAGCTATTTAGTTTTTTTTCAATATAATGAAAGTCTGATGTTTAATGGAGACCAACAGGAAAGACCGTAAATAGGAGGGGTCGGCAAGGTCCAAGGGATCACCCTCGGCCGAAAAATTATAATTATAATATAATGAAGTTGCCGCAATTTTGAAGTTTTCTTCTTTCATTTTAGTACCTTTCGGAAGAATCGATTCAAACGTTTTCTTTCATTAATAGGTCTGTTCGCGTACTTCCTGTAGGTATAAAAACATACTCGTGTAGTGGGAAAAATATGTATTGGTCGTCAAGGATAAAATTAGTAGAAAGTCGATCTGTTGACCAATATAGGCTGTCTTTCTTTAAGGTTTTGCATCATTTTGTCTAGTTGGTTGCAGCATATTTCTGCTGTGATCGATGAGCCAGGTTTCATGAAGTCATAACATCTACGCTAAATCCCCACATACTCACCATCAGCGTCTTTTGATGATTATTGCACTCTGGAGTGAGTTTTAGTAAATAATCTTTTTCCAACCACTGTTCTGAACGTTAGAGATTGTTATATTGGATCCATTTAGGAATTTTTGTTCCTATAGAAAAACGATGTAAAAAAATTCATGGAATGCTCAAGGAATTTATTTCTTTGCCGATTTCTTGGAGCAATATGCTAGAGAAAAGTAATTCGAACAGAAAAACTCTACTCCTTGATTGAAAAAACTGAGGCCAGGTCGCATGAAAAAGTAGAGGTAGACTCAGATTTTTTGATTGGGACATTTCTCTTGAATATTCTTTCTCTTCATGAACCAAATCACTTATTACCTCTGATTGATCACATTGAAATATATCGATGATTGTCAGCGAATAAAATCTGAGTCTACCTCTGTGTGTGAAGAAAAGTTTATTTTGTACTTTTTCATGCGGCTTGGCCTCAGTTTTGTTTGAAAACTCGTTTTTTACTTATTTTATTTTCTGCCTTTTTCACGTTAACTAAATTGCTATTACGTGCTGCATGGAGATATTTTAAAAAAATTTTATGACGGCTGAACCAGAAAAATTGGAAAATTCTGCATTTTTCCTGAAACAGATTTATCACTAATCATGTCGATGAAAATTTTTCCGATGATTTTCCCGCCTTTCCGGGTTTTCCATGGAGTTTTCCACAAAAGCAACTTTATGCAACTCATTTCGCTCTACAACTTTGTCTTAGGTTGCAAAACGCTCAAACGCATCCTTGGTCGGAAAAACTCCGGAAACTCGATTTTTTCTGCAAGTTTTCACCATTGTCGGAGAGAAAGTAATGATGCCAGTTGATAGAGAACTTGATCCTGCATAATTTAGAAAACTTTTTTACCGGAAAATTTTCCTGAAACCAATTTGTACAAAATTTTCAAATGATTTTTCCCGATTTTCTGGGTTTTCCATGGAAATTTCCGGTTCAAATTTTGATAGATTCAATTGTCATGCGACATGAACCTGTGTGCCAAATTTCAGGTCGCTGTGATGACGAGAAGTGGGTCTACGAGTGTGTCGAAAATAGTAAAAAAGAAATATATAAATAAATATACAGATAGACAAATTCATGTACGACTTAAAGGGACGGGCTGGCCTCAAAAAAGAGGCCGTTCTTTTTCGAAAAATCGATTTATGTCAATATTTCTTGAAGTATAATAAATACCGAACCACTTATTGCTGAAAAGAATTTTGACGTTGGTGGAATAATTGAAAAATTGAAAATTTCTTTAATATTTATATATTTATTTTGAGATACCTAAACACAATTGGCAAATACAAATTTTCAAAATTTTTTTAACCAAATGTCAATTTTTCTTGCTTGACCTAATTCCTTGGCTCTAGCATATCGCCATTTAACGACCCAATAAAAAGTATGCAAAAGTACGGAAACGTGTTTCCTGCAACTTTATTAAAAACAACAAATGTTGTTTTTAATAAAGTTCAAGTCATTTGAGAATTGAAGTATATATAATAGTTTTTGTGAGTGGCACACAAATCTGATTTAGATTTTAGTGAAGAGGCTGTAGAAACGGAAAGTAAGCCAGGAAAACAATTTAGCGGTTGCTGAATTTACTTCAAATCCTCCAGCGAAGGCTTTACGCGATTCAATGCGTTTACAAATGTGGCAACACCAAGCGGCTATTCCAAATCAAAATTATAATATACCAAAATAAGTAGTAATACATTTAGTTTTCAAAACTTGTGTCTATTTTTTATATTTATTTTACATTTTTTTGTAAGAACTTTCAAGAAAAGTACAAAATTACAAAACTAAAGAGAACTTTTTTTAGGACAGCTGTCAGTTTTCCTTGAAAAAATGTTGCAACAGCTAAAAACTTCGGGTTAATTCATGCAAGTGGGAAGCTATGATGTATACAAAATTCATATGTAATATTTTTGGAAGGAAAAGTAAAGTTGTATGTCAGGAAACTCATGGATCATACATAAAATAGACCAGAACTCAAATTTCGAGTTTTTA